>CM033470.1:305014228-305246728 GCA_019447015.1 Hymenochirus boettgeri | reverse complement strand
CTTTTTAGACCCTAGATATGCCCCTGAGACAGGGGGGTACACATCTCCTTTAGCCCACCCAGATGCCTCTACAAACCATTTACCATCTGCGTCCAATTCAACTCCATAGAAAAGAGCAGAAAGAGGAGTAATGGTGTAAGCACAGTTATTAGTATAGCAATATTTAGAAACAGGACAAGAGTGGGAGTTCGGTTGTCTTTGACATAGAAGACAAGGCAGGCGAGGAAAGGGTGAGCAATGCTGGGGTGTCTGCGGAATGATAAGAAACAGCAGCCATGCGAGTATAACCTAGTAAACCTAGTTAAGACAATAAGCTAAAACAGATCTGTGCAGAGAAGCTTCAGACACAGAAGATCAGCAGCTAATGTCATCAGTTCAGCAGGGAAGAGCAGGAAAGAACAATACTTAACACCATAAAGTTCGCTGACCTGGAAAAAAAAGCTGCTTGTCTGAAAAAGGTCTTATTGGCTGAAACCAGATAAAGGCCTAACATTCAGAAATTCTGTGTAAGATGGCAAGATCGTTTGCAATGATACAAACATAGAAAAATACCATAACGTTAATAAACAACATGTAGAGAAATCAGTTTGCATAGTGGCCAACATTGCAAAACCTTTTTAAGACGGTGACACCACATTGTGACATTACATTGCATATGCGCAAATTGTATATGAATAACTGGATTCATAATCAGGGTGAAGCTTATATATGAGGAAGGGGGCAGGTCACTCCCCAAAATGTTATATGTTTTTTGCACAATACATAGTAATACACATGTGTAGTGTGCTCCACTTATCTTTCTTGTAGTTGGACTTTATCAACCCCAGGGTAGTAGGTTCTGGAGGATTGCACCTACCTATCATTTGCCAGTGCTAGTGTGCTAGAATGATTCTATACTTGTTAGGAAAGCACATATAGCATAAATCCCGATTCCCAACTTGTCCAGGGTATCAAAAATGGGATGGGGACAGATTCAAACAATGGCACAAATATCTCTCACAAACATCACTGTCAAACCCCTGCCTATCACAGTACTTTATGCAGATTACCAGGACTTTTGGATAGACCCTTTAAATTGGATCTGCCCTGGGGAATCCGTGATGGTTGAGGGGTATACGTCTGTCCATGATGTGGTCAATGGGAAGTTTCTCTTATCTCCCATCGTTCTTGTTACTGACAGTCGGAGTGGTAGAGTTACAGTAAGGGGGAAAGCAAGACAGGAGAAAGAACATGGTCATCCCATATGTAGCAGGGGTGTCTGAGAAATTAAGAAGAATTTCCAATAAACACCTTATCCCTGTCTGCTTTAAACCGAACAACACACTGAGGCAGCAATTGGTACATCCGAAAGACCCAATACCGAAACACAAGAAAGGTGACATCATGTGCAGTGCAGTGAAGAATGCTCTGATTTGTATGTGGGGTAGACCAGACAGCAATGGCCCAGCACAAAAGAGCCAATTCCTCTGGTCAGGACTCAGCCGGGTACCTGCATCTGCAAAATACGTACCTTTGAAGACTGTAATGTCAGCAACTTGTTAAAGGAACGTGGCTGGTTCAAGAGAGGTGTCAGAGGCCATTTATGTGAAAATAAAGAAACCAAGCCTAAATAGAGATGGGGGGGGGGGGCTTCCGACACCAACTGTCTGCCATGTACAATGCTGTTTTGACACCTTACTCTGGGCATTTTCACCTCTCGTACACACAGGTGATCGCGGGTCTCGAACCGTGATGCACGATGTGTACGAACATTCGTTTCGGGCGATATTCGGCCTGTGTGTAGGGCCTTTATCGGCCTTTAAACGGACATTTGGTCGGGGATCACCGAACGACCGACTTGGCGGAACCCTCGAACGACCGTCCGTTTCGCCTGATAAAGGCCCTACACATGGGCCGATTATCGCAAACCGAAACAATCGGGTCAGGATCCACGATCGCACATGTGTATGAACCTGGCTGTGATATGCTAATTGGCACTTTCCAGGGTACATAATTAGCCTTCGCCTCTGTGCTAGTGGGGAATGTTCAGCTCTGTGTTGCAGGGTTCTGATGACACCCAGCTTGTGATCTAAAGGGTGGTGGGAGTCAAACATCAAATACTGTGTGTGTTGGTTTTCTTTAAACCTCTACTTCCAGTTTACCATTTTCCTTGACTTCTACCAAGCAGTTTGTTGTTTTGTACTTCTTCCCTTGTAAATTTGATGTTTTGTTCTACCGCATTAATGTGTTCTGTGAAGGCTTGTACTGGTGGATTTTAACCCAGGTGTCATCCACATATCTGAACCAGTGGCTGGGTGCTATGCCTTTAAAGATATTAAGCGCCTGTTTTTCTACCTCCTCCATGTCTGCCATGTACAATGCTGTTCTGACACCTTACTCTGGGCGTTCCTATAACACCTCTTAGCCACTATCCAATCACGCCCTTAACACCTGGCTGTGATAGGCTAATTGGGATTTTCCAGGGTACATAATTACCACAGATACTTGTACAAGTCATTCTGAATTGAGAGATCCAGTCGGATGACTAGCGAAACGTCTTCAAGAACTAAACTTCAAGTCCAGTTGATCTAACTGAATACAACAGATACATTCAAAGAAGGTTTAGGTGTCTTTTTGGACAGGCAGAAAATCCAGGGTTATAACTGGTGGCAATGTACGATCTAAACTGTTAACTTGTGCATGCACACACAGGCTAAAATAGAGAGCGCACAAGAATCTTGGGGAATATAAGTAATTAGGTATGTAGAACACACATCATTTCGTGCCTGAACAGAAGATGTATAGATCAGTGCACACAGCCAATAAGAAATTAGAGGGAAAATAAGCTAGTGACCAAATAATTTGTGGGTATGTTTCATTGGTTGTGCCATTGTTTAGCTTGGTGTACAAAGGGGCATGCCCTAATTGGATAGAGGATGTTGGGGTTTTTGTTGGGTTGGGAAGGCAGGGTTGAAATTGATGGACTTTTGTCTTTTTTCAACCTAAATTAACTATGACCAGTGACTACACAACTGTACACATCCTGCTTAAGTAAACACACCCTGACCTGCCTAAAACGAGAAATGACATCCTGGGACAGCAGGACAAGGCCTGTAAACTGGGAATGTCCTGTAGATTCCGGCACTGTTGGTAAGTATGCAGCTAGCCTGATATAAAAGCCTCAGACTTCCAAGGAAATCATTCATAAATATATCTAGCCTTGGAATGAACTGTGCTTAAAGATAATTCCTATGAAGCTGCATTCACATCTATATCGTCATTCATTTAACATCCATTTAGTACAGCTGCTAATTCCAGCTTTTTAAAGACTCAAAGTTTCAATATGTTGACAAGTGCAAGTGCTAAACTTTCCATCTCATTAGCGAAGTCCCTAAAGGACCATAAGCAAAACTCATGTGCAGCTGGCGTAGATTGTGGACAAATGTATTCATTGTCTGGCACTAGTGCAATTACACAACAATACACAGTAATTGTTTTCTGAATGAATGAAAAATTGTTAAACTTATTTTGGAGGTGCACAAAGAGATACAGAAGAAGTGACTAATCGCGGCCATTTAACAATGTACTGTATTATTACGATAAGTTGTTACAGGGTTGCCCCCATGAACAGGGAAAGTAAAGCAAACACAGCAATGCCAGACTGGTCAGTGCATTTGCAGATAGAATTACCATTGATGTTCAAAGGAACGGCAGCAGTACATAGCCTCATCCCAAAAAGGGCAAAGTTGACTGAATCAGTGCCTGTAAATGAAGCATGAACAGAGAGAAAGGTGGACAGAATTACAAAAAGGGGCATATTTATAAAAGTCTACATTTTCCAGCTAGTTAATAACGGCGCACATCGCAGTGAAAACAACGCTTTTTGGGACTTTTCGCGGTATTTATAAAAAAGCAAGGAAAAAAGACTTTGCGTCTGAAAAACGAGAACAGGCGCGATAAAGAGCGAAAAGTATCACAGCGAAAACTTAACGCATCTACAAGATGACTGCATTGCGAAAACCATTAGACAGAGCCAAACAAAAGTAGCTCCTCCCCACTCATTTTCTCTAGCCACAATGATAAGCTTAAGATGCTTGTTTATATAGTGTTTGTCATCAATCAAACTTTATTGTTCCTGTTTTTTAATTATGTGAAATTTGTAGCAAAAGAAGTGAAAACCACATCCAATCATTGTTACTGGCTAGCCAGCTGTTCAATGTTCTTGGCACTATATTTCAATTTAGCAAAAATTGGGAGAATACAGAGAAAGAAAAATAATAAAGTTGACAACACGCCTATTAACAACGTAAATGCGCATTCGAAAGGCGAACGGACAGAATGAGTTGTTTGAACACTACCAAAAAGCAAAGCATAAAGCACACACCCTGAATGCTAACAATTGGCCTCGCATTGGAAATGCAAAAATGAGCCTACATTGCGACCGCTAAAGCGCCCCAAGAATAAAGGGAGTGCGGGGGCTTTCACGTGAAAGACAAAATAGCAGACCTCATTTAAAGTCCTAGCTAAAAATGTGATGAAAAAGGCGAATTAAATGTATACCAAACATGGTAAAAAGATGCCTTTTCGCTACCTTCAAGTTGGCGATAATATTCTGCTCCATTTAAAGCAAAAACACACTTTTCACTTTTTATAAATCACGTTATGCCTTTTCCCTCCCTTTTCGCTCCCTTTTCGCTCCCTTTTCGCTCCCTTTTCGCTCAAATTACCGTTGTGATGTATAGCAAAGTATGGCGAAAAGGGTTTTAGTGATAGGTCGCGGAAAAGTTTTCGCCACTCGTTAACGCCACCTTTTTAAATCACGTTAACTAGCTTTTTGGCGAAAAAACATGCCGTAAGCGAAAGCGAAAACTTTTCATTGCTAATGAACTGGAGGACTGACTAAGACTGGGCTGGCTAATGGATTGGAGGGTTGACTAAAACTGGGCTGGCTAATGAACTGAAGGACTAACACTGGGCTGGCTAATGAACTGGAGGGCTGACTAACATTACTAATGAACTGGAGGACTGACTAACACTGGGCTGGCTAATGAACTGTAGGGCTGGCTAATGAACTGGAGGGATAGATAGATAGATAGATAGATGGATGGATGGATGGATGGATGGATGGATGGATATGATGGATAGATAGTCTGTAGATAGATAGATAGATAGATAGATAGACAGACAGACAGACAGACAGACAGACAGACAGACAGATAGATAGATAGATACTGTAGGTAGATAGATAGATAGATAGATACTGTAGATAGATAGATAGATAGATAGATAGATAGAACAGACAGACAGACAGACAGACAGACAGACAGATAGTACGTAGGTAGATAGATAGATAGAATAGATAGATAGATAGATAGATAGATAGCTAGATAGATAGATAGATAGATAGATAGATAGATGTAGATAGATAGATAGATAGAAAGACAGAACAGACAGACAGACAGACAAGATAGAACAGACAGACAGAAGCTAGATAGATAGATAGATACAGATGTGCTCAAACGTTTACGTACCCTGGCAGAATTAACCATTTTATTTATGATAAACAAAAACTGTTTGTTTTTTTAAATTCTTGGGCTGTGTTGCATGAACTGCACGTTTGAGGTCTCCCCAGAGTGGCTCAATGATACTGAGATCAGGAGACTGAGATGGCCACTTTAGAACCTTCATTTTATGTTGCTGTAGCCAATGACAGTTCGAGTTGTTGGAATGTCCAAGTACGTTCCGTGCACAGCTTCTGGGCTCATGGGTGTAGTAATCAGTAAGGGATGTAGAACGAATAGGCAAAAAAAACATTTTTATGCTGGACAACCCCTTTAAGTGGTATATAGAGATTACAATGGACTCGATTAAGTTTCATTACATGGAATGAAGTTAGGCAATTTCGAGATAATTATGAAGGACGTTTGCTGGAAGCTTGGGAGACACTGAAAAATGCTAATATAATTTATAAATGTATAATGTACTCATCGGTTATTAGAGTGTGGGCAGTTATATTAATATATATTCCTCCTGGTTACTGTTGGCTCCTGGTACTGTAGGAAAGGAACCTGCAATGATTGGAAGGTGTGTGCTGCACCAAACAATCTTCCTTATACAGAGTGTGGGACTGTGTGTAACCAAACTAGATTACAGAGTCTTACAGATTCCATTTGTGATCTGCTAAACATCTGTACTGTGTGTTCCCAGAATGTAAACAAGGAACTCTGTCCAGTCCAGTTGGCACAGCACCCCATGAGAAATGGTAATGAGGCATCCAAACAGTAGCAATACTTTCTGTGTGTTAACACGATTTTCTGATGCATTGTACACCAACACAATATCCTAGAGGACATGTGGGATTTCCATGACATTAACAAAAAGAAGGGTTCAGCACGAGAACATGGAGAAAACTTGTTGACCGTGGGAGCAGGTTTTATGAGTTGAAGCAGGTCAGAGGTCCGCAGCTCATGTAAGACTGAGTGAGTGGCCCTGTCAGTAATTGTATTGCTATATGGCCCCCAATTTCAGGAAGGTTAGGCACCCTTGGTTTAATAAAATTGATCTGAATGAATGTTACTGGAGTGTTCACTGGTTAGTTACAAGAGAAGTCTAGATTACTTACCAAATAAGAAAAAAAATGTATAACTGACATTAATACATTGAGTTTTTGTCAATCCAGGGATTCTGCTGATTGCTATTTCTCTAGATCAGCTGTTAGATGGCCACCATAGGTAGGGTCTCCTGGTTAAACTAGAAATGGAATATGGATATGTCTGTAAACATGTCTTTATTCATCCTCAGCTATGGTGTTACTATGAAATGCAGCAGTAATGGAATCACTATAAAGAATAACAACAAAACTCAGGGACGAGAAATCTCTCTAAATTGTGGACATGCACAATATCGCACAGCTCAGAGGGAACAGTTCTTTCAGCCATTGCAGTTCCTATAGTTTAATGTAGGCAGGACCAGTGCACATCCATGTCCTCAAACACTATAGCTTAAGTAATTATTGTTCATTGGAAGAACCGTACAAGGCTGCTAAATTTGGTTTTTCTGCAATTAACCATCGGAAATGCATGAATTATCTAGCAGGCCTCTACTTTTGCCATTGCATCCTGAGAACTCTCACAGTATATAATATTTTATGAACATTCCACAAAAAATATTCATTTTGTAAAACAACAAACCTATTTCCGATCTTTAAAGTGACACTGGCTCCTTACAATATTCATACACACCTATCTAGGTGTGTGAATCTGCAGCTGGGGATACCTTACACCACAGGTCTAATGAATACAGATCTGTACAGACCATTTATTAGGGTGAAGAAACTTTTCCAACTAAAGGAACATATACATTACAATAAAAAAAACTTTGCTATTAGAACAATTGACTATCAGGTATTGTCTGCATTATTAAGGGCTGGTACACAGATTGACCAGAAATATCAGATACGCTGTATCGTTCGTCTACAACAATTTTGTCCTCTACCCCCATTATATTTAATTTGATATAACAGAATAACACAGAATTGTGTGGTACTGGGCAAAAGGTTTGAGACAAACTTATTTTAGTATAGACACTCTAAAATGTTGATGCTGTAATATAAAGATTGTTCCTTAAAGGACAACTCCACCCTCATAAGAACATCTTTTAGAAAGAATGGCCTCTTTACAATATGTTGATATATCCTACTTTATCCTATGAATTCATTACTGTATGCCTGCTATGCTTCTGGATGCCTTGTGGAATCTGAGCAATTTAGAAACCTGTACTGAGCCTGGGCATGCTCAGAAGAGGCAGATAGGGGATTAATATTCAGTCATTGGCTGAGATGTCAACTGTCAACTGGTGAAAGAACCAGGAAGCAGAAACAAGGGCAACAGGACATTGTGCAAGATTTCAGGTTAGACTTAGGCTGGGTACACACGGCCGGACTATTTGTCCTGACTGAGTGCTCGCTACAAATGTCTGTCGGTCGCAGAACGATTGATTGTACGTTCCCATAGGGAACCGCACGATCAATCGGAATTTTCCAACGCGTCCGAGCATTTGTTCATCAGATCCGGATGAACGAATGATCGATGTCGGTTGTAAGATCCAGATGAACGAATGATCAATGTCGGTCATCAGATCCGGATGAATGAATGATCGATGTCGGGTGGCGGCCGGCCGCCCCACACCAGCCAATACCTGTATGTACGTTTTCATTTTTGGGCTGGACTTGCCCTTTAAACTAGAAGTTAAAATCCCTTTAATTACATGACAAAATATTCACTGGATAGATTGTGCTGTCCATACACATTGAAATTGACTGTAAGACAACCGTGTTGTTCAGAAAGGCCTCTGCCTGGTAATACAGAGAGATGTTAACCTTTTACTTTGAGTGTCTTAATGCAGCACAAATAATGTTCAGTCTGGCTAAACAAAGAAGTCATTGTGTGCATTAATACAGCCATTCATTCCTAAGGGAATCTCGTATACAGAAGTCTCCGAGAACGTTCTTAAAGGTCCCTTATTTTATGCTGAACCATATGTTTCAAAGAAAGATCAGACCTTTTATTGAAAGGATAAGAGTGTAGGTTTGTTTACATATCTATGTATTGGATTCTGTAAGAATGGTTCTTTATTGCCCGCTAAATTTTATATAAAGATGCCCATGGCTTACAATATGGTAGCTCCCATTCAGCTAACCACCTGTTAACCACCCGGCAAACAAGATGCTGCATGTCAGAATGGATCAGAGGTGTCAGAAATTTTCACCAATCACTTGGTCACCAAAAGGCGTGTGATTGCTCCCATCAGACTACCGATTGGACCAGGTTAAGTGCATATACACATATACAGACGTTTACCTGCCGTTTATTAAACATACACACAGGAACATGGAACATTTTTTACATGGCCTTACTTCTCCAGAAAAGGACAAAGCATCCAACATAAGGTTACTGTCTTTCTGTATAAATAATACTAGCATTGACGTTGTGGGTATTGGCGCTGAGCCTCACAGGAGCACTGCAGACCAGTATAACACTAGACATGTTTCAACCCTAATTCTTTCTTTTCTTTAGCTATAATGCAGGGACAATTGGCAAAGCAAGATGTCCAAGACGGGAATTCCTGAGAGGGTTTCAGTAGCACAATCATTGCGCCACTCACCAAAATGTTAGACGTTCCCTCAACTTTTAAGGCCTTACTCCTGCCTTTAAAGGTAGCGGATGTACTATTGCGGTTAGTTGGTATGTTATATGAGATTTATAAGTTTACCTCATTCTAATACTGTTATCAGGACAATAAATATGCAGATAACAAGTGCCCATTAGTGCCATAGTGTGGGCCTCTCACAGTGTATTTGGGCAATTTCACACCTGTAACCCTCCAACATGTTCCTGTATATAATACATATACAATACGTATATACTGTATATTATACATATCATCCAGGAGTTCACACGTTGAGCAATGTTGATTTTCGTTCACACATTGTGCAAACAGGCAATATTTTGGGCCTTTCCCCTGGACCAAATGATATTGGGTCTTGTTAAAAAGGGGTTTTTATTTATTAAGTTCAGCAAGTTTTAAGCTCAAGCTCGATAAAGACATTTAGACAAACTTTAATGGTTAAAACTGATGCCTACTGGCATTTGGAGATCCAAAGATCCCTTCTTTGTCCTTCTGGAAGTAGCCAGTGATCAAAAAGGGATCAGTCTGTCAACCATTTCACTGTACCTTGCAGAACTACTGGTTTGGACACTAAAGCACAAACCGCAGACTTTCAATCAAATAACGAAACAAAACAAATAGATATTAGAAAATAAATGACCAATGATTATTTCATCTGCAATTAAATTGTTCACGTTAGATAGTTGCCAGCATGGCGGCATACAGCATCCTGCTTACAACTATTTTACAACTGACTGCGTCAGTAAAGAATCATTGTCGTGAAAACTCTTGACAATGATCCTGTATAAATACCACCCCCTATCTGTCAGTGTAGCATACAGTTTACATAAAGAGGGATGAGGATCATGTCATTGACCCTTATATATGTGATGGAATGCTGGGTACTGTAGTTCTGTATGTGCATATAAGAAAAGATCTCTGCTTTGTTAAAGGACAACTATACTGTAAAAAATTACTTTTTAAAAATGAAAAGTACCTGGGGCAGGGAGGTAGGATTAATTATTCCTACCTCCCAATATTGTTTTTATTGAAGAACTACAGCACATACAGTTTTTATCTGCCAGGTTAGTGCTTGTCCTGTGCCTTACTGTGTTAAAGATAGTGCTGAAGCACTCAGGAAGCCTGGCAGAAGCAGTTTTCTTTGTGCTGCCTCTCCTCATAGAAATGTTATTAGTAGGTATAAAGAACCAATCCTACCTCTCAGGTACTTTTCATTTTAAATGTTTTTTGTTTTTTTTTAGTTATGCTCACTATAGTTCTCATTTAATTTAAAAATATTTAACAGAACATTGGTTTAAGAGAAATATAGGAAAGACGTGAAAAAAATCCACAACATTCTTCCTTGTTAAATAAAAAAAATGGAATCTTTAATGAAACATGTCAGCAGTTAACAAATTGTCAAATATTGCCTTCAATGCATTCAGTTTGACTCCTATAGGCTGTTAGCAAGGGAGCATTGCCCCATTATCACAGTAAAATATAGAATAAGCTTGGAATATCTGTCCGTCCAATACTCTCTAGAGCAGCCATGGCTAACTTGCGGCCTACAAGTTGGACATCCCTTCTCTAGAGTAAATTTTCAGTCCTTTGCTTTACCTTGAAATGGGGCAATAAATGCTACATTCATGCATATTTACACAGACTCCCACAAACATGTCTATGTGTTGCTATAAGTGTACATATATATATATAGGATGTATATACATATATGTAAATATAGAAATTTGGTCCATACAAGTGCTATACATATACAAAGTTGTTTTGTTTGTACAATTTGCTAAAGATTACAAAACAAGGGCAAACAAACTGGTAATTGTGTACGAATGTGGATTAGACATGTGGGGTCCAATAGTATCAGATTATTGTTCCCAATATAGGCAGAAACTGAAAAGAATAAAAGTCGTTAGTTTGAGATATCTTAAAACAATGTTAAAAAAAAATCAGCTGTTATCAAACCACCCACTGGGTAAAACAGCTACTAAATTGTAATGGTGTGCTTCTAGAGACTTGGCCTGGCAGCTCTGCTTTAAACTGGGAACACACTTTAGCAATTTGTAGCAGATTATAGACAAATTGCATTGGATTTGGTTACAGATTGCCACCTGTACAGCACTGACAAATCTCTCCCTATACAGAATTGTAACAATGACTATTGGCATTCCGATGCTAAAAAGATGTGTACCTAGCTTTAGGCAATTGATGTGCAGCAATATCGTACCCTGCAACTTTCCCCCTTAAAAAGTACAGTATTGAAAAATGCATTACACAGAGCTGTGCTAAGATCAGGTTCACTTCATTATCCTCCCTATGCAGTCCTGCACCATGCTGTATCTGTAACTAAAAGGTAACTAAAAGGTACTAAACGTGTAACTAAAAGGGGAATGTTGGAGGGTATGCATCAATAACCTTTACAGTACTGTCATCCCTATTAAAGTACATTTTTATTATTCTTTTAATGACAAAAAACACATCTGGTGAGCACGAATGGAAGGATATACAAGGATATGCCTGTGAGTAGGCATAAGCAAAGTAGACTAAATAAAGTTGTTTGTAAACACAGCATATTGAGAATGGTTGGGAGGTGCCAAGACACAAATCTCACTTGTTTATCATTCTTCTTGATGACCTAAGAACTGGGCAAATAAAAAGAGCAATTATTAATTACCAATGTTTTGCAAATTTTTATTTTATATTTGCGAACCAAGTTCGTAAATATTAATGGTATTACTACACCTTTTACCCGGTTAATCCTAAACTTATCCAATTTCCAAATGGTGGTGTCCAAGGTGAGAGGGCGTTTTGTGTTAGCTCTCTGGATCTCTACATTCCCACGTCATCTCAATGCAGCCTTATGTAACAAAGGGCACTGCTTAAAACAATAAGACCACACCTGTCCCCTTCCAATTCGACCAATCACACGCTCCTGTTTAATGCACTGTAATGTTTTAACTTTCCTGACCAGTAAAAAAAAACCTTTTTGGAAATCAACATTGTAATAAAAACACGTCTGTTTGGCAGTGATGTCATAGTTCTATTGTTTCACTTTTTTTCACTTTTTTTTCCATTTTTTTTTTAAATTCCATTATTTTTTCATGAAAATAAATATTAAACATAGATCTTTTTAATTGTAAGGGGGTTGGGTACCCACATGGGATGCCCAGTTATCTGCCACGAACATAGAAATGTTAAAAAATAAAGTGAAAATAATCTGGTGTGTACGAAATAGTTAGAAAGTCGATCTGAAGATTTGCCCTGGATTAATTGATTCGGTTATCGTTTGTTAAATGAAACGGTCCTTTAAGTGAACTGCCTCCAAAGCAGCAACCACAGTCAATCCCACCTTGTCACTTTCTGACTGGGTCACGTAAAGCCCTTTTACCTGTCTGAGCCTCTGTAATGACTTTATTACTGACCCTGCGTACAAGTACCTTGGAGACTGGGATTTTGGTTCTGGGTAGTTCACTTTTCACAGGATGAGGTACAGCGGAAGAGGAACTGCTTGCATCAGCCCCTTGGCTTGGGGGATGAACAGGGAAGTGTTTTTTACTAATAGGGATTTTGGAATCTTTGTTGAAGCTGGCGGTTTTAACTGGGCACATCGCGGTTACTGGTGAGATTGGTTTGGATTGGGGCAAGCTTTCCAGTCCTTCCTCTGCATGGCCTTTCGAAAAGTTTTCGTCAGGATTTGAATACAGGTCATATAGGGCATCTCCACTACAGCTGTCCCTGGCAATGGCTTGCTTTCCCACAATCCGAGGCTCTTCTTCATGACCTGGTGTGGTGGAATCCCAGTAACCCTCGTCGCTGTTACGGACACCCTGACGCTTTTCGTTTCCCTTGCTGTTCTGGTTGTCTCTCTCTTTACGAATAATGGACACTGGCTTTAACTTTGTGGGTTTTACTGCAATTTTATTACAAGGGATCTCACTGTTTTTAACCTCCCCTGAGGCTTGTGTGATGCCACCGACCACTTCTGTATCCTCGCTTAGACCTTCAGGCTGGGGTATTATACTCAAGCATTCCTCTATGTAATTGTCATCCACTTGCTCTGGGCTTGCCATCTCTTCCCCTCCTCCTTGGTAGGCAACAACGTTGGTGCTTGTTTTGGTAGTGACTTTCTTTCCATAGCCTGGAATAACCTTTGGAACCCCGACGTTCCCTCCTTCCTCATCATGGTCAGCAATAATATCCCCACATCCTGTAAGAGAGTCAAAGCTTTTCAGTGATGTAACATCAGCCAACAGTATACAAATACGATCATAAGATTGCTCAGAGGGTGGATCAATGGTAGCAGGGTCAGGGACTGGAATGTCTTGGACACTATCGGGTTCTGGTTCAATTAACGTAACAATGTTTATTGGAATTTCACCTGTTAGGTCTTCATCCTTCTCCTGCGGGGTCTCCACCTTTGGTTCTGGCAACTGGCAGAGGTCCTCCACGTGCTGGCAAACCAGGTCATCCTCTTGCTGGGGTTCTTTACTGATATGCACAGAGCAGGGGGATTCCTCACTTTCCTTTTGGGGAATCTCCTCGACGGAAGGTTTTATCTCCTCGCGGGGTAAATTGGTTGGAATGTCCTCACTGCTTTTTTCCTTTTCACACAAAGGTTTTTGTATTTCCTCTTTAATGCATTCCAAACTAGCAGTCAATGAGACGGGTAAAATTAGGCCACTTGGGGTGTCTGAAGACCCTTCCTTGGCATCTTTATAGCTTTTATCTTTTTTACTCCATCTCATGCTGTTAAATATCCCCTTCAGCCCTTTCTTTTGTCTGCTGCCGGGTCTCTGCTCTGCATTCTCTCCTTTGACAGTCTCCGTTCTGCTGCTTCTTTTCAGCAGAGAGAAAAAGCTGTGGGACTTGGCCACAGAGGAAACATCTGCTGCGTTGATTGTCACCTCCTTGGGGCTTATTTCAGGATTCAGGTCCCCACCAGCCCCTGTTTCAACCCACTGCTCTTCTTTCTTGTTGCTCTCTAACACAACATCAGCCAGTCCGTCCAGGGTCTTGCTCCGTACCATTCCCATTTTCCCTGTGCTTTTCCCTTCGCCTTTGTTTTTAACCCCAAATATCGCTGGCATGGCACTACCAGATCTCCTCTTTCCAAACAATTTAAAGGCAGTCTTGTTTATTTTCCCCGATGGCTGCTCAGCTGCCGGAGACTCGGCACAATCGTAATGCAAGTCCATGTTTGCTGTCTCCTTGATCCTGCCTCCTTCCTCCTGCAGACCCCCACGGATGCCTGATGGTGGATTTCTCACTGGCAGCCTCTCCTCTGCTCCTGTTCATCTCCATGGCAACCAATAGGATAAGCAGCTTTCGTCAGCTCTAGGTCTGAGCCAGTTCAGTGCCATCCATTCTAAACCGTCCTGCAAAACACAGCACAATATACCCCCCTCCTCCGATAAAGCTTTATGCAACTTGCCCGTTTACCCACAGGTTTCATTTTTCCTGTTTACCCTTGAGAGGGGAATTTGCTGTGTTTACCGTGCAATTCTTGCTGGAATGCTGGAATCCACCATTTTCCATTGACTGATACGCACACACATAATGCTGGGTCAGGGGAAATGTCAGGCTTAACCCTTTCATCTCACAGCTGAAATTTTAATTAGGGAAATGGCCCCTCTGCAACCTCATTATACAAACACAACCCAAGCTGCTGAGAATTGATTGGCGGTATTAAACTCCAAATCCCAGCATTCCCTGCCAGACGATATGTTCCTTTCTTTGCAAAACTACAAATCCCAGCAATCCTTGCAATTGGAAATTTGCAACCACATGAACAACAAAGATGGTCTGTCCCTGATTTGCCACCTGCTGTCAATCTCTCAATTTAGTTAAAGAATGTGAAATATCTTGTAGTTCTGCAACAGCACGTGTAGCCTGTCACAATTCATCTTTTGCATGTCAAAGGATGCTGGGATTTGTAGTTCAGATAGAGCTAGACGATTGGTTGTCTATTATTTTTATAGGACTGTGTTCTTTTATACCTTTCTATACTACGCTGTCAATGATAGTATTTGTGTATATGCGTTAGTTTGATTTCAGTTGCCCTTTAAATGCAGATTAAAACATGTGAAAGGGTAAGTACAATGGTGTCTATGTTCTGTTTGAAAACAAACCTGGGATCGATTTAGAATTGTCCGGATTTGAAAATCCGCCAATCAAACTGAATTTTCAAAAATTTCAAAGCTCGGAAATTATTATCCAAAAAGCAGAAATTAGATTTAAAAATTGTGTTTGAAAATCAAATATTGTTTTTGAATATTCGTAATTTGTGATCAAAAATAAGAAAATTTCTAATTCTATCGGGTTTGAAACGGATTTTCAGATTTTCGGAACTAATAGGTTCCCTGGAACTGCTGACGGAACTAAACCGTACAACAGGCACGTTAAACTTGTGGCCATCCAAATTCCCTGGCTGCATCCCTGGTCTATGATAATACTTTTTTAGACGTGTCAGTGGAATTTTGTGAAATTATAATTTAGTAAAATGTTTTTTTTCATAAATAATAGGATTTCTATTGTTTGTTCTACCATTGAACTTGACACCAGCAAGGATATGATTTAAAGGAAAAGGCTCATTTAAAAAATGTCACAAATTGTTACAAACCAGAACCAGTAAAGATAATGACAATTGGTTCCCTGCGTTATTAGTGCTGTAACTACAGGAAGGCTCAGGTTTCTTTGTGTACAGGAATCTGATTGTGCCATCGCTGCCCCTCCCACTGGGTCAGAAATAGACCATCCAGTGTCTTATTTGTCTGCCTGTGTCTTTTATGCACAGTGGGGAGCCTGGGGAGGTTTTTTTTTAAAGAGGCACAATGGAGGGTTAATGCTAGAAAAAAATAATGGTTAATGCCCAGTGGAGAGATTGGAAAGCTTAGTGACACATACATACGGATTATATGGATGAAAGAAGAAGGGAAGGGGGGGTCAAATATAGACTTTAATTTTCCTTTTAAAGGTCACATTAAATGATTTCACAGTTAATTATTAATAACCTTATAATGCAACCAATGCACTAGCTCTAATGCTGCCAAGGAACTTCTAATGTGAATGCAAAGGAGCTTGCAATCTATGAGCAATAAAGATGCCAAATAGCCCAACACACTATACAGTGTGATGATTAAAGCAAAGTGCAATAGGATTGGCTACATATTTACACATGGACAGGGTTGTGTAATGACAGGAACATACAGAGAGAAAGGATCAGGGCAGGGAAATGAAGCAAAACATGAGATAAATAAAAAAGGCCAGTGAGGAATCTTCTGTTCTCTTGATGTTGTGTTACTTCAGTTGGTAAATTTTCTGTGTGCCGTGCCCTCCTTTCCCATTTTTTTACTCACCATCTCCAGTTTATAAGGGAATAGGAAAAGGTTGCAAATAGTAGAAATTCAGAGAAAAGACTTTGTAAAAAGGAAAGACTCAGAATAAACAGCATGAAAAATTACGTGGTTTATAAATAAACCCTCTTAATAACCTTTTCAACTCTGGGAAGACGCAGTGCATTTTTTGTGTAGAAAGCATGAAGTAGCAGTCACAAGCTGATAATCAGGTGATAATTCCCTATCCAGCATACAGAGTAAATGCTGATACACACGTTGCAATTCTTCCTTCTGACCGACCTTAAGGCTGAGGCCACACTAAAACGCACCAAGCGTTTCCGTGCACGATTTCTGTGTGTTAGCACGTGTTATTTCCGTGTTTGCGCGAAAACGCAAGCGATTGCGTGAAAAAATGCTCACCACATAACACGAACGGACGCGCAATCGCATGCGCATCGGAAATCACAGGAACATTCGTGTTCCATGTTAGCGAAAATCGAGGCGCAAACGCACGAAAAACGCGCTAGTGTGGCCTAGCCCTTAGAGACTTTTCGGCCAGGAGGAACGACTGTTGGTCGCGGCAAATGCAGCCGCGTCCGACAGTTACTGTGTCTGATCGTGCCTTCCTCCAATTCAGACAAAGGAACGGTCAGAGGAATCGGTCAGAGCTGCCATGCAATAATTCAGACCAAAACACTGAAATGTCGGTTGGGCCAAGTTATTGTATGGTGTGTCCCAGCTTAACTACCAGATAAACAAAGGACAGAACCAGTCACTGATTCCGAAGGAGCAGAAAGGAACACAGAGAAATAGGGTCAGATATCCAACACTCACGGAACTTCTGGGAGTCTCCCATAACAATGCTGGCCATGGCCATACACTAGACATTTAATATATTCAATATTCAATCCATTGAATCCAGGTTTTAGAAGTTTGTAAAAATAAATTTCATGTTTTTACCTGAATGCCAGGAGCCTGCCTGTACTTATTACACTGGACAGAATCTGCAAGATGTCTGTCATTTTTAAAAGGTGTGATGACACAAACAGGGAGATTCCGTAAAAGTTCTTATCGTTAAAAATGGTGCTAATTTTGCCCCAACCAATCAGATCTTATTTAACATTTGAAAGCTAACATCTGATGGTTGGGGCAAAATTAGCACCATTTTTAACGCTAAGAACTTTTATTGAATAACCCTGCTTGTATATAGAAAGTATAGGGAGATTGTTTGTGACTGCCATACTTCCTACAATCATGGCCAACTCCCTATACTTAAGTACAGTGTGCTGACCATGAATGAGGGAAATTTTTCTTCTGAAAAATAATAGTTTTGACCGTACACTCTGTACAGATAATAGGACAATCCCGTTGGTATCAACAGGATTGGCCCTTTATTGGGAATGTGTGTTTGGCCCAAACAATAATTTTTCAGAAGAAAAAATTCCCTCATTTATGGTCAGCAAAAGTTTTTCCCATCAAAAGTTAATTGTGCAAGGTGGTTGAATGAATCACAATTAAAAACTGGGATCATCTAACTTGTGCCCCCACCATCTATGGGATGCTGCAGCCAGAACCAGTCTGCCAGCCATCCACAGGATATGGAGAGGGTGTGAGCCATGTCACATTGCTTCTCATGGCAGCTTAAAGGGCAACTGTGGTCTCAAAACAAGTTGGGGTTAAATGAAAGCCTGCAGTAATTCCTTGTGAGAAATTACATTGGGGTGAATGTTTAAACTTCCTGCTTCCAGTAGGTTGAGTGACATCACCTGCTCTGCTGGCCCTTTTCCCCCGGGGGAGAAGCATGCTCAGTTAAGACTTATTGCTGGGGAAATCAGGAAGAACCTGAGGATACTGAGGTCACATGGCTAAAAGCCATGTCGTGTCTGCAGGTCAGATGATTGGCTCTATATATTAAGCTTTACTGCATATTATTAGCCAGTGGTTCTGGACACATGCATTAGCTAAGGGACATAAAGGAGTGTTTTGCATATCTCCGCCCCTTACTCTGGGAAACATGGGAGTAAGAAATGACTTCTTGTTTCTTAGGCCTTGTGGGCAATGCTATTCATATAGCATGAGACTGCAAGATGCCTTCTGTTATAAGAAGGTGTTTCTCTGCTTTTATGCTCAGTGAAGGGCTTTTTGCTTCTTTTGGCTCCTCTCTCCCTAAGCTTTCTAGTTGCCTTTTCTACTGTACACCCAAGTCCTACCCCATAGAGCCATGAATCTGTATCTTGCACTGACAAGATCGAAACACGTCGTGGCTGCAGGTCAAATGATTAGCTCTATATATTAAGCTTTATTGCATGTTATTAGCTAGCGGTTCTGGACACTTGCATTAGCTAAGGGACATAAAGGACTGTTTTGCATATCTCCGCCCCTTACTCTGGGAAACATGGGAGTAAAAAATTACTTCTTGTTTCTTAGGCCTTGTGGGCAAGAATGAGAGACTGCAAGATGCCTTCTGTTATAAGAAGGTGTTTCTCTGCTTTTATGCTCAGTGAAGGGCTTTTTGCTTCTTTTGGCCCCTCTCTCCCTAAGTTTTCTAGCTGCCTTTTCTATGGCTAAAAGCAGGAAGAGTTCAACCAGGAAGTTACATTGCTGAACTTTTCCAGCAATAACTTCTCACAAATTTTATCTAGTGATGTGATTTAGGTTTTATTTTGAAGGTGTGATGGAAGGCTTTTTATATAATTATTACTAGTTTGGAAGAATTTGAGACCACAGTTACCCTTTAAACAGTTTATACAAGAATGGGGAAGATAACCTGATTTTAATAATAATATCACACAAGCATTTAGTACAACACTGAAACCCTTCAGCAACCTCTTTATTAATAGGAATTATACACATATTGGTCTGGCCCACCAACCCTTTTAGCCATGATCCATTGGACCACTAGTTCATCCCTCTACCTACGCACCAGGCCATCCATCCATCAATCTGTATTTTTTAAACTTTACCTGCAAACTGGCAAGTAAACCTGCCTAATAAGTGACTAAATGAGTGTTGAATAAAACATCACTTTACTTCAAACCGTTTAAAAACTCTGCCGGTAGCCAGTGGAAAGGAAACATAATAGTCTGATGTGTTTCAGGCCGTAGCCCTTAATCATAGACACATGTTTGTTGTGTATGTTGTTGTGTATGTGCAGCATTGCAATTTTCCTTACAAATTGTTTGAGGAGGGACACCCTACCTTTGCAGGCATGCAGGATTGTTATTGGATGAAAGAAAGCCAATTAGAAGTAAAGCGGTATAGGGAGGACAGGAGCCTCCATCTTTGCTGTAAGTAGCCCACAATAATGCCATATATCACATTGGTTACCCATGGATTACACGAGCCTCACATTGGGATTACATATAACTTACACCCAGTTCAAATATCAAACATTATATATTTCCGTTAAGTGGCTACTTTAAAAAAAATTCCTGCCATTAACCACAGATAAATAATTGGGTTTGGAGTATACACCATTCATTTTTGCATTTCTGCTTTGTTGGATTAAACTTTCATTTCCACGGGGCATGGTTTGGTACAGCATGGAGTAGAACGTGCACACCCAGAGCTCCGCACTGTAATCATCCTGAGAAGTCCATTAAATACCCTTACTTGACCTGGAAGATGAATCAAACAGCACAAAAAAAGCCCTGGCAGCACAATGACTCCGAAGCGTACCACAGACAAGCTGGAGAAATTCCGCTGGCAAGACAGAGATGCGGACCAGGCCTTACAACCACCGGATGAACCAGCACTAGATTCTGATGCTTCAACAGACGCCTCTGGTAGAGTCCTCAAGGCAATAGCAGAATGTCAAGCAGCACTTACTGCCAAAATTGAGGAAGTTAAGATCGATACCTAAGACAAGACTTCCAATCATTGAGGGACCGCGTGACTGAGGTAACACTAAGGATATCCTTACCCCCTCACAGGCCCAAGCGGACTGTGCGGACAACCTACATGTACAACTCCGGGCCTTGCAGCAGAAGCAAGACGACCTCGAGAACAGGTTGAGGCGTAATAATATCCGCATCATGGGCCTGCCGTTGGGAGCTGAAGGAAGTAACCCAGTGGGATTCCTAGAAACCCTGCTCACAAACACATACGGTAGGAGCAATTTCTCTTCTATCTTCGTGATAGAGAGTGCCCCCCGCCTCGCACCCAAACCTCCGCTGGTCTTACTGCTCCACGCACACTACCACTTCTCGCGGAGTGGCAGTCCTAATTGCACGTAGAATACAGTTGGAGTTGGTGGAGCTGAAACTCGACCAGCAAGGTAATTATGTTTTCATATACGGAAAAATTCAATCCAAACCTGTGTTAATTATTGCCATGTATGTTCCCCCTCCCTTCAATATATCTATACTACAACAAGGTCTACATAACCTCACACCCAGAAATAGATGTAATATGGCTAGGAGACTTCAACTCAGTGTTGAACCTGGCAAAAGATCGTATACACCCACCACAGTGGACACCACAGATGAATCCGGAAACTCGATTTTCCAGAGTCCTGGCCTCTGTGCACATAGCTGACACCTGGAGATTTAAATACCCAACAGGAAAAGCATACTCCTGCTTTTCCGCCTCCTGCAATAATATGTCTCGTATAGATATAATCTTGGCAAAATCCAGCATGCTACCTCATCTCACAGATGCGGGATACTTGCCTAGGATGCTTTCAGACCATGCACCTTGCTGGGGCACATTCCACTGGAACCCCAACCCCCCTATTATCTCATGGTGCCTAAACCCATTCTGGCTCACCCTATTCCGTGAAGAATCTGACCTCTCTACAGACTGGCAAGCCAAATCACAACTATCTCACAAAATAAATGACCCAAAACATAAATCTGCAGCAGCGGAAGTAAAGGCCATACAAACATTGAAAATGGCTAACTCCACATTCGAGTCAAACCCGACCGTAGAAAATGCCCAGAACCTGAAACTGCAAACCAGACTCACTGACTATGTTATTAGAAAAATCCAAAAAGAAACTATTCTTCCGCTCCTAACAATTCTTTGAGCACGGCGAACGCTGTAGTAAATTACTAGCCTATATAACCCTACATGAACACAAACCCCCCACAGTGATCTCTTTGATACAACCAAATGGCCAATGCATCCCAGATCCACCACAGGTACCCAGCCAATTTGCCTTCTTCTGTCAACGCCTATACACTACCAAGACTAAACAAGAAATGAGGAACTACCTCTCGCACATCCATCTACCCAAACTGACACACACTCAAAGACAAGCCCTAGAAGCCCCTTTGACAACAGAGGAAATACAACTTGCCATCTCCTCTATGCCAAAACACAAAACTCCTGGAACAGACGGCTTGTCATTAGAGTTTTACACAATTTTACACTCTTATTCTAACCCCACAACTCCTAACACTTTACAATACAATATTCGAAGCAAACACACTACCTTCCTCCATGATTACCCGTATCCTCAACAAAAATTTGCAACTACCAGAATCTTACCGCCCTATTTCCCTCCTTCAAGTTGACTTAAAAATATTATCTAAGCTCCTACACTCTTACATCACTTATCCAAACAGATACACCTAAACCAAACAAGATTTATAGCAGGCAAAAACACCACCTTCAACACAAGAAAACTATTCCTCCACTTACAAGCTCCTCACAAGGAGACAGGCTTTTGGCTTGGGACCAAATTTCATAAAATGGATTATTATCTTATATTCTAATCCGGGCAAATGGACATACATCCATCCCTATCACAATTACATGAGGCACAAGACAGGGCTGCCCATTATCCCCCCTGTTATATGCGTTAGTAGTCAAGCCCCTGGTATCAAAGTTGAGAACACAAAACACCATCCAAGCACTCCAATCAGGAACCCTTAATGATATAATAAGTCTGATGGCCTCCTACTTTACCTTCCCGATCAAGGCCCAACTCTACAAACAGCCCTCAATATTATTGATGACTACGGCACATATTCAGGCATAGAGATTAACTGGGAAAAATCTCAGATCCGCCCAATAGATCAATTCCCACCAACTAGAACCACTGAACCCCTTCTACTCAAAAGAACCACCACACTAAAATATTTAGGTATTTACATATCCAATAATCCAAAAGACTACACCATCTCAAAATTAGAACCTCTCCTACAAATGATCAAAAACAAAACCCAAATTTGGACCAAATTACCCCTTGGAGTAATAGGAAGAATAAAGCTCATAAAAATGGTACTCCTACCAAAAATATTTTACATCTTAGGGCTTTCCCCAACATGGATACCCCTCATATTTTTTTTTAAAAAAACTAGACGCCCTACTAAAACCCTTTATATTGGGAAAGGCAAGACGGAAAATACAATGGACAATACTAAAAAAACCACTCGACCTGGGTGGATTGGCACTCCCAGATTAACTCCTATATTATATAGCCTCGCAATTAACACACTTCTATCATTGGGGACACTCCGAATCCGACCTTATACTACAACTCTCCCAAAACCCTGATGCAACAACGTTCCCAGACCCTCTATATTTGCTTAGCAAAGGCAGTATGGGTACTCCCACCATACTGCCTTTCCCACCCCCGCACTAATCTAATCCTACACCAAGCTCTAAAAGTCTGGGATACTGCAATGACAAAAATGCAAATACCCCACATTAACACACAGACCTCACTTTGGAATAATAACCACCTTCAAGAATTTCAAACAATTCCACAGGCAGAAATCTGGTTCAATTTGAGTATCTCCAGACTACGTCAACTAATACTAAATAACACTATAAAAACATTCACCCAACTCCAAAAAGAATTCAACTTACCCAACCATATGCTATTTCGATATTTGCAAATTAGGCATGCACTACAAACTCAGTTTAAAGGACAACCCATACACCTACCCTCAAACAAACTATACTCCCTACTGACGAGTCCAAATCACAACCAACTCATAATCATCATATACACAGACCTGCAATCCCCAACCTCACAGGAACTCCCTACATTTAAAAAACATATATGGAAAGAATATGTAGGCCTCCTACTAGATACAGAATGGGAAGAAGCCCCGATGGCACACAGACGGATTTCCCTAAAAGCTACATACAAATTGACCCAACTATATACCCTGCACCGAACTTACCTAATGCCAATACAACTATCCAAATTCATTCCAAACCGCAACCCACGGTGCCCTAAATGCCAAAGACACCCAGGCACATTTTATCACATGTTATGGTCCTGCCCCAAAGTAGAAAGTTATTGGAAACAAATTGTCAGATTCCTTCTTGACGAAATGGGTCCCCCGGTGGGAATGGACCCAAAGGTGTGTCTACTGAATATAACAGAACATCTCCAGGTGGACAGCTATCACAGGACATTCCTATGCACAACATTATTTACAGCTAAAAACTACTTGCAAGAGTATGGATACAAAGCCAAATCCCACCAATCTCCCAATGGAAATCAGCCATAAACGACCGTATACCCTATATAATACTGACATACCTGAATAGGGGTTGCCCAAAAAAATGTACTAAAATCTGGGATAAATAGTGCATGTCCCCAATAACATGTAATGACTCTTCAAACTAGACACAAATCAAACAAGCCTAAATACATAGGTGCCTTATCTCCCTAACGTCTTGATAAAGATAATTGGGGCTGAACAAATAAAAAAAAAGAGGTATTGCAAAATATATGAGAAGGAATAGCCCACAGGCATAGCAAGTGGTAAACCTTAAAAACAACTAAGAAAGTAATGAACCATGGAACATTCAGGGTTATTCAATAAAAGTTCTTATAAAAATGGTGCTAATTTTTGCCCCAACCAATCAGATCTTTTTAACATTTGAAAGCTAACATCTGGTTGGTTGGGGCAAAATTAGCCCCATTTTTAACAATAAGAACTTTTATTACACCTCCCTGATTGTTTGTTAATATTGTTATTTAAAGTTATATCCACCCTTCCATAACAAGTGTATGCAAAATAATCTAAATTGCCAAACTGTGTTACAATGCAATAATTATCATTAGCAGATCCTTGCTTTATCAGGAAAATAACCACACAGAAACTACATGTTGTTAAATCTTGTTTATTTTATCTATGTTCAATAATATTCCTTGAAATGTATGTAACATCTTATCCTGTTCAATATTAATAAAATTCCTAAAAAAAAAAAATTTCATTTACACCGTTCTTTTAAGAGAATAGATGAAAAGGCTTGGCCTGATCAACCGAAATTTCGTATTTTGGGTCAAAATATTGGACAGAATATTACTTTTATTAGTTGGTTAGGAACCTTTGTGTGGCCAATTTACTGTTTTCATTTACCTGGTCATTACTGCTTTAGGTGACCGAAATGTACTTGTGTTTAATTGGGTTGTTGGTAAGTGTGTTTATTTCCCCTTTTAGGCATTTTGAAATCTTATAGTAGGAACTATAGGGCTAGGACCCACAGTTTTTGGTTTTTTCAGTGCATGCAATCAGCATTCACATGCCTTTTTATATTACCTACAGAGATGGATAACGGAAATGTGTATACTGATGCATGGAATCCTACCACTCCATTCTGCAAACATGGAATGCTGGGAGTTTTAGTTTTAAAACATCTGGAGGGGCACAGATTGTTTTAATACATGAATGTGTTAAATCTCAAGGTACCCATACCTGGACAGATATTTTTATCAAATGGCCTGGAAGAACTGATCGAAGTTCCCCACTTTACATGGGAGATGGAGACTTGAAGATAGGGTTGCCGAAAAATTTTCCATCTGGACCAATCTTAGTTTTTCCCATAAACGACTCGATATTGTCGTGCGGTTAACCAGAAAAACTGGAAACTGTATCGATATTTTAAGAGATTTGATCCAATTTTGACAAAAGGCTCAAAATATTGATGTTGTGTCTGGGGGTCAGTTCTCGTTAGTTTACATGTTTAATTGGTTACTAGAAGACAAACATTGTGTCTGTTATGTTCTGTTGCCAGGATGCAGCGTATGAGATGATCCAACAAAATGGTGTTACCATGTTAACCATGTTACCTTGCACTGTCATTCTCCCAGATTTCCTGATTCCGTCCATAATATTAATGTGAAAATGTCTGAATTCGGTTATCTGGTTGGACTGTCCTTGAGTCACAGGAAGTCCTGAAGTGTACAAAATAAACAGATATTATGAGCTTCGTCCTTGACAGGATATTGACAGAATCTCCTATAAATCTAAAAGAAGAGAAATGTTCTTTGTAAAGCTGAATATACAAACATTCCCTCACGCCCCGTACAAGGACATTTTAATAACAGGAATTGTGATTACTCAGTATAACAGGCCCCACAGTAAAGAAGCATAAATGGAAAAACAAGCTCCTTGACTTTAATACATTTTATTGAATTTAAGACACAACTCATTCATTTGAGCTGTCTGGCCAGCTCAAATGAAAGCATATTATTAAAGGGCATGTCCACCCCCCAAACAAAAATTTAACCCACTACTGGCCTCACTGTACAATTTTAAAATATCCTTACCTTATATCCCTGCTCCTTATGGTTCTCCTGTAGTGCCTCTTCAAAGTCCAGGAAACTGAAGGGTAGGAGCTGTCTTCCAGTCCAAAAGGTTGCTGCCGTCGTCGCTCAAAACTATAGACTTTAATTTCCTTTTAAAGGTCACAATAAATGATTTCACAGTTATTATTAATAACCTTATAATGCAACCAATGCAATAGCTCTAATGCTGCCAAGGAACCTCTAATGTGAATGCAAAGGAGCTTGCAATCTATGAGCAATATAGATGCCAAATAGCCCAACACACTATACAGTGTGATGATTAAAGCAAAGTGCAATAGGATTGGCTACATATTTACACATGGACAGGGGTGTGTAATGACAGGAACATACAGAGAGAAAGGATCAGGGCAGGGAAATGAAGCAAACTGAGATAAATGAATAAAAAAAAGGCCAGTGAGGAATCTTCTGCTCTTGATGTTGTGTTCTTCAGTTGGTAAATTTCTGTGTGCCGTGCCCTCCTTCCCATTTTTTTACTCACCATCTCCAGTTTATAAGGGAATAGGAAAAGGTTGCAAATAGTAGAAATTCAGAGAAAAGACTTTGTAAAAAGGAAAGACTCAGAATAAACAGCATGAAAAATTACGTGGTTTAATAAATAACCCTCTTAATAACCTTTTCAACTCTGGGAAGACGCAGTGCATTTTTTGTGTAGAAAGCATGAAGTAGCAGTCACAAGCTGATAATCAGGTGATAATTCCCTATCCAGCATACAGAGTAAATGCTGATACACACCGTTGCAATTCTTCCTTCTGACCGACCTTAAGCTGAGGCCACACTAAAACGCCACCAAGCGTTTCCGTGCACGATTTCTGTGTGTTAGACGTGTTATTTCCGTTGTTGCGCGAAAACGCAAGCGATTGCGTGAAAAAATGCTCACCACATAACACAGAACGACGCGCAATCGCATGCGCATCGCGAAATCACAGGAACATTCGTGTTCCATGTTAGCGAAAATCGAGGCGCAAACGCACGAAAAACGCGCTAGTGTGGCCTAGCCCTTAGAGACTTTTCGGCCAGGAGGAACGACTGTTGGTCGCGGCAAATGCAGCCGCGTCCGACAGTTACTGTGTCTGATCGTGCCTTCTCCAATTCAGACAAAGGAACGGTAGAGGAATCGGTCAGAGTTCCATGCAATAATTCAGACCAAAAACACTGAAATGTCGGTCGGGCCAAGTTAATATGTATGGTGTGTCCCAGCTTAACTACCAGATAAACAAAGGACAGAAACAGTCACTGATTCCGAAGGAGCAGAAAGAGGAACACAGAGAAATAGGGTCAGATATCCAACACTCACGGAACTTTGGAGTCTCCCATAACAATGCTGGCCATGGCCATACACTAGACATTTAATATATTCAATATTCAATCCATTGAATCCAGGTTTTAGAAGTTGTAAAAATAAATTTCATGTTTTTACCTGAATGCCAGGAGCCTGCCTGTACTTATTACACTGGACAGAATCTGCAAGATGTCTGTCATTTTAAAAGGGTGTGATGACACAAACAGGGAGATTCCGTAAAAGTTTTATCGTTAAAAATGGTGCTATTTTGCCCCAACCAATCAGATCTTATTTAACATTTGAAAGCTAACACTGATGGTTGGGGCAAAATTAGCACCATTTTTAACGTAAGAACTTTTATTGAATAACCCTGCTTGTATATAGAAAGTATAGGGAGATTGTTGTGACTGCCATACTTCCTACAATCATGCCAACTCCCTATACTAAGTACAGTGTGCTGACCATGAATGAGGGAAATTTTTCTTCTGAAAAAAATAGTTTTGACCGTACACTCTGTACAGATAATAGGAACAATCCGTTGGTATCAACAGGATTGGCCTTATTGGGAATGTGTGTTTGGCCCAAACAATAATTTTTCAGAAAAAATATTCCCTCATTTTTGTCAGCAAAAGTTTTTCCCATCAAAAGTTAATTGTGCAAGGTGGTTGAATGAATCTTAATTAAAAACTGGGATCATCTAACTTGTGCCCCCACATCTTGGGATGTGCAGCCAGAACCAGTCTGCCAGCCATCCACAGGATATGGAGAGGGTGTGAGCCAGTCACATTGCTTCTCATGGCAGCTTAAAGGGCAACTGTGGTCTCAACAAGTTGGGGTTAAATGAAAGCCTGCAGTAATTCCTTGTGAGAAATTTACATTGGGGTGAATGTTAAACTTCCTGCTTCCAGTAGGTTGAGTGACATCACTGCTCTGCTGGCCCTTTTCCCCCGGGGAGAAGCATGCTCAGTTAAGACTTATTGCTGGGGAAATCAGGAAGAACCTGAGGATACTGAGGTCACATGGCTAAAAGCATGTCGTGTCTGCAGGTCAGATGATTGGCTCTATATATTAAGCTTACTGCATATATTAGCCAGTGGTTCTGGACACATGCATTAGCTAAGGGACATAAAGGAGTGTTTTGCATATCTCCGCCCCTTACTCTGGGAAACATGGGAGTAAGAAATGACTTCTTGTTCTTACGCCTTGGGGCAATGCTATTCATATAGCATGAGACTGCAAGATGCCTTCTGTTTATAAAGAGGGTTTCTCTGCTTTATGCTCAGTGAAGGGCTTTTGCTTCTTTTGGCTCCTCTCTCCCAAGCTTTCTAGTTGCCTTTTCTACTGTACACCCAAGTCCTACCCATAGAGCCATGAATCTGTATCTTGCACGACAAGATCGAAACACGTCGTGGCTGCAGGTCAAATGATTAGCTCTATATATTAAGCTTTATTGCATGTTATAGCTAGCGGTTCTGGACGCTTGCATTAGCTAAGGGACATAAAGAGAGTGTTTTGCATATCTCCGCCCCTTACTCTGGGAAACATGGGAGTAAAAAATTACTTCTTGTTTCTTAGGCCTTGTGGGCAAGAATGAGGACTGCAAGATGCTTCGGTTATAAGAAGGTGTTCTCTGCTTTTATGCTCAGTGAAGGGCTTTTGCTTCTTTTGGCCCCTCTCTCCCTAAGTTTTCTAGCTGCCCTTTTCTATGGCTAAAAGCAGAAAGAGTTCAACCAGGAAGTTACATGCTGAACTTTTCAGCAATAACTTCTCACAAATTTTATCTAGTGATGTGATTTAGGTTTTATTTTGAAGGTGTGATGGAAGGCTTTTTATATAATTATACTAGTTTGGAAGAATTTGAGACCACAGTTACCCTTTAAACAGTGTATACAAGAATGGGGAAGATAACCTGATTTTAATAATAATATCACACAAGCATTTAGTACAACACTGAAACCCTTCAGCAACCTCTTTATTAATAGGAATTATACAATATATGGGCTGGCCCACCAAACCTTTTAGCCATGATCCATTGACCACTAGTTCATCCCTCTACCTACGCACCAGGCCATCCATCCATCAATCTGTATTTTTTAAACTTTACCTGCAAACTGGCAGTAAACCTGCCTAATAAGTGACTAAATGAGTGTTGAATAAAACATCACTTTACTTCAAACCGTTTTTAAACTCTGCCGGTAGCCAGTGGAAAGGAAACATAATAGTCTGATGTGTTTCAGGCCGTAGCCCTTAATCATAGACACATGTTTGTTGTGTATGTTGTTGGTATGTGCAGCATTGCAATTTTCCTTACAAATTGTTTAGGAGGGACACCCTACCTTTGCAGGCATGCAGGATTGTTATTGGATGAAAGAAAGCCAATTAGAAGTTAAGCGGTATAGGGAGGACAGGAGCCTCCATCTTTGCTGAAGTAGCCACAATAATGCCATATATCAATTGGTTACCCATGGATACACGTGCCTCACATTGGGATTACATATAACTTACACCCAGTTCAAATATCAAACATTATATATTTCCGTTAAGTGGCTACTTTAAAAAAAATTCCTGCCATTAACCACAGATAAATAATTGGGTTTGGAGTATACACCATTCATTTTGCATTTCTGCTTTGTTGGATTAAACTTTCATTTCCACGGGGCATGGTTGGAACAGCATGGAGTAGAACGTGCACACCCAGAGCTCCGCACTGTAATCATCCTGAGAAGTCCATTAAATACCCTTACTTGACCTGGAAGATGAATCAAAACAGCACAAAAAAAAGCCCTGGCAGCACAATGACTCCGAAGCTACACAGACAAGCTGGAGGAAATTCCGCTGGCAAGACAGAGATGCGGACCAGGCCTTACAACCACCGGATGAACCAGCACTAGATTCTGATGCTTCAACAGACACCTTGGTAGAGTCCTCAAGGCAATAGCAGAATGTCAAGCAGCACTTACTGCCAAAATTGAGGAAGTTAAGATCGATACCTAAGACAAGACTTCCAATCATTGAGGGACCGCGTGACTGAGGTAACACTAAGGATATCCTTACCCCCTCACAGGCCCAAGGGACTGTGCGGACAACCTACATGACAAACTCGGGCCTTGCAGCAGAAGCAAGACGCTCGAGAACAGGTTGAGAGCGTAATAATATCCGCATCATGGGCCTGCCGTTGGGAGCTGAAGGAAGTAACCCAGTGGGATTCCTAGAAACCCTGCTCACAAACACATACGGTAGGAGCAATTTCTCTTCTATCTTCGGGATAGAGAGTGCCCCCCGCCTCGCACCCAAACCTCCGCTGGTCTTACTGCTCCACGCACACTACCACTTTCGCGGAGTGGCAGTCCTAATTGCACGTAGAATACAGTTGGAGTTGGTGGAGCTTAAACTCGAACAGCAAGGTAATTATGTTTTCATATACGGAAAAATTCAATCCAAACCTGTGTTAATTATTGCCATGTATTTCCCCTCCTTCAATATATCTAACTACAACAAGGTCTACATAACCTCACACACCAGAAATAGATGTAATATGGCTAGGAGACTTCAACTCAGTGTTGAACCTGGCAAAAGATCGTATACACCCACCACAGTGGACACCACAGATGAATCCGGAAACTCGATTTTCCAGAGTCTTGGCCTCTGTGCACATAGCTGACACCTGGAGATTTAAATACCCAACAGGAAAAGCATACTCCTGCTCCTCCGCCTCTGCATAATAAAATGTCGTTATAGATATAATCTTGGCAAAATCCAGCATGCTACCTCATCTCACAGATGCGGGATACTTGCCTAGGATGCTTTCAGACCATGCACCTTGCTGGGGCACATTCCACGGAACCCCAACCCCCCTATTATCTCATGGTGCCTAAACCCATTCTGGCTCACCCTATTCCGGAAGAATCTGACCTCTCTACAGACTGGCAAGCCAAATCACAACTATCTCACAAAATAAATGACCCAAAACATAAATCTGCAGCAGCGGAGAAAGGCCATACAAACATTGAAAATGGCTAACTCCACATTCGAGTCAAACCCGACCGTAGAAAATGCCCAGAACCTGAAACTGCAAACCAGACTCACTGACTATGTTATTAGAAAAATCCCAAGAAAACTATTCTTCGCTCCTAACAATTCTTTGAGCACGGCGAACGCTTGTAGTAAATTATAGCCTATTAACCCTACATGAACACAAACCCCCCACAGGATCTCTTTGATAAAACCAAATGGCCAATGCATCCCAGATCCCACAGGTACCCAGCCAATTTGCCTTCTTCTGTCAACGCCTATACAACTACCAAGACTAAACAAGAAATGAGGAACTACCTCTCGCACATCCATCTACCCAAACTGACACACACTCAAAGACAAGCCTAGAAGCCCCTTTGACAACAGAGGAAATACAACTTGCCATCTCCTCTATGCCAAAACACAAAACTCCTGGAACAGACGGCTTGTCATTAGAGTTTTACACAATTTTACACTCTTATTCTAACCCCACAACTCCTAACACTTTACAATACAATATTCGAAGCACAACACACTACCTTCCTCCATGATTACCCGTATCCTCAACAAATTTGCAACTACCAGAATCTTAAGCCCTATTTCCCTCCTTCAAGTTGACTTAAAAATATTATCTAAGCTCCTACACTCTTACATCACTTATCCAAACAGATACACCATAACCAAACAAGATTTATAGCAGGCAAAACACCACTTTCAACACAAGAAAACTATTCCTCCACTTACAAGCTCCTCACAAGGAGACAGGCTTTTGGCTTGGGACCAAATTTATAAATGGATATTATCTTATATTCAATCCGGGCAAATGGACATACATCCATCCCTATCACAATTACATGAGGCACAAGACAGGGCCTGCATTATCCCCCCTGTTATATGCGTTAGTAGTCAAGCCCCTGGTATCAAAGTTGAGAACACAAAACACCATCCAAGCACTCCAATCAGGAACCCTAATGATATAATAAGTCTGATGGCCTCCTACTTTACCTTCCCGATCAAGGCCAACTCTACAAACAGCCCTCAATATTATTGATGACTACGGCACATATTCAGGCATAGAGATTAACTGGGAAAAATCTCAGATCCGCCCAATAGATCAATTCCCACCAACTAGAACCACTGAACCCCTTCTACTCAAAAGAACCACCACACTAAAATATTTAGGTATTTACATATCCAATAATCCAAAAGACTACACCATCTCAAAAATAGAACTCTCCTACAAATGATCAAAAACAAAACCCAAATTTGGACCAAAATAACCCTTGAGTATAGGAAGAATAAAGCTCATAAAATGGTACTACCAAAAATATTTTACATCTTAGGGCTTTCCCAACATGGATACCCCTCATATTTTTTTTAAAAAAACTAGACGCCCTACTAAAACCCTATATTGGGAAAGGCAAGACGGAAAATACAATGGCAATACTAAAAAAACCACTCGACCTGGGTGGATTGGCACTCCCAGATAACTCCTATATTATATAGCCTGCAATTAACACACTTCTATCATTGGGGACACTCCGAATCCGACCTTATACTACAACTCTCCCAAATCCTGATGCAACAACGTTCCCAGACCCTTATATTTGTTAGCAAAGGCAGTATGGGTACTCCACACACCCCCCCCGCACTAATCTAATCCTACATCAAGCTCTAAAAGTCTGGGATACTGCAATCACAAAAATGCAAATACCCCACATTAACACACAGACCTCACTTTGGAATAATAACCACCTTCAAGAATTTCAAACAATCCACAGGCAGAAATCTGGTTCAATTGAGTATCTCCAGACACGTCAACTAATACAAATAACACTATAAAAAACATTCACCCAACTCCAAAAAGAATTCAACTTACCCAACCATATGCTATTTCGATATTTGCAAATTAGGCAGCACTACAAACTCAGTTTAAAGGACAACCCATACACCTACCCTCAAACAAACTATACTCCTCTACGAGTCCAAATCACAACCAACTCATAATCATCATATACACAGACCTGCAATCCCAACCTCACAGGAACTCCCTACATTTAAAAAACATATATGGAAAGAATATGTAGGCTCCCTACTAGATACAGAATGGGAAGAAGCCCCGATGGCACACAGAGGATTTCCCTAAAAGCTACACAAATTGACCCAACTATATACCCTGCACCGAACTTACCTAACGCCAATACAACTATCCAAATTCATTCCAACCGCAACCCACGGTCCCTAAATGCCAAAGACACCCAGGCAACATTTTATCACATGTTATGGTCCTGCCCCAAAGTAGAAAGTTATTGGAAACAAATTGTCAGATTCCTTCTGACGAAATGGGTACCCGGTGGGAATGGACCCAAATGTGTGTCTACTGAATATAACAGAGCATTTCCAGGTGGACAGCTATCACAGGACATTCCTATGCACAACATTATTTACAGCTAAAAACTACTTGCAAGAGTATGGATACAAAGCCAAATCCACCAACTCCCAATGGAAATCAGCCATAAACGACCGATACCCTATATAATACTGACATACCTGAATGGGTTGCCCAAAAAATGTACTAAAATCTGGGATAAAAGTGCATGTCCCCAATAACATGTAATGACTCTTCAAACTAGACACAAATCAACAAGCCTAAATACTAAGTGCCTTATCTCCCTAACGTCTTGATAAAGATAATTGGGGCTGAACAAATAAAAAAAAGAGGTATTGCAAAATATATGAGAAGGAATAGCCCACAGGCATAGCAAGTGGTAAACCTTAAAAACAAACTAAGAAACTAATGAACCATGGAACATTCGGGTATTCAATAAAGTTCTTATAAAATGGTGCTAATTTTTGCCCCAACCAATCAGATCTTTTTAACATTTGAAAGCTAACATCTGGTTGGTTGGGCAAAATTAGCCCCATTTTAACAATAAGAACTTTTATTACACCTCCCGATGTTTGTTAATATGTTATTTAAAGGGGAACTAAAGTCTCCAGACAACATTGTCCAATGACAGAGCACATTCACCACATACAAAAAGCTGTGTCTCACCTCTCCCTTGATGTGGCCATTGGGTAATTTATGAAAATAAACCTGTGAGTACTAGGGGCAGCTCCCACAATCCACCTTAGCTGGGTAAACCCCCAGCTAAGTGTCTGCGTACAGCACATGCTCCATAAAGTCAACAGATCAAAACAAGGAAGTTGCAGCCTGCTTCCTAGAGCTGCAAACCAATCACATTATAGCACAGAGATCCTCCCTTCCATGACACAGAACAGGGAATTCAGTTTTTTGTTTTCAAACACATTCAAGGCTCCTGTCCTAACAATGATATAATCCTTTGCTTTTCATACAAAAAGAAAATGAATATTTGCAGTGTATTTCATAGATAGCATGGATGTAAGAAACAGAATACTTAAAGTAAGTGTGGGGAATAGAACCTGCAAATGTAAATTTACCCTGTCTTGCTAAAAGCAGCGTCTACCTCTAGGCTAAGAGAGACACTATATAACATTGGTACACATAGAATATTGTAGTGGAACATAATGGAACCAAAAAATAAAAATACATTGGGGGAATCAAACTCCTAACCTCTGACTGTATGTGTCTAATCTGGCATCTTACAAGGTGAGCCACCGTGAATAAGCTTAAAGCCTAGGAACATTTAGAAGCTTTATCTTTTGCATGGAATATAATAGAAACAAAAAAAAGGTTAGCTAGGGTATGTGTCTAAACTGGCGTCTTACAAGGTGAGCCACCACTGCACAAGAGGAATGTAAGGGTACAATTAGAAGCTTTATCTTTCTCATGGAATATAATAGAAACAAAAAAAAGCTACATCGGGGTATTGAACTTGTGACCTTCTGAACTGCGTATTATTTAAATCTGGTGCCTTACCTGGTGGCCAAAACTGAATAAGCAGAGAGATAGCTACATTTGGTAACTTTATCTTTTGCTAGTAAAAGAAATTTAAAAAATGGAATAGGAATCCCTGATAACTAGAAAGCTGCTTGTTACCCTGCAGTTTTTTTCTAGCAACTCACACTGACTGGTAAATAAACTGCAGGGTAACAAGCAGCTTTAAAAGTCTTATCGGGATTCCATATGGTTGTAGACATCTGTATAGAAAACACTTTGTGCATAGAGACAGTGAATCATGGGGTCAGGGGCGTGGTGCTTAGATGACTTCATGGGCTGTGGGTTGTACTGGCAACAACATGGAAGCCTTCTTATTTACAGAAATTATTTCTCACATATACTAATGCAACGTACCAGAGAGAATCTTACAATGTATAGGTGTTCTGGGGAGAAAAATCACATTAGGTTTTGAAAATGTAAGTTTAGTTCTCCTTAAAGTTATATCCACCCTTCCATAACAAGTGTATGCAAAATAATCTAAATTGCCAAACTGTGTTACAATGCAATAATTATCATTGCAGATCCTGCTTTATCAGGAAAATAACCACACAGAAACTACATGTTGTTAATCTTGTTTATTTTATTATGTTCAATAATATTCCTGAATGTATGTAACATCTTATCTGTTCAATATTAATAAAATTCCTAAAAAAAAAAAAATTCATTTACACCGTTTTTTAAGGAATAGATGAAAAGGCTTGGCCTGATCAACCGAAATTTCGTATTTCGGGTCAAAATATTGGACAGAATATTACTTTTATTAGTTGGTTAGGAACCTTTGTGTGGCCAATTTACTGTTTTCATTTACCTGGTCATTTAGCTTTAGGTGACACGAAATGTACTTGTGTTTAATTGGGTTGTGGTAAGTTGGTTTATTTCCCCTTTTAGGCTTTTGAAATCTAATAGTAGGAACTATAGGGCTAGGACCCACAGTTTTTGTTTTTTCAGTGCATTCAATCAGCATTCACATGCCTTTTTATATTACCTACAGAGATGGATAACGGAAATGTGTTACTGATGCATGGATCCTACCACTCCATTTGCAAACATGGAATGCTGGAGTTGTAGTTTTAAAACATCTGGAGGGGCACAGATTGGTTTAATACATGAATGTGTTAAATCTCAAGGTACCCATACCTGGACAGATATTTTTATCAAATGGCCTGCAAAACTGATCGAAGTCCCCACTTTACATGGAGATGGAGACTTGAAGATAGGGTTGCCGAAAAATTTTCCATCTGGACCAATCTTAGTTTTTCCCATAAACGACTCGATATTGTCGTGCGGTTAACCAGAAAAACTGGAAACTGTATCGATATTTAAGAGATTGATCCAATTTTGACAAAAGGCTCAAAATATTGAGTTGTGTCTGGGGGTCAGTTCTCGTTAGTTACATGTTTAATTGGTTACTAGAAGACAAACATTGTGTCGTGATTCTGTTGCCAGGATGTAGCGTATGAGATGATCCAAACAAATGGTGTTACCATGTTAACCATGTTACCTTGCACTGTCATTCTCCCAGATTTCTGATTCCGTCCATAATATTAATGTGAAAATGTCTGAATTCGGTTATCTGGTTGGAATGTCCTTGAGTCACAGGAAGTCCTGAAGTGTACAAAATAAACAGATATTATGAGCTTCGTCCTTGACAGGATATGACAGAATCTCCTAAAATCTAAAAGAAGAGAAATGTTCTTTGTAAAGTGAATATACAAACATTCCCTCACGCCCGTACAAGGACATTTTAATAACAGGAATGTGATTACTCAGTATAACAGGTCACTAATCGCCCACAGTAAAGAAGCATAAATGGAAAAACAAGTCCTTGACTTTAATACATTTTATTGAATTTAAGACACAACTCATTCATTTGAGCTGTCTGGCCAGCTCAAATGAAAGCATATTATTAAAGGGCATGTCACCCCCCAAACAAAAAATAACCCACTATGGCCTCACTGTACAATTTTAAAATATCCTTACCTTATATCCCTGCTCCTTATGGTTCTCCTGTAGTGCCTCTTCAAAGTCCAGGAAACTGAAGGGTAGGAGCTGTCTTCCAGTCCAAAAGGTTGCTGCATCCTGTCTTCCTCTGGGAGGGATGGTGACATGTGTATGGGAGCCGGACCAGAACTACGCTGGAATGAGGAGCTGTAGCCTGTAAGTAGAGATTGGAATCGATTTTTAAAGTTCCATTATAGCACTTGGGGGTAGGAGGGAATGCAGTCCACCCCAAATTCTTTTCAAAAAGGACTTACATACCCTGATCCAGAGATGGATTAAGATCATATGAGGCCCTAGGCAAGGCCATCATCCAACTCCTGCTCTGCTGCTGTAATGTTTTGGTTACAACCATGCAAGCAGGAGAGGGAGCTGCTTCAGGATTGTCCATCAGCCATTGGATATAACGTTTCCGTCTTGGCATTGACTGATGGACAATACCTGGAAGCAGCAGCACTAAAGTAAAAGTGGCAACAAGAGATCAGGGTCTGTAAGTCCTTTCTGGAGGGTCCTAGTAAAATGTAAATATAACGGAAATGGGGTTGGGTAACATATCTATAAAATATAGGTTGTGAGTGGACGTGCCCTTAGAGGTTTTTCATCAACCTCTAAGGGCTAGGCCCCACTATAGTGCAGCGCACACCAATAGAAGAAGATGGGGATGGCCCAATTTTGGCCGCTGCCCTGCGGTGCGCTGGCGACCCTTTTCGCGGCGCATGCAATCACCATTTTTGGTGCTCATCGCATGCACTGCGATAGGGATACATCAAAGAGATCGCAGCGCACACGCGCATGGATTGCGCAATGTTGCAATTTTGCTGCATCGCGCAATTCCTGCGCGCTCCCTAGTGGGGCCTTGCCCTAAGTATTATTTTACTGCTCCTTTTGTTCTATCAGCCCATTTTTATTTAATACACAGAGTTAGATACCAATCAATGAAATTTATTTGTAAAACACAAAACATGTATAAGATAAGAAATACCTAGTGAAGTTCAAATCAGAAAATTGTAAACAGACACTAAACCAGGTGTACGTATATATAAAAGTGTCATTCATTTAACAATGTATTTGAGAGTTTAACATGACCTCTCAATGTGTATATTGCTACTCCTATCTCTCATAATACTCCCCCTCTCTCTAAATAACTCACACACACCAAATTTCCGATTGGAAAAATTTGAATAGGCCACAGCTTTATTAGTGACATAAACATTTTAATGTATCATATTTCAATTAAAGGGTAACTGTGGTCCAAAAATGACTTTAGGTAAATTGATAGGAATTGCTCTCCTGAGAATTTTTGCAATTTATTTTCATTGTTTATTTTGCATCGTTTTGAAGATATTTAAATTTTTGTGTGTGATATGGCAGCAGCATCAGCAGGTCCCCTGCACTTCCTGCTTCCTGCTCTGAAACCATGTCAGTGGATGACAGTCAATCTGCCCTGTGTCTCCTCCTCCCAGCCCCCCTGGCCCAGCTCCCACTCATGAACCCTATGGCCCCTCCATTTGTAGACCCCCCTTGGCCCCTCCCACTCATGGACCCTATGGCCCCTCCATTTGTAGACCCCCTTGGCCCCTTCCCTTACAGACCCATGTGGCCCCGCCCACTCGTGGGTGCTGTGGGCCAATCAGACCCCACACATAAAACTGTATGAAAACTGCCTTTTCAGGCAGAGTGAGAAGTGAGAATATATCACCTTAAAGGGTATGTCCACCCTTTAAAATAACTTTTTATATTTGATAGGTCTAGATCCCCCAGCCCCAACCGCATTAGTATTATAGTTAGAAAGTCACCCGATCATTACTTACCTTACCTCTCTCCTTCGCCGCACAATCCCGGCCCGCTGCTTGCATGGAACTGCAAGCAGGGGGCGGGACTGGCAGTCGCATCTGTGATTGGCTGAGAGGCCGGTAGTGTGGAACGGCGAAGGAGAGAGGTAAGGTAAGTAAAGATTGGGGGATTTTCTAACTATAATACTAATGCAGTCGGGGCTGGGGGATCTATAACTATCATATGGGAAAGGGGTTTGGAGCTAGGGGGAGGGAGACAAAAACGAGAGGGGGGGGCTCTTCTGCGCATGGCAAAATTCTCCCGGAGGGTAGACAGGAGGCAGAGTCCTATATGGACTCTGTTATCCTCCTGGTGACCAGTTTTTGGGACTTTGGGGGGGGACTGCTGGAGAACCGTTTGGAGCTGGGATTTAAGGTAAGGATTTTATTGCACTACACATTGGGGCCAGTGGTGGAGGAAATTATAGTTCTGGGGGTGGACATGCCCTTTAAAAAAAATATAGCTGTCCATCACCTATGATCTCCTGTTACTACTATGTCTTCCCAACCAAGGCTGTTGGATCTCTACACAAGTTAGATAAGTGTCATTCGAAACACCTGAAAATGACTGTTTTGGGCAGCAAACTGGATCAGCCCTGATGGATCACTCAATGATGCCAGTGGAACGATCGCACTGGTTTCCACATTGTACAGTACAGGCTGCTCGGCACTGATAGGGGTCCCATCATAGATTTGCTGGGGGCCCAATGGTTCCTAGTTACGCCACTGCACCAGCGGTGACCCCGTGCAGGCAGACACATTCCCATCCACATCTTGCTGCCATCAGTGAATTTGCTGTGCAGGTAAGTTTAATGGGTAGTGTTAAGCAGCCTGATAAACTAATCCCATTCTAACATACAGTGAGACTCACAAGAACAGTACAAGGTTTCTAGCAGATCATTTGTGGTAACTAAAGTTTATAGGCATCTGGCTTTCTTCATGTGACGTGGACAGTTCTGCTCTGCTCATAAACAGGTTAGCAAACATTTATCAAAGCCAGCTTACAGAAAATGCCAGGGCACCTGCACAGTGCATTCATTAAGGGGAGAGCTAAAGTCAAAAACAAGATTATTTGAGATCATTCCCCTACTGATGAGGTCCTAATTCAATGTATTCAACATCCAGCAAATATGAGGAAATTGAAGGCAATGTAATAAGTTCCACAAATGCTGTATTAGCATGGGTTAGCGTGGGTTTGAGGTTTTTTGTGCTAAAAGCAATATTGGCACTGGGGTTTGCTGCACCTACACATATATTACCCAGTGTGTTTACAGAACTTTTGGGCATATTAATAAACTCAAATCAGAATGGAGAGTGAGGATGACATCACAGACTGGATAGGTGGGGATGACATCACAGACTGAAAAGGTGGGGATGGCATCAGAGACTGGATAGGAAGAGAATACATGCACAGTCCAGAGATAAGATTGCATATGTGTAACAGAACAGTTAGAGCAATAAAATACTAAAATACATTTATTATATTAAAAACTCAATATTCCACATTACAAAACATATACAAACATATATAATCAATACTATCCTCTTTGACCAGCCAAGGATTAAAAATCATTAAAATGATATGTTCATGTTTCTAAAAACGAATCCGTATAATTAATAAGTAAATCAATCAATGAACTTTCATTTTCCCTTTCTGTTTCGAAATCAGCGAGTCAGTCTGCCTGTTATGGCCTGCAGGAAGACTGCCTGATGAAGCAAGTGATTGTTGCGAAACGCGTAGCAGAGGATTGTGGGTAACCTTGTAAAAGATGTGATTCTGGCTAAGTAAGAACACTAACACGATCAGAGAAACAGTTAATGTGGATCACGTGCAAATGAGACACTGGAATCTAACACAATCAAAGTGTGTCCGGACCAATGGAAATCCTGCAGAGTATCTGATCGGGAGACGGATTGTGGGCCTTAACAGACATGGAAGACTAACTCGCGGACTGGATGCTTGTAACATAAAAAGCCTCTTTTCGCCTCTCTCTGGCAGTTCTTTAAAGACAGATACAGAATCAGTTCTGACAATTGTGCCCCTTTTTACATATGAATGAGCTGCTACACCTGGAAGTGGCATTCTGTACTAATTGTAGAGTCCTTCTGTGGAAGTCCTATGTAGAGCGCGTTGCCGTAATCTAGTAATAAATGCGGGTACTATGGTTGGGTGGTCTTTTGGTGGTGTGAGGTATTTTATTTTCGCAATATACCTCAGTTGAAAATAGGATTTCACAACGGCTGAAATTTGACTTCCCATTTGATCCCCATCAATTAGAACACCCAAGCTGCGCACTTGGTCAAAGATGGATTTGAACCCCCACTCCTAGTGGTTTTGACTGGAAATGGAGGTGTTTTGCTGCAATAACACAAGCCTGAGTTCTGTCAGAGTTCAGTTTCAGACAGTTTTTATTGATCTTGTCTTGCAGATCAACTAAACAGCCATTTATGGTTGGTGCCGGGGCTCTCGCAGAGGGTCTCCGATAATGCTGTATCCCTGTCTGGCCCAGCACAGAAGAGCCAATTACTCTAGTCAGGACTCAGCCTTTTACCTGCACCTTAAGGATAAAGAACATAGCTTTGAAGATGTTAACATATTGGCAAAGGAATGTGACTGGTTTTAAGAGAGGTGTTAAGGAGGCCATTTATGTTAAAATAAAGAAACCAAGCCTAAATAGAGGTGGGGGGGTTCGACACCAACTGTCTGCCATGTACAATGCTGTTTTGACACCTTACTCTGGGCTTTCCTATAACACCTCTTAGCCACTATCCAATCACACCCTTAACACCTGGCTGTGATATGCTAATTGGGATTTTCCAGGGTACATAATTGCCACAGATTCTTGTACAAGTCATTCTGAATTGAGAAAGCCAGTCGGATGACTAGCGAAACGTCTTCACAAATTAAGTCCAGTTGATGTAACTGAATACATGACCTGGATGAATGAGAACCTTCACAAGCATGTAGGGGTGGATTCAAAAGATCCCAGGGATACTCTTTGGGTTCTGACATTTAGGAAAGATTGAAACCACTGGAGAACTAAACTATCAATACCACAAATTCCTGCTTAGCAAGATGTTTTGGTCCCCTGTGTCAAAATCTGCTGAAAGATCTAGGATGTCCAAAGTTAAAGTCATATTGCTGCGTGACTGGGAATTAAAGTTTAAATTTGGAATTTAGCACGCTTCTAAGATAACCTTCAGGCTTGGAAATGAAAGAATAAAAAATGAGCAATTAAATTGAATTTGGATATGGTCACGCAATTATATCAGCAAAGCCATTTCAGCAGAAACGATAGCACAAGACAGGAAAAATGGAAGTTTTTGTGAAATTATTGGCTATGGTAATAATACATTGTTAGAATGGTCCCTATAGGTCCCTAGGCAAGTGGATCTCAAACTTTACCAGACCATATCACACTTGGCAATACAAATTTCTCTGGAGCAGGGCTGTGTATTTGCCTGTTGTAGCTAGTAAGAAATGTTTTCCCTGTTTTATGTGTGGAGTGTGTTTGGTTATAACCCCATAGGAAACAATCTGACCTATTTCTGGCAGCAACATAAATGGAGATATCGGCTCTCTGTGAATTGAGAATCAGAGTTTAACCACGGTGTGACTTGAATTTAATGGTAAGCTGATGATTCTATATAGCATGACTTGCTGCGGGCTTAACATTTTCTGAATTAACGCAGCCATCCTAAGCATAGAAGTCCTGCTAACGGTTAACATGTATCACACCGGTGTATCGTGTGGTAAGTGTAAAACTTTGACAGCAGATAAAAATGCAATCCAGCATTTTAGATCCCTTGCCATTGAATGTGATGTCACATGTACAGACCGGCTTCTTCTGTTGCTAGAAAAATCTGGGTTGACACAGCAATGTTAATTAGTTTGGGTAACATTAGCCCCCAGCTCTGCCCGTGGGAATGGACCCAGCTGCCACCTTACTAACCCCCTTTTAATAATTTCCCCCTTTATTTTACCAGTAGCTTTGAAATAATACAGACAAGGATGTTGGGGGTTGGCGGGCAGCTTTTTTGTTTAATAACAACATGTGAACCTTGCAACCTCCACCATTAAACTGATGTTAAAGGGAAACTGTTGTCTCCATACAAGTGCCATTTACTAAAAACAGCACATTCCAACCTCTATGTTTCAAAACCAGTAACATGGAACATTCTTTGTTTTTAGAAACTTATCCAGCTCCTTTCTTTTTTTTAAACGATCCAATGAACCTGCCATCACCACGTCCAATGGAAGATCCATAGTTTTACCGTTCTCACAGTGAAAAACCCTTCTCCAGTTCCAGCAAACTATAAATAACAAAAGAGTTTATCATAATAAGGCACTTGATTGACAGCTGAAATGTAAGATGTTTCAGATTGTGTATCTAAAGAAACAGGGTAAAGATTAACAAAAATGGTACAGTGATAGTTGGGAAGAATTACAGTTTCCAGTAATGGGACGCCTACAATATTTCCCTTCCTGCAATGATGCCCCTGTAAATCATAATTTGCATTTTTTAATTCTTGTTTTGAGCACTTCAGTGTCCTATTAAATAATCTATAGGCTTATTTAAAGGGCAAGTCCACTCAAAAACAATTTGTTCCAAACTGTAGATTACCCCCCAAACCCCACTTTCACGATATTCAAAGTTTCCAAAGACGCTCCTGAACTTTCTTACCTGACCTGGTCCCTCTCCGTCTAGGTGCCGCCCCTGAGTTTGTGTAAAAAACAGGAGCAGGGGCCACTTTACTTCCTGGTCACGGCTATCAGGCGATTGGGTGTGATGTCACGTCGGGCCTTAACTGACAGCTGCAACCAGGAAGTGGAGCGGCTGTCAGCAGCAGCAGCAGAGTAGGAGAGGCGAGGCACCGGGTCAGGTAAGGAAGTTCAGGAGCGTCTTTGGAAACTGTATATCGCCAAAGTGGGGTTTTGGCGGTAATCTACAGTTTGGAACTATAGGTTCGTACACACGCTCAATTTGCAAGTGAGCAACGACCCCCAACGGGCGAGCACTACTCGCCCCGAATGGCCGTTTCGGCCAAGAATCGTCCGTGTGTATGCGTTTGGTCGGGGGTCGTTTGTTGATCCGCCTGGCTGATGGGCGAACGACCGCCCGACCGAACGCATACATGTAACACGTGCATGTAAGGTGTTAACATTTGCCTGTGCAATACATTTGTAGCAACCAATCAAATGTTACTCTTTTATTAGAAAACATCCAATAACATCAGTAGCAGATTAATAGCAAAGGCATTTAAATACCCCCCTTGAAAAGTTCCTTTAGCCACAATACCCTGCTATGCACTGTAGTTCTGCCATTCCGTGGAGCGAGTAGCCTTGTGAAGTTTTCCTTTTGATTTAGTGTAAATGTTTCAATGTGACAATTTTCCCTGTGTTGAATATCCAAATTCACCGCCAGGTTTAAAGGGTATCGCCACCCCTAAATTCAACATTTTATCGTGCAGTCTACCCCATCCCACTCTCAACCACAGTTAGTTTTGCAAGAAAATCCCCAGAAAGTTACTTACAATCCTTTGATCCCCGGTGCTCTATTTCCAGCTCTCTGCTTTCCGGCAGCCAATCACAGACGCGGCTGCCTGCTATTCAGAGCACATGGGGAACAAATCACTGTCCTTATTGGGGTTAAGGAAACAGCACAGACCGGATGACTCACTGACAGCTCCTACTCTTCAGTTTTTATGACTATGAACAGACACTGCAGGAGAACCATTTGAAGTAGAGATGTAAGGTAAGGGTTTTTGAACATTACACAGTGGGGCCAGTATGGGGTTAAATTTTTGTTTTTGGGGTGGGCATGCCCTTTAAAGCAGATCCCAGTAAAGTAATGAAAGGGACCAATAAAAAAGGAATAAAAAAACACTGGTCCTTTTTTTATTATCCACTCCTACTGTAAAAGGGGAAATCTAGAAAGTTGCATTTACATACAAGTGAGAAACAGATTCTGTAATTAAGAAGGCTTCCATGTTGTTGCCAGTACACCTCACAGCCTACTCAGGCTTCAAGGAGCCTTGTGAGAATGTGCACCAAGTGACCACGCCCTTGACCCCAGTATTCACTGTCTCTATGCACACATTTTATAATCAGATGTCTCCACACCAATATGGAAGTCACTGATAATATTTTGAAAGCTGCTTGTTATACTGCAATTTATTTGCAATCCAGCATGCATTACAGACAGCATACCAGGAATGGTCAGCTGATTGTACTGTTGCATGATCTGTGTCTAACAGGGGGAGGTGGTCTGTGCTGTAACATGATTGGCGGTTAGCTTTTAGGGGGCAGGACAGGCTGCAGCTTCCTTGTTTCGATCCACCGTGCACTAGAGAGCAGGTTCCACCCCCCAACCCCAAACAAAGATGTGGATTATGGGAGTTGTTTCATTTCATAAATCTTATCAAGCAACAGCAAAGGGAAAGGTGAGACACATTTGTGTATTTGTGAATGTGCATTGTCTATTGGGACAATCTGACTTAAATTCTGGGAAGCTTGGTGGCTCAGTGGTTAGCATTGATGTCTTGCAGCACTGAGGTCCTGAGTTCGATTCCACCCTTGGACACATCTGCAAGGAGTTTGTATGTTCTCCCCGTGCTTGTGTGGGTTTCCTCTTGGCACTCCGGTTTCCCTCACAAAATCATAAAGACATACTGATAGGTTGTATGTGTCAAATAAATGTGCTTAAATCGTAAGCTCTTTGGGGCAGGGCCTGATTTTAATGTACAGTATACATGTAATTGTAAAGCGCTATGGAAGATGCTGGCACTATATAAATGCAATATAATAATAAAAGTTATATGCAATAATATATGCCAATAATAACATAAAAGTTTCTGCACTGAATGACCGGCAGCCGCGTCCGTGATTGGCTGCCGCTCAGCCAATCACAGACGCGACTGCCGGTCCCGCCCCTCTGCTTGCATTCTCGCAAGCAGAGGGCTGGCAGTGCAGCGGAGGAACGAGGGGAGGTAAGTAAGAGTTTAGGGGGCTTTTGCAAAATACTAATCATGCGGTTGGGGCTACCAGACATGGGGGAGCAGCATATCAAAAGTTATTTTTAAGGGTGGACATGCCCTTTAATAAATAGCCAATAACATTGCAATAAAATCTAAAAGCTGGTGTGTTTTTTTTTAGAACAAAAGGGAATATTCAACGAATTATGGGACATGTCACATGTCACAATAATTAGCAGTTTAATAGAAGGGGAAAAGCCTGTGAATTCAATGGCTAGATGTGGACAATGGGGGCATATTGTGTAATTAGTGATGTGCTATTTATTTTATTGTATCTATATAAAATCCACAGCTTTACATTGCATCTATATGAAATTCACAATATAAAATAAAAAAGTTTGGCTTCACATACCCTTTCATGCCCGGGTGCTACCGTTTTAATCAAAATATAAATAATTGAATAGCTTAACAGTGCAATCGCGGGTCTTCTTTCTAAAAACAGAAATTTATTAGTGCACAGGCAACACCTTAGACCTTTCCTAGGTACCTACCAACTGCTTGATAGAAGACCCGAGAGTGCTCTGTTATGTTATACAATTTTTTATATGAACTACACATATAATATTGAGAATGAGTGGTATTAATACATATACTGTAGTTCTGGTTGGCTACAGGTCCTCGTATTACTGTAGTTATGATTGTCGGGATACGATAATGTTGAGTATGTACTGCGTCATTACATTAGCACCGATACTGTAGTTCTGGTTGGTACGGGATACTATATATATATGAGAATTACTGGTATTAATACAATACTGTAGTTCTGGTTGGTACCGGGATTACTATTAATTATTGATGAATACGTGGTTATTATACGGATATACCTAGAGTCGTAGGTTGGTCGTACAGGGATACATATAATACTTGCTGGAATTATGGTATAATATACATATATGTAGTTATGGTGTACGGGGTAAATAATATAATATTGAGAATTACTGGTATTAATACATATACTGTACTTCTGGTTGGTACGGGGATACTATATAATATTGAGAATTACTGGTATTAATACATATATAACCTACCCCTGTAGTGCATTTCTATGGTAGTAACTGTAAGATTATAGCCATATAATCTTACAGTTCCAGGAGGAGAAGGAAACCGGAAGCAACAATGGGGTAGGTTATAAAAAATAATGCACCCCAAACTGTAAATTAAATGGGTATTAGAAGTAACCTTGGAGTTCCGTACCCTGTAAAAAAGGTACTCGGCCTGCGGCCTCATGCTTTTATATGGTCACGGAACTCCTTGGTGACTTCTAATATCCCTATAATTTACAGTTCAGGGTGCATTATCCGCTATACTGTAGTTCTGGTTGGTACAGGGATACTATATAATATTGAGAATAACTGGTATTAATACATATACTTTAGTTCTGTTTGGTACAGGGATTCTATGTAATATTGAGAATTACTGGTATTAATACTTAGAAATCAGTGTATATAAAATAATATGCATGGGAAGCAGTGTATATAAAATAATATATATGGGAAGCAGTGTATATAAATAATATATATGGGAAGCAGTGTTTATAAAATAATATATATGGGGAGCAGTGTATATAAATAATATATATGGGAAGCAGTGTATATAAAATAATATATATGGGAAGCAGTGTATATAAATAATTTATATGGGAAGCAGTGTATATAAATAATATGAATGGGTAGCAGTGTATATAAAATAATATATATGGGAAGCAGTGTATATAAATGATTTATATGGGAAGCAGTGTATATAAATAATATGAATGGGTAGCAGTGTATATAAAATAATATATATGGGAAGCAGTGTATATAAATAATTTCTATGGGAAGCAGTGTATATAAATAATATGAATGGGTAGCAGTGTATATAAAATAATATGAATGGGTAGCAGTGTATATAAAATAATATATATGGGAAGCAGTGTATATAAATAATTTATATGGGAAGCAGTGTATATAAATAATATGAATGGGTAGCAGTGTATATAAAATAATATATATGGGAAGCAGTGTATATAAATAATATATACGGGAAGCAGTTTCTATTTGTACTGCTACCAGCTCTGTATCAGGCAAGATTCATTTAATTTTCTCACCCAGAAAACTGTTTTAATGATCAAAGCTTTGCAGAACTATAATTAGAGTCCAGATTTAATCAGCATTCATTAACATTGATCTCATCTCTGCCATCTGGAACCATAAATATGGCTCATGCTGCCATGGCAGGTAAGGTCCGCTTCCAGCAAGGCCCTGCGTTTTGGCCTCTGACTTGGGTCTCAGCATCCATTATTCTGATGCCTTAAGTCCAGTAATCCGCCGCCCGCTTGCTTCCGCATCAACTCCTCTGGTGGGTGATGTTACTACTGCGCTAGGATGACATCACCCACCAGAGTTGATGCTAAAGCAAGCGGGCGGCGGATTACTGGACTAGAAAGATGAGTGACTCGAGTATAAGTCGAGGCTCGATTTTTAGGCTATTTTTATATACGATTATATACTGTACTACCCAGATATTTAGTGATAATTATTTCCCCCATTCCAGCAAATTAAGTTGGCTCCCCCCCATGCTGTCAATCAAAGCTTTGACTGTTGACATTGCAGACAATGATTTACTGCTATTTGCCCTGCTGTCTCCTCTGCACGTTCTCAAGTTTCTAAAAGCACATTGAACAGGAGGAGGAGGTGGCAGCCTGTGCCAGAAAGGAGAGAACGAGGGAAACACTTCGAATTAAATATCTGCATAGAAATACATGTAATAAAGTGCTAGAAATAGCAGTAGGGGTTAGGGGTAGACAAATGAAAAGTGACCATTTGTATTATGGGTGGACTTACCCTTTAAGTTAGGAGAAACTACATTGTATATTGTCCTCATTCCTCAAACTTCTACCCCATCTTCCAGCAGTTATATGTAACCAGGACTATTCTCTACAGGCTTTAAATGAACGGGATGCTGTTCCTTTGATATTTGTTATTTATTCAATTAGGGATATAATTTTCACCCAAAAGTGTATAAATGCACATACTGTATTCAGTGATGTTTAATCTCATCCTCCATTGTTACTTTAATCCCCTGGAGTCGAGATCCTCTACAAGAGGAGGAAAAGTGAGTGAAATATTAGAGGCTTTTTAAAGCTGTTCTTGCCATCTTCCTTGACCTCAATATACACCGCATTTAGTTGGCTGGGAGTTTCTGCAGCTAAGTGATTTCCTCAATAGAATTCCATTTTGTACATATTGCACATAATGAAGGATGGAAAAAATATATTTCCCGACTATCATTAACAATCATTATCATTATCACAACCATTGGCAGTGTAGGTATAGCAGAGCAATATACTGGCACAGGCATAACCAATATCTATAGATCAGTTCTGGTCTTGTTAGGATTAGGTTCCACACATGTATTTCCTATTCTCATTGCTTTGGGCCTTATTCAATAAGCATTTTTCCTGTGTTCTTCGTCTGCTGCAACCAATCAGATGTAATCAAATATCTTCTAACTAGAGAAGACCAGTAAAAAATGTATCTTCTGATTGGTTGAGGCAAATTAGCAGCTCGGCAAATTTTAGCACCTCTTTCTGAATGAGCCTATTATGTGTTAAAGAGACACATGCGTACACGATTAGTCCGTATAACATGCGTTCCAATAATACAGGTGTATTAGAGGGCAGGGCACATAGAAAATAATGCACAGTAGCACATTGCAAAAATCCTGCAAGCGTTGCAGTTGGAATGAACCCCCAGCCCATGTTTTTTACTTGTTTTTACTCCTTACATTTTATCTGCGAAATGTTTGTTGACAATGCAAGAATTTCATTCCATAGTTGTCAACAGAAATCTGTGACTCCCGGTTAATAATGGCGTCACGGTGTCTGAACTGATTTAACAGATTATTAGGAGTGTATTTAAATGTATTCTGATTTTGTTTAGAAAACATCAGGATAACATAGAATGCCATGCGTGAAAATCAAAGATATGGTGTTAACTCACATCCAAGTAGGAGGTAATCACACACAGATATAACAATGGCAGGGACTTTCATAAATGTGCCAACATCCTGCCACAACGTACTAAAGCTTCATATACTGTATATGTGCGATTGCAGGGGGTCGACCCACGCACACCATGTATATGTATTGCCGTTCTGGACGATAATCGTGTCTTGTATGGGCACTTTGAATGAATGATCCCGTTCAGTCAGGGATCGTTGGGGGATCGCCGCGGGTCAGCACCAGTGATCGCACGTCTGGAAGAACCGTTAGGCTGGGTACACACAAAACCAATCTCTGAAAAATAACAGACAGAATCTGTAAGGTGAGGGTACACACTTGTATAGGGACAACATTTGGGACTGCATGTTTCCCATGAACGTGGAAGACTCCCTATACTTTATTACAGGGGGCGACCGTGGAAATTTTCTGAACCAAAGGATCAATCCCAACAGCAAACGTTCATCGGTGACGGGAACGCTCGTTCTTGCAGAGAAATTATGTTTCTGCGGGATCCGTTGGAATCAAATTTGTCAAATGCTGGTTCTGTGTATTGTAAACTCACTGGGTCTGCAACATTATGCGAGTCGCACTGCAGAAACACTGCTCGCTCTATTTACAGTTAGTGTCGCGTCTGAGGCTGCAATTACCTGCTCCTTTACCAACCTTGACCCAGCATTCAATATATTATGTAACTACTACTTATGTTTTCAGCCTAAAGGCTTGCTGAATACAGGCAATGTCCTCTATGTAGCCTCTATATAAGGGTGGGTACACACGAGGGGACCATTTGTCCTGACCGAGCACTCACTACAGACAAATGTCGGTCGCGGACAGTTCGCACGACCGTGAGGTCCCATATGGCACAGATTACGGAAGTATCGGTCGATTAGGCCGTGTGTACCCAGCCTAAACACAGGATATTTAGCACTAGGCCCCACGGAAAAATAGTTGTATCCTAAATAGCCAGTAAACACTCAGAGAAACAAGACACAATTCAATGACACTGTATTACGGATTGTAATTTAAATTGTCAGAAATAAAGTTATTTAATCACATATTTCCTTTAAAGGAGAACAAATGACTAACAATTAGCACCCCACTAAAAGAACAAATACTGGCAGCCCAATTTTGCCTCTCATTGCAGTCCTAGAGATCCAACACAGATCTGTAATACTTTATACTGTATGGAAAAGTGGTTTTGCCTTCTTCCTTTATGTGCTGGTCCACCCAATAACATTGTACTCTAAGCATGTAGAATCTGCCTTGATTGGATGACCTGGCGACCAATGAAGAAGGTGGAGCCACTGTTCTGGACCAGAGCAAAGTATATTGGTTCACAGTGGAACAGTCAGAGGTAAAACCTGCAGTATGTGTAAGTGGTTTGTGGGCCAATTTGCAGCCTTGCAGTTAAAGGGTCAGGTGCATGAATTACACCAGCAATGCATGCAGCTATCTGCTGGCGTTAAAGATCCTGTCAACCACTGTTAGTTAAGTCTTAAAGTCACGTTAACCCTTGGTAGATAGGTTAACACGACTTTAAGACAGAAAAAGACGATAACAGCTCTCTGTACATAGCCCTTTTTGACTTTCAATTAACACAATGTTTACCACTGCAGCCATAGTAAAGTACCATGGGTAAAAGTGTCATCATGTCCATGAATAGTAGTAAGGGAGGATTCTCCCTATGGCACCACTACCTATAGGTTTATGCTGTGTAAAAATAATAATAATAAAAACAATAAACTCAGCACCCCACAGAATAATTTAATCCCAAAATCTTTATTTACAAGATGATTCCTACAGGTAAAACAGTATTTAGTTTCCCCCAATGCTTAAGATAGGCACTAAAAATATTTGTTGTTACACAAAAATACTTCCGATTACTCCCAGAACAGAACAAACCATTTTAACATTTAAGTTAGATTGTAAGTATAACCCATTAAACTCTTTCTGTTAAAAACTAAATAACTGAAGAGAAGTACCCTATTTTAGTTTTTGTAAACACAGATAATGTAATATAGTTATGTTTCCTTACTGAGGCACAATTATCTTAGACATTTTTACTGCAACCAGTGTTTTATTTATATATATATATATTTATTACACACACACACACACACACACACACACACACACACACACACACACACACACACACACACACACACACACACACACACACACACACACACACACACACACACGTAAGGCTTCTTAAAGAAACAATATACAATCACTTTGCTCTGCTTGGTGCAGGGGAATACCTATGCATGCACAGTCTTTTAATAAATGCAAAGATTTCTTCTGCTTGGTCTGACCCACTGGTGCACACCCACAAAATGACATCACATCCCTACTTGGCTAAACCCACAAAAGGTCATTTTTACACCCGGCAGATGAAATGCATGGAGAAAAAATGATTAGGGAGATAAGCAAGAGCAAATATTCTGCCACGGGGGAAATGCTGTGACAGGAGCAGTATTATGGAGAGCATATGCTACGCCTTTCAGAATGACTTATTTTCATTACATGCTTCCCCAGGATAACTCTCTCTGCCTTCAATAAGCCATGCTGTGAAGGGGGCGTGACAGTTCTGTCTGCCTCTAACTGTCATTCAAACCTAGCATGCGAGAAAACACTCCTCCACCCATCCTTAATCAGCTTGATTATGTAGGCTGTATCCTAGCAACAGGACATTTCAAGTTTGTTTAACTGGCATAGGAGGAGGAGAGAGGTTGTAACAGACATTCCCACCAGCCAATGTGGACATGTAATGGGGTTGATGGTTTTTTTGATATTGTTGTCCTTTAAAAGAACGTTAGCATTTACTGTGCGTGCCCTCAACATTCACGTATGAGTAGAGTTTTATAGGAGCTAATGGAAAGAGAAATCAAGTATGTAATGTTAAGATTCCCTTTATCATTCTTTTATAAAACACAATGAAGAATTTAAAACAACATATAGTGGTCCTTTAAAACACGCTCAACACACAACATGAGCTTAGTATACAAAGTTTGTATTAATGTTCTGCCTATTATTTCCTTGGAATACATATACAGGATGTTTACATGTTATTTTTACTAAGAATAAACATATTTTTCTGGCTTATAGAAAGTTCAGTGTAGTAAATCCACTAAAAATCCTGATGAAGGTGAAGTCATTTGAGAGTGTTTAATTAGAAACGGAGAATCAGACTAAATATCTCTTCCCCCACATTTATTCTATAGAATAAGAGAACATGTTAAAAAGACACTCAATGCAAAGACAGACGTACACTGATACACAGTGATGTCCTAATATGGACCGTACTGTCTGTATTAAAATCTTTAAAAGTATCTTGCTTGCGCTTGGGGGTATGGGTAGGGGAAGGGTTAAAACAAGAAGTAAAAAATAAAAAATAAATAGGTTAAGATCAAGATCTCTGTAAAAAAACAGTTTAAAATGACACTTCCATATATTAAAATTCAACCACTCACTTGTGTCTATCCACCACTAGGGGTAATGTAGGCTTCACTCTGTGCTGTTCTGATGCTTGCTTGGTCTGTATAGTTCCCAAAAACCTCTGCACACAGGAATAAGGTTGCCAACAAACTATATTATAGCAATTAAAAACAATAAAAAGCACTAAAAAACCTTGCAGAAAATGTCCATTAGCAGTTTTTGAAGTTGCACCTCTCTGCTATGGTGTGGCCCCTTTAAGTCGTGGCTTGTGAGGTGGCTTGTGAGTGAAGCCTACATTACCCCTAGTGGTGGATAGACACAAGTGAGTGGTTAAATTTTAATATATGGAAGTGTCATTTTAAACTGGTTTTTTACAGAGATCTTGATCTTAACCTATTTTTTATTTTTTACTTCTTGTTTTAACCCTTTCCCTGCCCATACCCCCAAGCGCAAGCAAGATACTTTTAAAGATTTTATAAACAATTCAGTGGACAACTTGCAGTGCAGCCACCCTATTTAAGGAGACATTCCCTACCACACCATAGCGCGGAAGTAACCCAATCTACTATTATGTCTGTATTAAAAGTTACAGGCAGTACATTAAAGAAGTTCTTTTTTTACTGGTTCGGATCCAGCAACACATTCAAAGAAAATGTTCAAGTGCGCAGAAATTTCCTAAAGAACATACAGGACAGAATAATTATTTTAACGCTTTACCCCAAACACAGCAAGGTAAAATAAAGACCATGAAGACCATATCAGAACCATGTACGCATGAACACAATCGACCTGTCTGTAATTTATATTGTCTTAAAGGGCAATTAACTCCCCACCGCTCTACTAGGAGTGTGTCTGGAACTATGGCAAGGGAGCTCTAAAAGCAATGCCAAAAATCCATCTTTGTGCTCTATAGAAGTAATTAGATAAGACTCGGGAGTGAGCACCCCAAGGTTTAGCTATGCCATCATTGTTACCCTACACGTATTATAGGACATAATGCACTCCCTACTTTTAAATACAAGGCTATTGTAGTTCTAAGACCTGAATAAAGAAGTACTCAGCCTGTAGCTTCTATATAGTCATGGAACTTGTAATACTTAATATTGCCCAATCTAGATTCCATTATTCTCTCTCTGTACCTATACTATACATTTTACATAAGGCAGATTCCAGTTGGACAAGGTACAATTATTGGCACTATCTGGGCACTTTGTATTTCCTAGTCTACTTCACATGCTGTAATACAGCTACAGACAGAGTTTGCTACAGAGTTCAAAGTGGTAGCCAGGCCAATTGTCCTTCCATATAAGTGAAAAGAGCGAGCTATCTGCCACTGTAAGTTTACAGAGTTAAACCCATGATCAGCAGTAACTACCACAAGGTTCAATAGTTAAAACGGCTGACACTCAAAGTAAAGCCAACAGTTTTAATACTCTCCTTTTTGTTGGCAAAGCCCATCCATACCTTTCTCTGTCTCTCACAACACAGAACTTTACAGACAGTGACATGATCTACTTAGCCAGGTGACTAGTGTATCCATCCTATTGGCACTTTGCACATACATACCATTTTTACAAAAATCTAAATGTTTTCGAAGCAGAACCTCCCTCCAAAACTCTAATCAATGCGGATATAGAGAGTGTCGTACTAAAGGGATAAGGCTCACATAATCTAATTACCATTTTCAATTGGAAACAACAAAGCAGATTAAAGTCTTTACCTGAACAAAATTCAACAGTTACAGATTTCTCAGTGCTGAATATTTTTCACCAAAGATATTTAAAGTTTGCAAGGTAACTAAAATATCCTATGCCTTGATAGCAGCACCTATGTGTAGTAAACAGATACCTGCATGTATAATCTTGTTGTTCCTAAACTAAACAAAGAGGAAAAAGGGATGAAATGCTCAAGTATGTCCTATATATTTCAAGTGTTTGTAGTGCAAACAGTTCCCTTTGCAATCTATTGAACATAACTTTACACTGGGGTACACACGTTGGATAATTACGTACGATGCAGCCAACAAACGAGAAATCGCACGATATTCGTACGAAAATATAGCATTATAGCAACGACCGTCGACTATTGTCAGCTTTTTCTGCCGATCAGCCCGGCGGATTTGTTCTGCAGATTATCGGATATTTGTACATGGTCGGCAGATTATCGTTAACGTTCTACGAAAAAAAATCTATAAAAGGCGCATGCGCTGCTTTCGTAATTGCGCGAAGATACGAAAGTTACTTTGCGTACGAACGTCTATATCTAACGACTATCGTGGTGACTATTGTTGCTGTGTGTACAGATGTCATTTCAATTATGAGGATTAACGATAATGTTGTTAAACATTCGTTGGCTGCATCGTACGGAAATTATCCAACGTGTGTAGGAGGCTTAACCCACATTGATAATTAAAATGGAATCAGCAAGGTATGTACACTGGGCAATTTATTTATATTACATTTCAGCTGTCAAGAGTATCAAACTATAATGCTGCGTGCATTTCTACTGTAAATGTCATTTTTTTCAGTATTCATACCCTTTAAGAAAAATAAATCAACTCCAATTCCCAATGCAGTTTCAGTGTAATCACATGTTCTATAAACTTCTTTATGCAGACACAGGATTCTTCCTTTAAAAAAAATGAATCCTTTATATTTATACAGTTGGTGAATAAACAAGTGCCCGCTTCACTGTAGCAGGGTCTTAGAAAGGGAAAGCTGCCTATAAGGTGTTTATAGGGGAGCTAATCACATTATACTGGACTTACAGCCCAGAAACTGCTGATAAACAATCTGTATCACTGCCTTACTATCTGCTTGTATAAAAACATACACAAAATATTTTGCAACACCCACCCACCGAAGGGCACAATTTGCAAGATTGTTCTATGTGCGTCTTCACATAGAGAATAGCTGGAAAGCTAAATAATTCATTTTAATCAGCACGTTCTGAGCTAACAAACCTCAATAGAAAAGCTATTACAGTTTTGACCAACATAAGTTTCCATCTAAAGATACAGTTGATTCCAAGAGCTATAGCCAACTATATCATATGTCACTGATGTTTTCTGACCGTGGGCCCCCCTGAGAGGCCCCAATACATCACAACCTGCACTGCAGTTACTAAAGGAGGTAACTTGTATAAGAAGCATCTGGGTTGATATGGAGGCTCCACTGGGGTATATAGTCCAGTAAAATGTCAATGAAGTCCTATTCTAAAGTGGCCCTGCAATGCAGCAACTAAAGAATTTTCCTCTGTGCAATGATTAGAATATGAGGCATGTAGGTCAATAATGAGGAGCCCACATTTGGCAATACAGAATATATTCCCTCTCAGTTCAAGATATCATTTTCAGGAACCAATCAGATGCCAACACATGCCAAACAGGGAGCTTTGCCAACCAGTGGGAATAATTCCATCTCAGTTTTTATGGATAAAACAGACTGTCCCACACATTGCTTAACCACAAATTCCCACCTATGCTTTAATTCCAGATTGGGTATCCTTATGATAGATCATGTAGGCATAAACAACCCAGACATGTTAGCTGCCCTAAAAAAGAAATGTGTTTCTTCCATGCATTTAACCCCACCAATGGGGAATGCCGTTTAGTCATGGTTTGTTTTTTTTTTAATAAACCTCCCAAGTAGCAGGGTAAACGATCAGGCCTGGCACATCCAAAAGCCTGAAACAAAAAGTAACCAGACCTCTGTGATACTTCCATGAGTTGCTGAAAGTCGCAGTCCCTCTGAGAGTGACAGTCAAACAAACGTCTCTCCAGAAAGTCACCATTTTTAACTGACAGTCATTTTAGCAACTCCGAATTCCAGACTGACAACGGAGGATTCAGCCTTGGACAGCTCCTCTGCATACTCAGTGTAACGGTTATCTGCTGGGTTGCTGCCCTCTACTGTTCGAACGACATCACTGACTGGCTCAGGAGGTGGTTCCTTCTCAAAACATAACAACTGCTTGTGTTCAGGTGATGCGATCGACCTGGAGCAGAGGGAATCAGTGCTCCCAGAACCTTCCTTCTTCTTCAGGTTTCTAATTTTCTAGAGAAGGAAGAAAAAATGATCCAAAGTTTGTATACATCAATACAAACTCAATATTCTTATGTAAGAGTTATATTATAACCTCCCAGAATACTCAAGACATCTATAGCTAGAAAAAATAATAAAAATGCAAAACAATATATATTATTGAAACAAGACACAGAAACTAGTTCAATCTATGTGCATTCACACAGATGTGCCAGTGCACTTACCAACCAGTGTCTGCACATGCCAAGGGCGGCTTGCTAGCAATAGGTTACGTTTTTGAGTAGGGCTGTAGGCAGTGTCAATAGATGTCAGGGTAAGAAGGTCCTACTCTTCTTCAAACACAAAATAATGTAAATATACTACAAATCAACCACCATGGCCATACAAAGACTAAATGCGGAGCTTTATCGTATACAAAAGCGGTTACATTAGTATGTCACATTTAACAATATACTTCTATGGCCCATTCTAAGGTTGTCAGAAAGAGGTGACACTATGTACAGGCCCTGGGCACATGATTAAAGGACAAATATACTTTCCTCTCTCCAACTCCACATCTGAATAGTACCCAGGGTAAGGAAATAAACCAATAAGTCCTCACTCCCTGGTACCGATCAGCTATTATACAAACATGAAGTTTCCCTCACCACTCCGATCTGCCACTCTGCTACTGTCAGTGACAGTCCCTCATCTGACCAATGGAAAGATACTTCTTGGCTACATTGTGAACAGAGACAAGCAGGAAGAGGACAAGAGCAGCTAGGGAAACTTCTTGTTAGTATAACATCACCCCTGGGTACTTACCGCTAAAGTACCCAGGGGCGATGATTAAGCAGTTTAGGTCCTTACCCTGGGTCCTATTAACAGATAGAAGAGGAGGAGCAAAGGGGAGGTGAGTAGAATTGTCCTTGTTTTGTTTTAGTCACTTTATAATATAGTTACTATTATATGGTGTATAATATGTATATATAAAATACTTATATTAGGGATCAGGCGTTATATGGGGATAACGCGTTCCTTTCAGTGTAATATGAAGATATTTTATGACTGTATGAAAGAGTCAAGCTGTAGGTTGAGTGCTTTTATACAGGGCAGAAAACATCTTTATATTTATATCAAAGTTTTTTGTTATTTCTTATACCATTTCTGTGATGTATCAGAATGTTCCTATACTGAATGAACACACATGTGCAAGACTAGAAGGACTTTCCTGCATGTTCTTTTACTTTAAACAGTATCAATCTGCGAAGGAGTGGGGAAAACCAGACAGAAACTGGGTATTGGCGAGGGAACCTTAAAGGGCATGTTCATCCCAAAACTAAAATTTAACCCCATACTGGTCCCACTGTGTAGTTTAAAACATCCTTACCTTACATCTATGGTCCTTATAGTTGTTCTGCAATGCCTGTCCAAAGTCCAGGAAAGTGAACAGTAGGAGCTGTGTTCCTGTCTCTGCCTCCTGTCCTGCCTCTGGGAGGGATGGCGACATGGGCAGTTTAGCCCTCTACCCCCCTCCCTTCAACCATCCAAATCCATCCTCTGCAGCTACTGCACCTAGCGTGTAATCCTAACCCCTGCCCTTCCCCAACTGCTGCATTAGTTCTTTAAAAAAAGAAGCCAAATCATACTTACACCCCTTCATTGCCATCTCCATTGCCGACAGTCGCGTCTGTGATTAGCTGCCTCTCAACCATTCACAGACGCAGCTGCCGGTCTAGCCTCTGTTTGCGACTTTCTGCAAACAGGGAGCAAGGAGGAGTGTGCCGTGGGAGTGAAGGCTGTAAGTATGATTCTGCTTATTTTTTTAAAGAACTAATGTGGCAGTTGGGGGTGGGCAGGGGTTAGCTACAACATATTAAAAGTAAAAATTTAGGGTGGACATGCCCTTTAATGGCAGCAATATACCATTTTAAAGTAGTCCATAGCTACATAGCTAAGTGATTTATAGAAATAAATATTCCAATTTGCCTTAGTTCTGTTGTGAAGTCTAGGCTCCATTCAGAGATAGGTTTAAGAAAATCCTCGTTAATATTTAACTTGTTCTGCAGCTTTATAATAATATAATAACGCATTGGTCCAAACAGCACTGAAAAAAATGGGTTCCAAGGCACCACTGGTCATCATCATATGGAAATTCAGATGTTACATTGATGTTCTGTGTACATACACATGGTATTGAGACACAAACTCAGTCTAACAAAAGTTCAATGCTCTTTTATATAAACACATCAAATACACACATTCACATGGCTATATTGCCTAACACAGCTTACAGGACTAATATACACGTTTTTAAATATTCAGGTTTGTGGTAACACTTACTCTCAAACCTTAAAGGTCCGGGTGTTAAGACCCCGAACCTCTCGTTTCATATAATTAGGCTCTTTTCTCCTTAGTAGGTATAATGTGTATTCCATACGTATATCAATTGAAATGTAAAATCACAGTGGCTTACCACATGGAAACCATGACTCGGGTGCAGCCGCCCCGAGCCCTTCGCTATCGACTCCAAGTAGACCAATATACTGAACATATAACAAATTTAGGAGTGCGAACACACCGGAACCGGCCACCTTTTCAACAGATAACACACTGGATGCAGGACTTCATAAAAGCTTAGAGTGTTATCTGTTGAAAAGGTGTCCGGTTCCGGTGTGCGCACTCCTAAATTTGTTATATGTTCAGTATATTGATGTTCTGTGGCCTTGAACTTAAGGTGGAATAATAACACTCACCAATTTTAACTGTTTTAGCTCCTCTTCCAAACCTACAGTATCATCAATGGTCTTTAAAAGTAAACTGGGTATGGACTGCCTGGGGTGCATGGAAAGATCAAACTGGTGGTACATATTTCTCCAGAACCTGTTATAGAGCAAAAATAGAGATTGGTGGCATATTAAAGGAAATGTTTATCACACAGCTGAGATATAAACCCGTTAAAGCAGCTGTAAGCCATATGTTGCAGACACTGTATAGACTGTAAAGCAGGGTTGTAACTACCAGGGGCAGCAACTGCAGAGGGCCTGAGAGCCAAGGGGGCCCATCTTCTTGTTTTTCCTATGACAGATATAGCTTTCTCCCAGAAAACCACTGTGGATGAGGCACGGATAGGGGCCCCCATCATAGTTTTGCTGGAGGGCCCAGTGATTCCGAGTTAGGCCACTGCTGTAAACAACACTGTATAGATTTCAACCGTAGTGTTGCACAATTTTGCAACATTTGCTAATTTCAAAAAAACCTGCAGCCAAAAATAAAATGTCCCCCTTATTACAGGAGCGCCACTTATCAGCCCCAGTAATGCATATCATTAAGGACCCAGGCCCACATCCTTTACTGGAGGGTCTCTTTCCCCTTTTCATAGTGTAAACTAAACTATACAATGTGCTAGTTGTATATTCTAACAACATGTGGATTCTGGGTAATCTGCATACACAGTGCTTCACTCACTTGAAATTAAAGTGTATGGTGTTCGGTTCTAGAACTGGAAGTGTATCTAGAGAGTTCTTATCAAAGACAGGGTTGCGGAACTTGGTTTTCTCTCCCAGCAGATGAGCCCACAAAGAGTGTGTCTTCTCCTTTAACCTACAGAAAAGGCACAAAGAGAATTCGGATAAAAAGGTTTCAGGTTTACTTTGGCCCTTCATAAATAAAAGGACTAATACAATAAGGGTTGCTAAAGGTTGCCTGTGCTAATAATTAGCAACAACCAATCAGATGTTGTCTTTTTACTGTACATAGATGACATCTGATTGGTTGCTGCAGATTAAAAGCACTGGCAAAGTTTTTCACCTTTTATTGCATGAGCAAGTGTTGTGTTTTCTGGAAAGGGTTTAAGAACTAGAAAGACTTGCCATTTAGTAGGATACAGAAAATTAAATTACCAATATTCCTAAACCCCCCCCCCTTACTTATTCTAAACTAGTTTTTTACCGTTTAATAGAAATCATCTGTTCCACATGGTGATACTGCCTGACTCCTAACCATGGCACAATCTCAATAGGCCAGGCTGAGGAGGCATGCATACAGATTCCTGCTCCCTTTCTGCCAGAGGCACACTGACACAGGAGATCAGTTAATACCACCCAAGAAAATTATGGAAGAGAATGTATTAAAGTTGGAAGCGTATACGGAACTAACAGGGTATTTATATGTTATTATTATTATTAATTATTATTTTATCCAGCAGCACCTGTTTAGATACGCAATGTAAAAGAAAGCAGGTTACACTTGTTACCTGAGCTCTTCCCGTCCTTTTTGGCAGTTCCCTAGAAAGTTTCCAAATTGGCACGAGTGGACATGTTCATGAATCTGGAGTAGAAACACTTCATTGAACTCAAAGGCACATGGGAACTGCTCAGTCAGCTGCCAGACACATTCCAAAAACTGGGTAAATACCGGAGAGATCTCCTTAGGGTCACTGTCTAACTGCCCACACCTGATATTAAATAAATAATTTATTATCAATGTTAAATAAAACACATGTCCATCAATTTCACCTATTTACCCACTGTTGCTGCCCTCCAAATGTTTGAAAAGTACAAATCCCATAAGGGAATGCTGGGAGTTGTAGTGTTCAAACATCTGGAGGGATGCAAGTTTGACATCCCTGTACTAAACACTCAGGCAGTGTGGGACTGGCCCACAGGGTTACAGGGGAATCCCCCAGTGGGCTCACAGCCCTTTCACCCAAGAAAATAGCGAAATTTTTTAATACAGAGCAAAAGGGACTGTAAGAATTAATACATTTTAATAAACAATAGGAGTCAGTAGGAGTAAGATAGATATGTAGGGGGGAGATAATAGATAGCCCCTAAACTTGCCCTGGTGGAACCCTTGTCTCAGATTTCCTGGTGGGCCCCAACAGTCCAGTCCGACACTGTACTCAGTTAGTATCTGTTGTATTCCGTTACATCAACTGGACTTGAAGTTTAGTTCTTGAAGACATTTCGCTAGTCATCCGACTGGCTTTCTATATTCAGAATGACTTGTACAAGAATCTGTGGCAATTATGTACCCTGGAAAGTCCCAAATAGCATATCACAGCCAGGTGTTAAGAACCTTATGAATGCAAGACGTGATTGCATTGTGGCTAAGATGCGTTATAGGAACTGCCCAGGGTAAGGTGTCAAAACAGCATTGTACATGGCAGACAGTCAGTGTTGAACCCCCCCACCTCTATTCTTGGTTTCAACTGTCTCATGTACATTAACAGTTTCTATAACACCCCTTAGCCACAATGCAATCACACCTTGCATTCAGAAGGCCCTAACACCTGGCTGTCTTATGCTAATTGGGACTTTATAGTGTACATAATTGCCAACAGATTCTTGTACAAGTCATTCTGAATTGAGAAAGTCAGTCGGATGACTAGAGAAACGTCTTCAAGAACTAAACTTAAAGTCCAGTAGATCTAATTGAATACAACAGATATACCATGACCTGGATGAATGAGAACCTTCACAAGCATAATGCACTCAGTTTGACTATGGAGTCATGGGCACTATTCCATGTGCTGATTGGTAGAGGGGTGGGATGGCACAGTATGCACAAAATATCCCATACATAATACCAGTATAAGGGACAAGCTTAGTGTGTGCATAAAACTAACTGAAATTCATACAAAAAGACATTTTCTATAAATATAGCTTCCTGATTCTATCAGCAACCAATTATTCTGGCTGTGTAATCGTTTAGGGCCCTATAGTCAAGCTTTGGGTTTTTAGAATCCAGGGAAACTAATTCTAGTTGTAATCCTTAGGCTAAATCACATTAATTCACATTTTACCTGTAACCTACAAACTGATTATGAAGTTTCCCTTGTCTTTTCATGTGTTTTTTCCCCAAAAATTATAAATACAGTCAAAAACAGAGAAACGCAGTGTGATTTCCTTATCAGACACTTAGACTAAAGCTAGCCATACATGGGACAATGGTTTTCCGATTGGATTTTCCATTGGCCGAAACAATTGAAAATCCGAATGGAAGCACTTATCGTTATTCCCCACCTTGCGCCGCCATCTTCCATAGATTTGAGCTTGAAACTACAGAAGATAGGGTACATTGCCATCTTCCAAATACAATATGGCAGCGCACTCTGTTAGACAAAATCCAGCAGCTTGTTCAAAATTCAATTTAATTTATTCAATACATCCTCAAGACAAAAGACAAGTGTACATCAGATCCACAGCCTTACGCGTTTCGAGCCGACTGCTCTTACTCATTACTCATGAAGCTATGAGTAAAGCAGTCGGCTCGAACACGCTAAGGCTGTGGATCTGAGGTACACTTGTCTTTTGTCTTGAGATGTATTGAATAAATTAAATTGAATTTGAACAAGCTGCTGGATTTTGTCTACCAGAGTGCGCGGCCGTATTGTATTTGGTTGATGCTTATTGGAAATTGGGACCAAGCGAAGGGTCCGGGGCATGCAGCACCTGGGCCACCCAGGAATACAGGTGAGTGGATTATGAGATGTGTTTCACGTTGGGATTACTAATCAGAGTATTCTCCTTTGCGAGTGATTCGGGGCATTAGCACCCGGATCATCTGACTTGCTAAGTAAGTCGGCAAATGTTAATCAATGCTATTCAAATATTATAACATTGTTATCTAAGCACTATAAGAGTGCTAAATTTAAGAAATCCGGTTATTGGTGTATATATTGATACATTGCCATCTTTATTTTTTCGTTACACTGACCGTTATCGCCGATCGGCCTATCAAAAACACAGGAAAATGTCTTCGATATTCGGATTATAAAAGACAAAACGGACCTAAAGTCTCCCCCTCGGTCACGGTTGTATCCCTGTACCATAGGGAGTGGATCGCAATTGCTAGGGTGTGTAGCAGTCCTTAACGATCTCCCTTTACCTTATACAGGGAGACCGTTAATAAAAACCTAGAGTGTTCAATCTTTCTCTGCTGACTTGGATTTTTGTATTAAGATTAACAAAAAACACTAAAGGCAAGTCTACAGGAATATAAAAACAGCCAGTGGACGATGGTGTAAAAAAAATTCACATATGATTTGTGTTACCAAATTTGTTGTTTTTGAATAAACATACTCGTTTAAGTCAGTGGGGGTAGAAAGATCATTAGTTCCTATAATAATCATTTGATTGTTTGAAAATGCACACTATTCATTATGACCAAACGCGGCTGGAGTGTTGTTACAGATCAATCAACACTCACAACAACGTGTTCAGCTAAAGTATAATACAGCTCGTAAGCTGGGTACACACAGCAGGGTCTGTCATTTTCCAAAGATCGGACTACACACAGTCCCTGTGTGTTTCCCTCGGCCGCAGCAGACTCCCTTATACGCGCACTCATTCGGCAAAGCAAGGTACACACAGTACCGATTAAGTCCCGATACCTTTGGATCCTGTGTGTACCAAGCTTTAGAAAAGGCAGACACATTTAGGGAGATTCGCAGCAGCTGCGCAAATATCTTACAGGGCATGTCCACCCAAATCTAAATTTCCCACACAGATGTAGGACCCCCAAACCTTAATAATGTTTTACTTACCTTTTCCAAATATGCAGTTGGTTCCATGCAGCTCTGCTGTGTCTCCCCTATCTGCTTCCTGGTCGAGGCTGTCAGTCAAAGGCGCAACGGTAACGCCACACCCAATTGCTGACAGCCGTGACCAGGAAGTGCATCACTGCTGCTGTTCTTGCTCAAAACGAGCTTGCAAAAGCAGCAGTGGGCAGTACCCAGGCAGCGACAGGCAGCGAGGGACCTGAGCTTGTAAGTTTCTTTAGCTGCATCTTTGGAAGAAGTTAAGAAAATGCAACTAGGGTTTAGGGAGGGTCCTGCACCTGTATGTGGAATTTGGATTTATAGGTGGACATGCCCCTTAAGAGATGCTTGCACAGCCACCACAAGCCATTTACCAGCGACTGCACAATATCTGACATCAAATATTCACAGTAACTCTGATTTACCCAGCGCACAGCCACTAGTGAATCTCCGTAAGGGAGCTCTACCCAGCGCCGCTGCGGATCTAATTATTGTTACGTTTGCATTGCTCAGAATTACATTTCATTTTCTTTTCAGCTAAAATAAAAAAAAACATAGTAAACCACATTTAAAATTTATAAATATGATTGTTTTTATTGACATCCACCATAAAAAATGTTCATCTTATGGGATCTGTTATGTATTTACCTTTCTGAAAATTTGTGACCAAAGGATATCCAGTCCTTCTCAATTAAGACCTGCAGAGGAAATGAATTCATGGTAAAGAGGACGTTTCTATACAGGTCACAGTAAGGTCTTGTTCACACTAGGGGGCGTTTTGGTCAGAATAAATGCGCTCTGAATAAGGTAACAAAACCCATTTGCTCACAGGAACGGTTTATAACATAACTCTTGGGTGTCCTATGTGGTGCATTGTATGGTGCCTAGTGTGAGTGTAGCCTAAGTCAAGTTGAAAAAACCCACAAGTATACACTATTATAAAGTACAGTGAGAGTGGATGATACAATTCGTAATGCCATAGAGTGACTATTGTTAAATTAACCATTTCATCACTGGCAAACAACTAACTTGCAATAAATGTTAAGACCAGGTAAAGATTCAGAGAAGTGAATATTGTGCTTAATGTACATTGCAGGTTTTTGTTTCTTTTTTACATTTATGGTGCATTGTAGATCTACAGGGAGATGCAATAAATGCATGGCCAAGATCCCAACATAATGATCCCCTAGCAACATTTACTGAATAGTGGGATCACGGTCAAGTAACCTGTGCTGGATTATACCTCCGTAGGATTAAAGGGGAAGTTCAGAGCAAATACATATGCCTTTTAGAAAAAAGAGCAGTATTTTTTCATCCCAATGACCTTAATCTGCCCATTCAGCATTGTGTCTGTGTATAAATAAATGTATTTAACTATGTAACTTCCTGTTTGCAGGACCCCTAATAGAGACCGTTATAGTTTTGCCCTTGACCCAGTGCCTGGGTTGATTCAGTTGCTCAGTAGAGATCTGAGCATGTTTGACCCATCCAACAGCCAATCAGTAGAAATTACTGTTAGGAACATTCCAAGGATGTGGTGCATCCTGGGAAGAAGAAGGACCGTTAGAACCTGAAATGTCAGGTCACTAATGTCAACAGCAGAGAACAGCAAAGGGTATGAAATCAACTGATTTTTTTAAAATGGGAGAGAATATGTAGAATAACTAAGAAGGCATTACACAAACTAACAATTAAACAAATATTGATCATTTCCACTGAACTGTCCCTTTAATTATTTCCACCTCCCAATATCCTTTCTTTGATGAGCTACAGCACATAGATTATTTTTTATCTTCTAGGTTAGTCCTGGACTTTCCTGTATAAGGCTACACTACAACGCACAAAATCGCGAGCGTTATCACGATTTCTGTGCGTTCGCGCGTGTTGTTTCGCGTTTGCGCATGCGTTTTCAGTATTTACAAAGAGAAAACGCGTGCGATTGCGAAAAATGGTTGAACGCAAAACGCGAATGGACGCGCATTCACATGCGCAACGGAAATCGTGGGAATTTTCACGTTCCTGTGATTTCCGGTTTACCAAAAATCGTGGGCGCAATAGCGAACGACAACGTGTGCGCAAACGCGTGTGGCCCAGCCCTCAAAGATAGTGCTGAAGCCAGGAGGAAGAAGAAATAATATTGGGAGGTAGGAATTACTAATCCTACCTTAAGCTCTATAGTTCTACTTTAATGTTGTGCTTATTGCATCGGGTGCCTGGAGTCCCGTTAATTTAATGTAAAGCCTAGCTAATCAGGGTGGGTTTTACACTTATCTGTCCCGTTAACAGCCTTTATTGCATGTCCCTGATAGAATCTGGTGCTGCTACTACTACCTTGTAATTGTTATCCAATCAGAAAAAGGGGCTGTGAATTTAGAATTATCCCATGTCAGTGATTGCATTGGGTATTATTTGTAACTTTAAATGATGGTATAAGGTTCTATGAGAATCTGAAAATTGTCAATCAAGTTTTCTGGAAATATATTTGGCTTGTTTATTAGGTTTCTAATGAACTTACCATAAATCCTTTTATAGTCCTGTAGAAAGAGTCTAACAATAACGACCCCAAAGAACAGACTTGTGATGTGCGGTCCCACCCATCTGAACAGTGAACTAATACACTGGCATTTTCATCACTAATCGCCTGGAAGCATAAAAAAATAATATAGCAATTAGTTTTCCTGGCACTAATAATTCCCACACAGCAGCTTGCGAGGCAGGCAAATTTAAAAATATTCAACAGCTTTATTAATACAAATTAAAAATCCAAGAACACTTTAGAAATAGGGTGAGCATTACCTTACCTACAAACAATACACATACGTCTAACGCGTTTCAGGCTGGTATCCCTTACTCATAGACTCAAAAAATAAGTAACAATGATAAAGACTTTTAGATACTTTAAGTATTATAGAAAACAATACAATATACAGTATACAATATAGCTAAGGGGGCAGAAAATAAATTTAAGTTGCCCTTGACAGGGATCATGTGACAGCAGTATGAGGACAGATGTGGGTTTTCACTTGGGCCAAGGGGACACACCAAATATTTCATAGGATGGCAAAGAGATTCCATGGTTCACCGGATCATTTTGATGCTGATGGAGATCGGGCAAAAAAAATTTTTTTTAATAAATAAAAATATTGTGGGACCGGGGGGGAAGGTAACAAGGCAAGTATGTGAACATACATACTCAAATACATTTCCTGATTAAACGAATAACGTGGTTGTAGAAAGACCTTTTATAGACTAGTAAGCAATTCCACCCTTGTCTCAATCACATAAACATTCCATTTTTCATTTTGTCCCTAACAGAAGTATTTGACCTTACCTACTTGTCTCAGCATTTCCTGTGACTGCCAGCTTGCACATTGCCTTACACAACACTGACATATTATCAATATATATTGATGTATCATCAGACATACCTTGGCTAAGCAGACCGAGGCATCCAAAACTGCTTTAATGTGGCGCAGCCATCCTGAATTTTCTAGGCCATTATAAAAATCATTTACTGTTAATGCTTTTGTCCCACAAACTGAAACAAATAAAAAAAAAAAGAATTCACTATAGAAACGTTCTTGACAATGATAATATTACCAAACGAGTGCCTACAGCCGTTACCCAGTTTGTTATCCTTTAAATCTCATGCTGCTAGGCTATATATGTCCATTGGGGTGTATCCTGAAATACGCCGAAAAGGTTTGTCCTATAACGCCCTAGCCTAGATGGGGGATTTACTAAAGGATCTGCCCACTTCATATTAGAAAGTAGGGTGAAATAAAACCATGGACCATGGATATTCCAAAGACCAGTGGGTGAAGTCATTAATTTCATAACAAATTAATAGCACTGAATTGGCAAGCAAATTTCAAGTGATCTAATGGAGATCCACAATATTTATAACTAACTTAGATATATTATTTATCTAAACCCCAACCTGATTGTGGAACATGTCTCTATTTCATTTCCAGCTTAGCATATGGGGAGTGGGAAACAAACACAAGGTAGCTAGTTAGCATGTGCAGAAGGAATTTTGGTACCTGGACCAGCAGGAAGAGGCAACACTAGAAGCAAGCCGTGACATCATAGATTGCCAGTACTCAGAAATGTTCTATAAATGATTTCTACACTAAGAGGCTGAATTCACAGGTGAGAAACAAATGGTTTTACTAAGTGACGGTTACAGAGTCAGTGGAGCTGCCTTTGTATTGTGGGTTTAGTTCTCCTTTAAATTAGGGAAATTCTTTACTGTTAATGTGGAGAAGCTTTCAATGGGGAGGTGCAGTGGTATATATTCTCATAAAAACCTCTTAACTACGTAGTTAAAAGGATATATTCCACTGCACCTCCTCATTGAAAGTCCAAAGCCTTATGTATTATATAGTACGAATGGCCAAGCCTGTTATCTATTATCGCCTTGTCATCTAAAGGTGGGTACACACAGTAATGAGAAAGGGACCAAACGGTATCGTCCCTTTCTCGTTAGTGTGTGTAGCACATTTTCCAAACGATCGCAAGGGCCAATGAACGTTCACCGTCGGTCTCGTAATGTTCGGAAATGCCCCGAAAATTTCCCTCTGCTGTGGTCCTCACCCTGTACTTAAAGTATATGGAGGCAGAAGTCTGCAGTCCCAATCGTTGTGAATGCTCAGGACTGTGTGTAGCGCACTCATGCAGATTCTGTCTGTCATTTTCTAAGTATCATGCAAGTTTTTACCCAGCTTTATGCACTGTCTCTGTACTGAGGTCATATATTATTATTACAACCTCTGATTATATAAGTAATACATTTTCTATTTTCATATAGAGGATCAAATGTGGGACAACTTACCTTCGAGAAGCTTCTGTAAACTGGACCTCATCACATGGATATTCTCAATTCCTACAAACTGGAACTTAATGTTGGAGTAGTTGTCTGCATTCTCGTACCCTTTACCTGCTGCTCGGTTTGCCATGGCATTTAACTTAAGAAATAAGGGAGGAAGAGACGTTTTTATGTGACAAATTCCATTTCTGCATTAATATTTTAACTACTGTAATTACCTAAAAAAGGAATTATCACTAATTATCAACTCCAAACACACTTCAAAGACATTTGTACACACAAACTGCCTACCTTAGGCCTAGTATCCATTACATACATCAACCGGCACACAGGATTGGCTTTACTGATTGACTGCAGCATGTGCTCATCCTCCAGACACCTTGCGCTAAAGCCTGACAATGGCTGACTGCACCTACATATGGCAGCCTATAAAGATGGACGCAAGGTTGACACATCAGGTTTTGTTTATAGTGTTTCAGAATATCATAAAGTTTGTTTTGCACATATAATAAACACTTACTACCGCATATAAATGGGAAGATGCAATAAAAGGGGCAAACGTTTGCCTGTACTATTAATCTACAGCAGGAATAAGCAACCAGTAGATCTCCAGATGTTTGAAAACTACAACTCCCAACTTCTTTACAAGCACTCTGTAATTAGGGAATGCTGGGAGTTGTAGTTTTCAAACATCTGGAGATCTACTGGTTGCCTATCCCTGGTCTACAGCAACCAATAGTAACCTAGTAAAAAGCTGACATTTGATTGTTCCATACAAATTAAAAGCACGTGTTATTGCATCACCCCAATAGAAAGTAAGCAGTGAATGTAAGACACAATACTTTTAAGTGTTCTATTTATAATCTACGGTACCTGCTTGGCATGATGATAATAGGACAACACTGGGAACCTTCCTTTGCTCCGAAATTTTGAACTTCCTACAATGATGGGTTTGCTTGCAGTTATTGGCACGTACAGGTCACGTGGGTATGTTTCACACACCTACAATGTTAACAAACCACACAATATAAAATATTGCATTTAAAAAAAACATCAAATGTACTTTAAGCAAGTGGGGAAAAGTAAATTGGTCTTTCTTTATTTGGGTAAAGCTAGCTATGCACGGGCATCGCCCGCGGTCATGAGAAACACACAGTGCCGAGCGTTCTCCCTATGCTGTGTATATACTGTGCATAGAGAGAATGCTCAGGACTGTGTGTTCCTGATCTTTGAATAATGACAGTCAGGATCTTGCAGATCTTGTCTTTCATCTTTCCTGTGTGTACCCAGCTTAAGATACAGTGATTCCCTTTTGTGGTTCTTCCTCTGAGACAACATACTTATTCAGTGTCTGGACCCATTACTTCCATGTATTGTAATATTGTCCCCAAGCCTCTAAATCCTCATATCAGATATCACTGGGGGGTTTCGTCAGACAATGAGAACCCATAGAAAGGTGTATCAAAGTGAAACAAACAGGAAGACAGAATATTTTCAGACAGGTTTCAAACAATAGACACCCTGTAATAAACTCTTCTGGATATTCTTCTTTCTTATTTACAGCTTTATAGTAAGGAACTGACCCCCACTGAATGAACATGAACTGGGAGAAACAAATAAAGAAAAAGAAATATTATTTGATTTTTCTGTTTTCATCGCAGACATAATAAGTAATCTGGGGACTCAGGGAATCATTTAAAAGCTTATAGCCAGAGCTTTAACAGGATGGAAAGGAATTATTTAATGACAGATCCATTTGTATTTAAGAAGCACTATTAACATTGTTTTATCTATCTTGGTGCTGGAAGCTGCACTTAAAAGAAAACTTGGTATGGTAATATCACATTCAGAAGAAGTCAAGTGACAGAGTATACTAACAGTCTTGTGATCATAAGTGTAAGGACCGAGACAAACAATATTGGATTGGCAGCAAATTATGAGGCTGACATTATAAACATTTGGGAGCAACAAGAAAAACAGTGTAGTCTAGTGAAACATCCCAGAATGTGCTCCTAATGCTGGGTACACAAAGGAAAGGATTTTAAAAAATTACAGACAGGGTCTGGAAACTGTACATGCTGTAGCTCCACAACAAAACGATATTCAGAGGTAGGAATAAGCAATCCTTTCTCCTTGCCCCAGGTTCATTTTTAATTTTACAATGAAGTTGTCCTTTAAAATAAACCCCGGATGACTTTCCTGAGTATAGCCTTTAAACTGAGCTTGTTTGGAGACCATAGATCTCCTTTAAGGCCCCATAGTAGGATGAATTGTTTGGTGCACTATCTGTACTATATTGCAGCCCATAGTGACTTACCTTGTAGTCCTGATTAACGTCTGACAGTTGCCAGCACGAGTTGGGCACTCCCATGCGCTGATACTCCTCCTTCAAGTCAATGTGTTTCCAACCAAGAACTCCTTCTGACTCTTTTTGTTTTGGGTTGTAGGAAAATGCATATAGATCTTCATACCTCACTAAGATATAACAGAAATGATGGGCTATTTATAGAAGTAGTAGGTATAAGCATAAGATCTGACTGCATTATGAACTATGTATAGAACTCAATTGCACCCCCAAACAGTATTTTAAAAAAGATAGAAAGAAGTGACTGAATCAATGAATATACTGTATGTGACTACAGAAAACAAACAGGGCATGTTCCCAATGTCAACGGGTCAATGTGTAAATCAATCAGGGACATGAAGGGGAACCTGCCATGTAACTAACAAGATCTACAGTGGTTTGCTCTGGTGCTGAGCTGGGTATACTAACTGTACACTCACGCAGCACAGTATCATGGTACTTGGTAACTAAAATGATTAGCTACAGCATATAGGGCTAAAATATTAACCATGGCCATACAGAGCCATTTGCATGACAACTTTAATTCTCTGGTAAACATTTTCAGAACAAATTCACAAGCCAGTGACATTGTAGACGCTACTTCATGTAGAATGGAGCACGTGCCATGAATCAAATGCAGATTCTCCTTGGTTTGGATGTGTGTCAATAAACAAAGCAGTTCTTACCTAACAGTTCCATTTTAATCCTATTCCACGTGGGTTAATAACAGTAGCAGGACTTTGTTTTTAACAATGTTTTACATTGTTCTAGAGAAGCTACAAATAGAGGTTTTTCATTCCAGTCTGCATTCCTTTCCTGACAGTGAGGAAGTTAGCAGCATGTAGAAAGTGCCTATTTATTTAGGTTATGGAAGGAGATCCAAAATATTAATCTATAGGTAACAGTATATTGTCATTTTAAGAAATCCTGGTTCATGTCCTCAATGCACAAGGAGTCACTGCAATTTCATCCCTGGATTTATCCAATCAGCAACAGCACTTATTGCAGAGCATGTCTTTTTATTGGTTATGCCCTAGGCAGAAGGGGGCGGAGCGATAACCCTACAGCCATTCCTTTAAGTTTCCCTTCAAATCAAAGTAATCCATAATGGAATAATAATCATTAACAGGGGTTCATGGCAAAGTTGAAAAACAAATCAAATGATATTGTTTTAGACAATAAATGTCCAACCTACAGCCCTCCAGGTGTCTGCAGTTTAGTTTCCAAAACATCTAGAAGGCAGCAGGACTTACCCGCTATAAGTCAAGGATTCACATGTACAAGATGCAGAAACCCAAAAATGTATCTTACCTCTTTCTGTTTATGTTTAATTGGCAATTGGAATCTGATTGTTGCTGTTATTTATAGTTACAGTACTTCTGCCCGTGTTGGTAAATTAACCCTACTTTCCCTTTAAGGCCAACATATTTTTAAACAAGACATTTACCTACCTGGCTTTGAGAGTTGTAGCAGTGAGTTGTAAATGTCATGACAATCACGCTCCTTGGGAACAATAAAGTGAACCACCCGGAAATTCTTAGATTGAATCACCAGGGGGCAGCCATTAGTAGTCAGAGACAGTTTGTCCACAGCAGCAATATGATGGTGCAGAATCTAAAGCAGAAATAATTTAGAAGTGATTGTGATTAAGAAGTGAATGTGTGATTGCTCATTGTGTGACTGCATACAGAATTAGTATAATTATCTGGAGTATAATACATAAGTGTGATATTTTATAATGGGAGCTGCAGTGGTATATATCCTTATAAAAATCACTCAGCTATGTCACTAAGTGACTCAATTCTTATAGTTCTTATTTCCCACTACTCCGCCCATTCCAGTGTTCATACATGGACAATGACTCAGCATTTTTTGCTGTGTTTAACTTCACTAACAGAACCTGCTAGAGCTGCTTCCTGTCACTTCATAACCAATGTCTCTCTCCTCCTCCACAAAGATTTGTTTAACCGCATAGATGCTGGGCTGGGATGTTCCTTTCTACTGGGTTTAAGTTACAGAAGGTAGCTTGGGGGATTTAAGGTGGAAATAGGGAAAAGGCTAGAATTTAAAATGTGAATGGGGTAAAGGAATCCGATACTTATGTATTATAAGAAATAATGCGCCCCTTCACATTATAATATAAGGATATTACGCCACCTCGGAGTTTCCTGTCCTGTATAAAAGCACTTGGCCTAAGGCCTCGTGCTTCTATATGGTCAGGGAACTCCTCTGTGGCGTAATATCCTTATATTAAACTGTAAGGGGCGCATTATCCCTTATATAATTCTCCTTTAACCTAATAATTTCTAATACAGACTGTTTTATTTCAATAAAGCCAAAAGATAGTGACCCCCAGTGGCAACTCCAGATGCATTCATCTTTTTTTTTTACATTTTTTTACTCCTAATGTGAAATATTTTCTCCCCAGAACACCATATAGGTCTATTGTAAGATTCTTCCCTAGTGTGTTGCATTTACGTACATATAATAGATTCTATATTTATGAGGAATTCTATGTTGTTGCCAGTACAACTCACAGCCCATGTAGTCCTCAAAGAGCCTTGTGTACATGTGCACCTATTGCCACGCCCCCTGTTTTCTACAGAGATGTCTCCACACCAGTATAGAAGTCCTTTTGAAAGCTTATTGTTACCCTGCAGTTTATTTTCCATTTTGAATTGCTGCTTTCCTGGGGCAACACAAAATAGTCAGTGGATTTTACTTCTGTGTGTGTTTTTGCTTCTTTTTCTAGCAAAGGATAAAAGAAACTATACAAAACAGTCAAATAACTGATTTTACTGCTTTGTTTCAATTACGTTTCTATGAAAAGATAACGTTTCTACATGTACTGACTTTCTATATAGCAGCGTTATTGGGCTAGTGGTATAATACTTTGCTTTTAGCAAGACATGAGGTTGCAGAATTGGATCCACAATCGAATGAGATCACACTTTTAAGTTGTGATCTCATTTTTAAGTTGTCAACCAGCCTTCAGACATGCTGCTTGACCTGCCCAGGCAGTAATCAGCAAAAAAGAAGGATGTAGTGCAGCATGCCGAGAGGAAATTGTAGTTGCATATGGAGCGATTTATTGGAGCGAAACACACAACATGAAACATGTTGTGTGTTTCGCTCCAATAAAGTGCGCTATTTGCAACTACAATTGTGTTGTGTACTAAGACCTCTCAGAATGCTGCACTACATCCTTCTTTTTTAAATGAGGTTGTAGGTTAAATTCCCCAGGTGACTTTTATCAGTGGAGATACCCTTTAATATTCAATAAACTGCAAAGATTACTTTTCTTTTTTGTATGAAAAAATCAACTATTGTTAGGGACAGGAGCATTTAAATATGTTTACTAAAAAACGCACTGTACTGGAATCCCTGTTCTGTGTCAGAGGGAGGGATGATCTCTAAGCTGGAACATTGGCTATTAGCTTCTAGGACGCAAGGATTCAGCTTCCTGTGAAGTGCACGGTGTACACTTAGCTGGTTGTTGACCAGATAAGTTGGATTATGGGAGCTGACCCCTAGTACCCACAGGTTAATCACCCAGCAGCCACAGCAAAGGGATAGGCGAGACACAGCTTTTTGTATTTTTGTGATTGTGCTCTGTATATTGGGACAATGTTGTCTTGAGACTTGTGTGTTCTCCTAAGGCTCCTATATAGCCTTAAACTGACCGTACAGTAAAAACACCAGCATGTTCCAGCAGCATTAGGATAATCACCTGTTCTCATTTAATCACCCACTGAAATTTACCCAATGTCTTACAGGTGTATGGCCACCATAAATCCTTTTTTACTTTACTCGTTTCTGTAAAGGGGAAGTGTGATCTCATATCAGTTAGGGCTGCATAAAAGCCTGTAGTCTTACCTTTAAACTGAGCCCTGGATCCCATTTCTCAGTGCAGCCTTATGGCACTTCCTTCTTTCAATAGCTTGAGTGGCATCACCACTACCCTCTATGCCCCCCCTGGCCTGCCAGCGTGAGCCTGTGATTAAGGCCAAGGCCACACTAAATGCATGTATTGCACGTGTGATTGTGCATGCGATTTGTGCACATTGGTGGCTGCTTGCGCTGTGATCCCTGTCATTTTCAGGGATCAGAGCGCATGGGAATCATACCAATAATAGAATTTTATATAATAAAAATGGTGATTGCATGCCCTCCGAATAACAGATCGCAGTGCAAACGGCCACAGCGCACCTAGTGTTGCCACTCCAATCGGGCTACATTAGCGTGCACTTTTTTAACACACAATCGGATTGCGTGTTAGCCCTTAAAGCCTAACTTCTGAGAAAGGTAGGAAATACCTACACTGACTGCTGATGAGGGACATCACTAGTGTCAATTAATAAATGTATATAGAAAGTATCATTTTAGTCTGCTTTTGCCTAACATAGGCAAGGAAGGCAAAAACAAGGTTTGCAAAACTTGAAAATAGCTGGGATGTGGCTATCAATGAAGACATACAAGAGTTCTGGTCACATAATTACAAGCCACTGCAAGCAGGAAGTGTTAACTTTTAGTGCCATAAATTATGACAGGCAGTACCTAGAGATGCAGGGCATCTGGATTTTTTTAAAACTGTTAACATGTTTTGAGGCCACAGTTCCCATTTAAAGCTGACATCCAAAAAATCATGAAGGTATGCCATTCTATTCTGATCTCTAAAAGGAGAACAAGAGGGCTATTATTAGACTTTGAGACTAAATAAGGCTGCAATAAGAGTTTTGGGCTCCCAAAAAGGCTGAAGGGTTTGAACAGTTAACATCAATCAGTATTGCAACAAATCCCTCTCCTCCCTACCATATCAGCCTGGGACCTGGCTAAAGGGTTGGTTTTTCCCTTGTGCCAGTGCCCCAGTGACCTGGGGAGCTAGACTTTTCCCTTATCGTGTCCTAAATATTTACAATAGCCCACTTAATTCTCCCTTAAAGGTTAGCAAGGGTCCGGACCAGCAGCCGCATCTATAATTGGCTGAGTCAGCAAATCACAGATGCAGCTGCCGGCTATTGAGATACCCGAGGGAACGAGGTCTGGCAAGTCCATTTCTGTGCATATTTTAAACTTAAAACCACGGCGTTTATGGTCGGGGGGCGACCACTACACTACAGTTTTTTTTATTTAAAAAACTGGTGAACTAAGGGATGTGCTAGGCATTGGGAAAGGCAGAGTAAATAGTGCAAGAACTAGAGTAGATGGGGGAACAGGAATTTTAGTAAGCATCCTTCACAATATAATGTACTCAGAGGGGTACCCTTGGTACATTACATCGGGGTGGTTTTTAACTTTAGTTCCCCATTAATCCCCTGAATCATATGAATAATGTCTACATTTCCACGGTCTACACATATTCTTACCCAAATCTCTCTTTTCAGTGTGTCAATAAAAAGCAAATGAGTTGCTGTGAGATACAAAGTTCCACTTGTGGATTTGTTGCTCGGGCTGAAGCGATCCAACAGTTTCACCTGCTCCACCTAACAGGTCAATGAAAAAGCAGGATTAAAAAGAGAGAAAAGGGTGAAAACAAACTGAGATTACAATTCTGACCTACAGGAAATTTACAGCAATTAAAATGTAATTTCATTCATCATGTTGTCAGTTCCAATCTCCATTAAACAGTAAGTTCAAACACATTCAAGCTCTTGTCTAGTGGCCTTCTTCAGCTTTAGCTGAGTACACACACGCTGAACATTTGTTGGCATGGGAAATGGTTGATACCCTGGTACATACATTAGCGAGAAAGTATTGACCTCGTCTTTACCAAAGGGATTAGCCCAATATTGTTTATGTGTGTACCCAGCTTTACTTGGGAAGGGTCAAAAAAGAATAGACTCTATAAGAATTCTCTGCTGTCAGTCTGAAAGGGGTGTGGGGTGCTGCATGATGAGCCAGGTAAATGTCAGGAATTAAAGGGACAGCATGGAAATAATGGAAGTGAACATAATAATTAAACCAAATGCAGCAGAAACAAATGAAAAATGAAGAACGACCAAGGATAAGATCTGTAAATACCAGAGGTTGGTCATAAAAACAAAGCTTGTATATTAATATAGGAAATCACTGTGGAGTTCCATGTGCTATATCAGGACTGGACAAACAACTGTTCAAACATCTCTAAAGCCAATGGTCCCTTTGTATATAGCCAGTTTCTTAGACAGTTGCCAGGATTTCAACCTATTAAACAAGGTTTCAAACCGCAATGTTGCAGTTGTACATTATGAACCTTTGTTAAGATACGGTATGTGGATTTAGCCAAACACATGCGACAGTTCTATAGTACGATTGATTATATAAAGGTCGGTTTGCTGGCAGTTTGGTTGCACTGAGCAGCACGGTGGTTCAGCGGTTAACACTGATGCCTTGCAGTGCTTTAGTTCAAATCCACCCTTGGACACACCTGCAAGGAGTTTGTATGTTCTCCCCGTGTTTGTGTGGGTTTCCTCCAGGCACTCCAGTTTCCCCCACAGTCATAAAGACATACTGATAGGTTGTATGTGTCAAATAAATGTGCTTATATTGTAAGCTCACTTACTTAAGGATCACTTTTCATCACCTTTAAACCCACCTCACCATACAATATATAACTTCACACAGAGATTAGCTCAGTCCTTCCAGCAACACTCCCAACACTGCATCAGCATCAAGTAGCAAATAATCTAAATCTGCAATTATTCCATTTATTTTGGCAGCGATCTGATCATGCAGACCAGGGGTGCCCAACCAGGGACAGACTGCGGCCACAAAAGCGCAAACTGGGAAGACGCCAGGTACCTTGCTTGGCTCTGCCACTAATCCACCTGTCGGGTCCTACGGGCCACATCTTTTCCCAAATGGGTCACTTGCGGCCCAAGGGGCATCACTGATCCAAACAGTTATAAGTTTTTGTTATAAGTTTAAGTTTTTGTTTAGAGAAGTTAATAAAGTTAATGTGCTTGCATGAACTCTTGAAGGAAATGTTCACTCAAAAACAACTTCAATCAAGCTCCCGGCCCAGATGGACTCCCCCATTGAAATATACAAACAATACCAATCCCAATTAATAAATCCACTACTAGAGATGTTTAACCACGCACACCAAACCAACTATTTACCAAGTTTACTATACACCGCAACAATTGTAGTCCTACCAAAACCAGGCAAGAACCCACTAGAATGTGGATAATACAGACCAATCTCCCTTCTGACCTCAGATTACAAAATCCTAGCTAAAACACTAGCCCAACGTATCAAAAAGGTAATACTGTCAATAATACACCCAGAACAAACTGGTTTCATGCCAGGTAAGTCTACATCTATCAACCTACGCCGCATACTGATACAAACTCAAACAAACCACGACATCCTTGGCATCCGCATAATAATATCACTAGATGCCAATAAAACATTCGATTCGGTGGAATGGCCCTACCTGATGGAGGTTTTACACCGATTCGGATTCGGCCCCAGCTTCATTAAATGGATCCAACTATTATACGCCGCCCCCTTAGCCCAAATCCTTATAAACAATCTCTCACAGACCTTTCCCCTCCACAGAGGAACCCGCCAAGGCTGTCCCCTTTCTCCCTATTTATTTGCCCTCGCAATAGAACCCCTAGCCACAATGATTTGCCCACACAATCAAATAAAAGGCTTTTGCCTTGGCCCACAAGAAGAACGTTTAGGACTACGCAGATGACATCATTATCTATTTAGATAATACCAATAACTCCCTCAACACAGCATTACACTTAATCAACATTTTCGGCCAATATTAAGGTTTAACCATTAACTGGGGACAAGTCTGCTCTTTATCCAATGGACAACACCCCATCCATACCATACAATGCCCAGCCCCCATACCCAAAGTCACCCACTTTAAATATCTAGGAATCACTGTAACAAAATCTCCCCAACAATTTTACACTTTAAATATCGCCCCTTAATAGAATTTGCCCGATCTAAAACCTTGGCATGGAAATTTTCCCCCTCAACCTGTGGGGGTGAGATACAATATCAAAATCTTTTATTTCCTAAATATACCGTATACTACTCGAGTATAAGCCGAGGGCAGCACCCATTTTTGCCTCAAAAATTAGAAAATATGATTGACCCGAGTATAAGCCGAGGGTATACAGTAACCCTAATACCTTTCCACTGTAGATGTTTGGAAAACTACAACTCCCAGCATGCTTGGTTGCTGGGAGGTGTAGTTTCAACCACCTATAGTAGAAAGGTATTGGGGGTTCTGTATGGCATACTGTCCCCCCCTAATACCTTTCCACTGTAGATGTTTGGAAACTACAACTCCCAGCATGCTTGTTGCTGGGAGTTGTAGTTTCCAACCACCTATAGTAAAAAGGTAATGTGGGTGTCTGCATGGCATACTGTCCCCCCGCCCTCCCCCAGTACCCCCACGCCTCCCCCCAGTCCCCCCCCAGCTCACTTACCGTACCTGGTCTTCAGTCTTCCTCTCTCTGCAATCCAGAAGCAGCCACGAGTCCGGCCGGCAGTTCCCATTACTGCTTCGCAGCTGCGCGATGACATCATCCCGCCAGCGTGCGTGATGACGTCATCGCGCAACCGCAAAGAACTACTGGGAACTGCCGGCCGGACTCGCGGCTGCCTCTGGATTGCAGGTAATTCCTTGTGACTCGAGTATAAGCCGAGTCAAGGTTTTAGGTTAATTTTAAACCTAAAAACCTCGGCTTTATCTAGAGTATATACGGTATATATGGTACAACATTCCCTAGCATATATACCCCAATCTTTCTTCAAAAATAAATAGTATATGGAATAACAAAAAACCCAGACTAAACCTAACTAAACCTAGCTTAAACCTAGGCCTAGCTTTACCCAACTAACAACTTTATTACTGGGCCTCACAACCACAATATATTAAATGTTGTGTAAACACCACCAATACACCCACAGCTTCAGACCTCATGATGAATGCATACCCATTTGATATTCATATGGTCGGCTAAGGAAGCGCTCTACATAAACAATTCCATAAAATTTGTCAATAAACTAATAAACTACTCAATATAAAAAGGACCATACAACCACACCCCACTATGGAAAAACAAATTATTACCAGAACTGAAAGCACTAACCGGAGAACGAATATGGGGACAATTTCATGTAAATACAATGGACTCAATCCTAAAAATGATGCCCTCATCCCCTTTGCTGAACTTCAAGAAAGTAAACACCTCCCCAACTTGATGCACTATCGATATCTCCAGCTACGACATGCACTTACACCATATCTACCCCCAAACAACCCTACTATCTCCAAACACCCAATAATTGGAATTGTGCGCACCCAGGGCCCGCGGGGAGTGGTTTCACAAATATATTCCTATCTGATTCAGACAAAATCACAATCTAACATAAACAGCATACAAAATAAATGGTCCGAGTGTGTGGGAGGAATAGACACTGAACAATGGTTGGAGATAGCCTCCTAACATACCCTAGCTTCTCGTTCAACCAACAACAAAATGATTCAACATTACTCATCAAGCTTACTATACACCTAGATAAACCAGACACTTTGGAACTACCAACACATCAAACTGCCCTAAATGTTCCCAACCTAATACAGACTTCACACACCTAATCTTGTACTGTTCTGGAGTGGTACCATTTTGGATAAAAGTAACCCAATTTCTGAATCGTCTTACACCATATCCAGTTCAACCCACCCCTCTACTCTGCTTATTCGGAATAATAGCGGACGATATATGGTCAACCCATGAGGGACTGTTCCTGCTGGCAACTCTATTTTATGCAAGAAAAACGAGAATTTTATGATGGCTCTCCCACAAAAAGCCCAAACTACAAACTTAGATTAAACTGATAAACAATGACCTCCCAATGATAAAAATGGTATACAAACACAGAGGATGTGAAGATAAATACAAGAAAATCTGGTCAACATGGATCGACTCACCTGATACACTCTCCCCATAATCAATCAATGAACTCTCAACCACCCAGATCTACTCCAAAATCTAGATTTTAGCTGGGCGCCTTCGGGGCGGGACCAAAAGTCTTTTTAAGGTTAAGTTTATTTTATGTTTAACACTAAGAAACATTTCAATATTTAGGCAACCAATGCAATAATGTAGAACACTAAGATACATTGTAAACTACCTCTTATGAACTGTATTAAAATGTATTTATATATTGCCTCAGAAATAAAACAAATTTTAAAAAAAACAACTTCAATCCAATTGCCAGATCCCATGGAAATTATTAAATAGACCTGTTTCTCAACTTTCTACGTGCACTGGTTCCCAAGATATTTGCAGTAAAGTGTATGTTGTTAATAATTAAAGTCCAGCCCCTCTAAATTGCTGGGTAATCAACACTAACAAATTGAGCTCTACACAAAAAAATCACAGGCGTTCTGATAACTGAATGCAGTTTAAACAGTGTGGCTTGCCACTTTGCAATGTACTGGAATGTCATTCTCATGCGCTAATGGATCTCAAAATGTGCCAGTGTGACCGGAAACAGATAGATTATGGACCTTAGACTAAGTACCGTATATACTCGAGTATAAGTCGATCCGAGTATAAGTCGAGGTACCTATTTTTACCTGAAAAATTTGTAAAAACTGATTGACTCGAGTATAAGTCGAGGTTAGAAATTATCACCACTACTGCCTTCTGATTCTGTGTTGTTTTTAGGCTTTAGTTGCCCTTTAAATGGCATACAGTAATAGCCAAATCCAGTACCAGTAACCTCCAATTCTTTGGCACTCCAGATGTTTGGAAACTACAACTCCCAGCATGCTTTGTTGCTGGGAGTTTCAGTTTCTAAACATGTGGAGTGGCAAGGTTCAGTAAACTTTTAATTAAGTTTACCATCATTTACAATTCTCCTGAACCCCATATAGTAAAGGGCCCTCTGAACCCCATATAGTAAAGGGAACTCTGACCCCCATATAGTAAAGGATTCTCTGACCCCAATAGTTAAAAATGTCACCTGAGAGTTGTAGTTTCAAGCTGTCATTTGCACTGAACTAGCAGCTGTTTTTTGCCCCAAACTGAGGAGACCCATCAGATTTACAGCATCCAGTGACAGTGCTGAGTGAGTCCAGCAGGCAGAATACAGGAAGCAGGAAGTGTAAAGGCAGATCAGCTCCTGTAACTTTCTATACAGGTTAACACAGCGCCACCTACTGGTTACTATCTGTAATTGCAGAATTTGGATCTAAATTAGGACTTGACTCGAGTATAAGTCGAGGTTAGGTTTTCAGGCTAATTTTAAAGCCTGAAAAATTCGACTTATACTCAAGTATATACGGTAATGCTCTAAATTCAAGTATAAATTTGCAGTGTTTTCACTGGAGGTAATACAATTAGGAAAAACACACAATTAGGAGGACCACGCAAGGCACATATAGGGAGATTCAATAAAAGGTTTAAAGCTAGGTACACACAGTAACGATAAAGCCCCGATATCTTGCAGATCCTGTCTGTCATCTTTCAGAAATCTGTACTGTGTGTACCCAGCATTATCATTTAAAATGGTGCTAATTATGCCCCAACCAATCAGATCTTATTTAACATTTGAAAGATAACATCTGATTGGTTGGGACAAAATTAGCACCATTTTAAACGATAAGACCTTTTATTGAATAACCCTGTTAGTATATATAACAGAGATAAAAGAATGTTAAAGGGAATGTCCACCCTTCTAAAAAAAATTGATATGTTGTAGGGCTTCCTCCCCCAGCCCCAACCGCATTATTATTATGGCCAGAAACTCCCCCGATCTTTACCGGCATTTCAGAATGCTGAAGGAGAGAGGGAAGGTAAGTAGAGATGGGGGGAGTTTCTGGCCATAATAATTATGCGGTTGGGGCTGGGGGAGGAAGCCCTACAAAATTTCTCTCTAGCTGCTTTACTTTTCTTGGTCTTACCGAAACATGGCTGTCACCCTCTGACTCTGTCTCACCTGCCACGCTCTCATATGGTGGCCTTCACTTCAGCCACACCACTAGGCCCTATAATAAATGTGGTGGGGGAGTTGGTATTCTTCTCTCTGAGCGCTGTACTTTCAAACCCATCACACCCTTACCAGCCCTCTCCCGTCTATCCGGCCTGACCACCGCTTTCTTTGACCACTTCTCTGCTTGGTTGTCCCACTTCCTATCCACTGATATCCCCTCAATTATCTTAGGGGATTTCAATATCCCCATCGACACCAACACCTCTGCTGCCACTAAACTCTTAGCTCCCCCCTTCGCCTTACCCAATGGTCCTCTGCCCAGATGCATTGTAATGGGCACACACTGGATCAGGTCTTTATCCGCCTCTGTTCCTTATCTAATTTCTCCAACTCCCCCTTTCCTCTGTCCGATCATAATCTTCTCATAATCTTCCGATCATAATCTTCGCTGGCACAAGAGTAACAAAAATATTGACTCTCGAATTTAAAAGTGCCCTTTGTCAGATCAGAGGTGCTTTGTCCTTAGCCAAACAAAACTACTTCTCTTCACTCATATCCTCCCAATCCCATAACACCAAACAGCTCTACAAAGTCTTCAACTCCCTGCTCTGTTCGCCACCTCCTCCGCCCATCACGTTTATCGGCTGATGAAATAGCCTCATATTTCACAGAGAAAATATCGGAAGTGGTTTTCCTGTGTGCCCTAGCTCCTCCCTACAGCTTCCAACCACTACCATTGCACTGCCCAACCTCCCTTCGTTGCTCACCCCCTCTGTCTCTACCCCTACCACAGCACTGTCTAGCCTCCCTTCATTGGTTAATCCCTTTACTTGCCCCCTAATGAGCTTCACCACTATAACAAAAATGGGACTTTCATCTCTCCTATCCAGGACACGTCTCACCACCTGCACCCTCGACCCCATTCCTTCTCATCTTATTCCCCCACCTCCTCTTCCTTCATTCCAGCCCTAACCTCTCTCTTTCCACTGGTATTTTTCCCTCTATATTTAAACATGCTGTTGCATCCCCTTGACCTGTCTGCTCTCTCCAGCTACCGGCCCGTCTCCCTTCTCCCTTTCGCTTCCAAACTACGGGAAAGACATGTCTATGCTGACCTGGTTAGTCACCTGTCTGCTAACTCTCTCTTTGACCACCTCTAGTCAGGTTTCCGCCCTAACCACTCCAAGGAAACTGCCCTCACTTAAGAGACCAATGATCTACTTACTCTTACTCTTTGCTCATTCTTCTTGATCTGTCCTTAGCTTTTGATACTGTTGATCACCCTCTACTTCTTAAGATCCTGGCCTCCTTAGGTATCCAGGACACTGCGCTTTCTTGGCTATCCTCCTATCTCTCCGGTAGGACCTTTAGTGTTTTCCACTCTGGAATTAGCTCCACTCCTAGCCCTCTCCCTGTGGGGGTCCCGCAAGGCTCGGTACTCTGTCCTCTTCTTTTCTCCATCTACACTTATGGCCTTGGACAACTCATTAGTTCATTTGGGTTCCAGTATCACCTGTATGCGGACGATACCCAAATTTACACCTCCGCCCCAGATCTCCCTACACTGACATCCCAGGTCCCCGACTGCCTTAGTGCCATCTCTGCCTTCATGTCCTCCCGCTTCCTCAAACTTAACATGGACAAGACTCCTGTCGGCTCCAACTCAAAAACATCTCCCGCATTCGACCCTTCCTCTCGAAGGAAGCTACAAAAATCCTAGTCCATGCCCTAATCATATCCCGGCTAGACTACTGCAACACACTCCTGTGTGGTTTACCAAACAACCACCTGGCACCGCTTTAATCCATTCTCAACTCTGCTGCCCGGCTCATTCATTTTTCTTCTTGCTTCTCTAATGCCTCTCCTCTCTGTCAGTCCCTCCACTGGTTGCCCATCACGCAAAGGATCCAGTTCAAACTGCTTACCTTATCCTATAAAGCACTATCCAAAACAAGCCTCTCCATATATCTCAGAGCTGATCCAGCGATACCGTCCCAGGCGCAACCTCCTCTCCGCAAACAATACCCTCCTCTCATGCACCCTTGTCACCTCTTCCCATGCCCGCATTCAGGACTTTACTCGTGCTGCCCCTCTGCACTGGAACTCCCTTCCTCCATCTGTCCGTCACTCACTATCCCTTAACACCTTCAAACGTAACCTTAAAACCCATCTCTTTAGGCAAGCATATAACCTGGCCTAAACATTACCCCTCTTACTACCCAATATGATCCAACCCGCCTTTCACGCTCCACTGCCAATCAATTTACAACCTACCGATTCCCGCAACCTTATGTCTCAACCCCATATCCTCTAGTCTGTAAGATCTTTGGGCAGGGTCCACTCTCCTATTGTATCTCGGTATTGCTGTAAGAAACTCCACACTCTGTTTACTTATATTATGTATTACCTATGTATGTAATAAGTATGATTTGTATAAAATGTATTACCCTGTATGAGAGAGAGAGAGAGAGAGAGAGAGAGAGAGAGAGAGGCCAGTAGTGGGGGAAATTATAGATTTGGTGGAGGACATGCCCTTTAAGAGAAAAATGTTAGGTAAACAGAAATTGCATTTCAATGTATATAAAGGCACACGTCTGATTTTGCGGACAAGGGCCGACGCATAAGTGCATGAACACGTGCAATGAATGGTCATTTTGGTGACTATCATTTTGTGTATGGACACTCGGTGAGGAAAAACGTCCTTTTGGTCAGGCCTCATTAACTGATTCGGCAGGTGGATCATCAACAAGACCCAACTGAACGCCCGTTTTGCCCAACCGAGCGCACATACATGAAACAATAGTCGCCCAAAGTGGGCGTTCGTTACACATTGTGCATAAGTTAATGAGCATTAAGGAAAGGAAAATTATATTAAAAAAAGGGAAAGGAAGAGTTTTAATAGTGCCTGGCTGTGTGCCGTGCCAGTTTCCCAACCTTTTTATCAGTGTCTGCATGCCAAGCATTTAACCAGTGCCTGGCTGTGTGCAGTGCCAGTTTCCCCAACCAGTTTATCAGTGTCTGCATGCCAAGCATTTAAACAGTCTTTATACCAACTATTTTACCAGTGGTTATATGCAAAGCATTTTACCACTCTCTGTGTGCCAAGCATTTTACTAGTGTCAGTTGGTTAGTTATTTTTTTAAGGATCTAAGTTTTTTTAAGGATCTAAGTTAAGAAATACTGTTTGAATCTGATTGAATAGTTTTGCTAGGTGTATGGGTAAAGTATGTTTGTCAGTTTTAAAATAAGTCCCTTTAAAAAAAAAAAGTTAATGATGAATTTGGATGTTTTTTAAGGGAAATGATTGTTTGGTTTGTGGTGCTGATTTGTGTTTGCGGCGGTGTTGGGGGGCCCATGCCCAAATTTTGCATCAGGGCCCATAAGTCTGTAGCTACGCCACTGGCTAGAGCCAAGTTGTTCCTGCAGTTCTACTGGCATCTGTGGTCCAGGATGATTGCTGAATCACATAAGGAATTTTCCAGGCAATAGGATGGTACCAGTAAGAGGGCAGTGCCCCCGTTGAACCCCACATATCACAATGCTATACCAGGTAGGCCAGTAATCACACATGAGCATTGTTTGTAAGCAGTTCCCATTGATACAATGTTTCATGATGTTCCAGTTAAACCTGTACACCCACTTGCACTACAATTACAGTCCAGATCTAAGCAGAAAGGATTCATTATAAGAAATACACAGCAGTTACCTTAGTGGTCCTTATATGCTCCATCCCAATGCTCCTCTTTAGGGTGCAGCATGGACTGTAATCAAACAGCTTGTGTAGCTCTGTCTCTGCTTCCTGCTGTCTTTTTTTCTAACAGCAGGCACTTCCTGGTGCGGGCAGAGCCTATGGAATGACACAATCCACTGATCGTGGACCTGGTGACCAGCGACCTCTGGTGTTTACAGGTGATATTGCGTTATATTTCCTGAAATCGTTTAGAATGAAGCAGATCAGGATGTTTTGGTCGATCAGGAAAATTATTGGTTGCCAAGGTTAAAGCTGAAATAAAAAAACTACAAAATAAAGAGATAACCAGAGCGCTAGGATTGTGTTTTAAACAGGTATTATGTACAAATTAACGTGAACCAATCATCTAATAAATGGAGAACATTATTTTAAAAATACAATGGGTAGACATGGATTGATTGCAATTAACGATCGGCCATGAGGAAGGACTGTCGGTCAAGGCAAAAGCAGCCGCGTCCGACAGTTAGGCGCGAGGGATCGTGTGGTCTATAGAGGACCGCACGATCGGTTTTGATCAGGTCAGTGTATGTCCAACATAAGTCTTGATGCATATATTTTTAGTAAGTGCCCCTACTTTACCAAGAAAGATGGGTAAGGTTAACATATAATCTGCTGGTGAATGAAATTTTTAATTAATGTAATTATCATGGGTTGCACCGATAGCAGTCTGTATTACTCCTCACTCCGCCTTTGGGTTAGGTCCCACTAGGGGAATTGCGTTTTCCGTTTGGCATGCGTTTTACAATGTTTTTGCAATGTAATTTTAGTTCTCACTGTAAAATTTGCGTTCCGAACCTATGCGGTCCGTTTTTTATCCACATGCACACACCACTTTTGGTCCATGTGTGTCAGAATTGCACTTTAATAATAGCCAATGGGAACGCCAAAAAATGCGGACACATGTGGACAAACTTGTTTGTTGCATGGTAGTTTTTTGTGTGCATTTTCTCTGGTATTTCCTGTTGATCTTCCAAAAACTGTACACAAACTGAAACGGACCAGAAACGTGGACAAACGCATAGAAAATCGTATGATTGGTAACCAGCAAATAGAGGGGGAACGAGGACAAATGCATCATACAAAATGCACACAACCTGGAAAATGGAACGCACAGCACATAATAGGACCTTCCTGAATGTACTTTTAGAAGGTTCCTTACTACAAGGGCTAAAAGGCATTACCACATCACCTACTGGTTGTTGGAAACCCCAAATAAATGTAATTAGTGGGGTTTGGACACATTAAATTTAATATGCATTAAGCTAGGTGAGGTTTGCCAGATGTATCTGGCGCCCGAATGGGAGGGGGTAGAGCAGGAGGTGGATGGGGGCAGGCCAGCGGGTACAGCAGGAGGTGGATGGGGCAGAGACTATGCAGAATGGAGAGGGAGACTGGGCAGGCAGAGACCTAGAGGTGGGGTTAGGGGCGTTCCAGGGCGGAGAGTGTGCGTTTCCACCTTTGTGATGAATTTGAGTGCATTTTAAAAATATATATACTGTTATATTTGTATAAATTCTCTTTTTTGATAAATTATTGACTGAGAAAAGATAAGTAAAAATAATAATAATAATATATTTTTTTTTTCTTCCTCGAGATATAAAACCCATGCAGGGTTCTGCAAGAAAAAAAAGGTTGAGAAACACTGCACTAGTTTCATTTTCTGTTGCTAATGTACATAATTATTTCTTGAACACTCTCTCTTTGTTTCAAGCTGAATCATATCCTATATACTAAAAGACAACTGTAAATGCCATGGATCACGGACGCAAAAACTTGAGTGCCGCATCATCAATTTCCTCCCACTGCCCGTGCGCTCTTGGAGAAGACAGCGCACTCCACAGTGGGAGGAAGGTTTATGATGCGGCGCGCTCACCCACGAGGAAGAGAAGGGGGAGATGGCCTGTAATGGAAAGGAGAGGGGGGGAGGAGGAGAAAGACGCGCGAGGGGGAGGAGAGGGTTGACCGATTCTTAAAAAGAATTGGGGGGTTTGCTGGTTACCTCTAATACATCTTTATGGGTAACTTACAGACATGGTTTAGTTGTGAAAATAATTCTTGACACCTGTTTAATTTCTGGTCTTAAGTCAGCGTTCATTAAAAGAGATTTTATTTAATCTCTAGGTGACCAATGTTTGGGAATTTTTATTTTTTAGCTTCAAATTCTTATTAGTATCCTAAGAAAAGCAACATTCACAAGATATTGATGTTTTCATATATAACTTGCCAAATTTCAATTCTCATTATGACCAGGGTGAACAGTAGGAGTGATTTCTTGTACATGTCATAAAAATAATAGATATCACTCTCAGTCTTAAGGTTCTTAAGCCATTTGCTTAGCCTTTAAATATACCCTACATTTACCCTACAGAACAGTCCTGAACACATAACAAACGTGTTCAAACAGCACCACTTTAATGCAGGAGACTCATGCAAATCCTATATCCTATATGGTATGGTTTATTTCAATCCATATAAACAATAAATGATTTCACAATGATTTAATAAAACAATATAGACACATCTGAATCAAAAGTATAATTCTAATGAAGACAGTATCTGCAAGGTGTAAGGGCCAAAACAACCAACAACAAAGCAGACAAACTACCGGTGACGGAAATCCTTCGTCCTGGCCAACCGTTCAGCACTTTCGACTGGTCGGCCAGTATGAAGGACTGTCGGTTGCAGCAAAAGCAGCTGTGGCCGATAGTTTGCCGCAACTAAGTGTGCGGTCCATAGAGGGCCACACAATTGCCCTTGGTTTTTGGATGGGTCCGTTCGTCGCGGCAATCCCAAGTCAGCATCCAAATTTCAGCCTGACTTTCTGACATTTTAGTGTTTAGGTCGGTCAGGCTGAATTACTGAATGGTGTGTACGCAGCTTTAGGCAACATTTAGATAGTTGCAGCAGATTTAAGTTGGGTACACACTATACAATCTTTCCTCCAGACTGACCGTTCGAAGCTTTCGACCGGTCGGCCAGGAGGAAGGACTGTCGATCACGACAAAAGCAGCAACCGATTGTGTGGTCCATAGAGGACTGCACTATTGGTTGTGATTTCCCCACCTGTCTGATCATTTGTCGCAGACGAATTATTGCATCGTGTGTACCTAACTCTCTGCACAAGTACAATCTGTATGGATCGTGGCTGTGATAATATTGTCATTAGATACCTGACAGTGATAGATGAGATTGGTCTTAAGGTGCCCATACATTACAGCTTACCTTAATGGTGGCCATAGACGCTTAGATCCCGGTCGTATGATATCGGGATATCCCGATATCGTACGACCGTTGCGTCGTGTATGGAAGATCGTTGAAAGATCTTTCAACGATCTTTCAATAATTTCCACATTGGACCAGTTGAAAAAATTTTTGCCGAACAGCAATCCAATCGGATTGTAGCGTCTATGATCACCATAATCGTACGACAGGCAGAGTGTAGCGTCTATGGCCACTATTAGACTAATCAAGCAACATTCAATCAATTTACCAGTAACTGCCTTGCCAGATCTTCTGTGCATCCGAAATCCAGTCATGAGGTGACACCTTATGGTGGCCATAGACGCTTAGATCCCAGTCATACGATGTTGGGATATTCTGATATCGTACGACCGTCGGATCGTGTATGGAAGATCTTTCAACGCTCTTTCAATAATTTCCATATTGGAACGTTTGAAAAACTTTTGGCTGACCAGCAATCCAATCATACGACCTGCAGATTGTACAATCAGATTGTAGCTTCTATGGCCACCATAAGGATCCATCCAGCGACATTTAATCAGTTTCCAAAGGAACCACTCTTCCGATCGCGACATGAATGGTAAAGGCTCACACAGATTATCTGCCAGACCGATCATGCGACATACAATCAATTTTGCGGGAACCTTCTTTGCGGCCAGTCGAGAGGTCTCATCTGTACCATTTGTTTTGCGATCGTATGTCGGTTACAATGAAGATCCGTTAGGGCCGTTCCTTGAATGATTGAATGTCGCTGGATCGGTCTTATGGTGGCCATAGATGCTACAATCCGATTGTACAATCCGCAGGTCGTACAATTGAATTGCTGGTCGGCCAAAAATATTTCAACTGATCCAATGTGGAAATTATTGGAAGATCGTTGAAAGGTCTTTCAACGATCTTCCATAAACCATCCGACGGTTGTAGGATATCGGGATATCTCGATATCGTACGACAGAGATCTAAGCGTCTATGGCCACCATTAAGGTAAACTGTGATGTATGGGCACCTCCAGTCTAGCACATTACCTATTGGTCTAATATTTACTTGACGGACCAACACAAGCCTAATAAACACTGCATGTAAACTGAACACAAGCATTAACAAATCAATGACACAGACGTTCCACTTCGTCTGTCGTGTGACTAGCACATCGCGCGAGATTTGCAATCTCGTAGCACCCATTGATGACGTCATATTCCGGCGACCTCTGGTTTCCCGAATACGGAGAGCGGCGAGGCTGAAGTTGTGGGGGCTGTGTGGAGGTTTCCGCGCTAGTGGGCTGACATGGCTAGTGGCTTCAGCTTCGGAACTGCAACTGCAGGCACCGCTACACTGAACCCAACTGCTGGAACAGCGACTCCCTTTTCTTTTGGGGGGAGGTGAGAGACTTTATATGGGACAGTAATGGTTTTCATTGGGGCTGTCATGGTTACCAGCTTCCTACTTCTATCTGGTGTGTCCAGGCTCAACCTGTGGCGCTTATTACTATATTAGTGCAGCAGGACAGGGATTGGATGTTGACAGTCTGGTCCCCACTGTTATATTGTGGTGTAGGCCTCACTGGGGTTTTCTTAAACTAGCACTGTCTTTTTTTATATCATGCTCCAGATGTTTTCAAACTACAACTCCCAGCATCAGTTGTGGATTGCTGGGAATAATCTTTAAAAATGCTTGTAGCACATACTCCTCTAAAGGGGAAGTTCAGTGGAAAATATCATTTTTTTTAAAAAAAAATCTTAGTTTATATTACACATTCCTAGTTATTCTACATATTCTCTTTCATTTAAAAAAAAAAAACTGTTTAATTTATACCCCTTGCTATTCCTGGCAGTTAACATTAGTGAGCTGGCATTTCAGGTTCTGTAACAGTCCTTCTTCTTTCCAGAATGCACACTAACTTGTTCTCCCCGTGCTTGCGGGGGTTTCCTCCAAGCACTCCGGTTTCCCCCACATTTATAAAGACATACTGATAGGTTGTATGTGTAAATAAATGTGCTTTGATTGTAAGCTCTTCGGGGCAGGGCCTGATGTGTATGTATACATGTAATTGTAAAGTGCTATGGAAGATGGTGCTATATAAATCCACATAATTTTTAAAGCTGCTGCTACACATTAAACTTAACTTGCTTTTACAGTGCATATCTGTTGTATTCAATTAGATCAACTGGACTTGAAGTTTAGTTCTTGAAGACGTTTCTAGTCATCCGATTGGCTTTCTCAATTCAGAATGACTTGTACAAGAATGCCATGGCAATTATGTACCCTGGAAACTCCCAGTTAGCATATCACAGCCAGGTATTAAGGGCGTGATTGCATAGTGGCTAAGAGGTGTTATAGGAACGCCCAGGGTAAGGTGTCAAAACAGCATTGTACATGGCAGACAGTTGGTGTCGAACCCCCCCACCTCTATTTAGGCTTGGTTTCTTTGTTTTCACATAAATGGCCTCCTTAACACCTCTCTTGAACCAGTCACGTTCCTTTGCCAATATGTTAACATTACAATCTTCAAAGGTATGTCCTTTATCCTTAAGATGCAGGTACACGGCTGAGTCTTGTCCCGGAGAATTGGCTTCTGTGCTGGGCCATACGTTGATGCAGTTGCTGTTTGGTCTCCCCCACATACAAATCAGAGCATTCTCACTGCACTGCGAATATGATGTCACTTATCTTGTGTTTCAGCATTGGGTCTTTCAGATGTACTATTGCTGCCTCAGTGTGTTTTTGGTTTAAAGCAGACAGGGATACAGTGTTTTTTGAAAATTCTTCTTAATTTCTCGGAGACCCCTGCTACATATGGATGACCATGTTCTTTCTCCTGTCTTGATTTTCCCTTCACTGTTGGTATACCTTTTCTTTTCTTTCCTTCTACTTATTTTGACAAAGGCCCAGTCTGGATATCCACAAGTTTTAAGGGCTCCTCTGAGATGTTTCATTTCTTTAGCCTTCACCTCTGTGCTAGTGGGGATGTTCTCGGCTCTGTGTTGCAGGGTTCTGATGACACCCAGCTTGTGATCTAAAGGGTGGTGGGGTCAAACATCAAATACTAATTTGTGTGTTGTTGGTTTTCTGTAAACCTCTACTTCCAGTTACCATTCTCCCTGACGTCTACCAAGCAGTCCAAGAAAACAGTTTGTTGTTGTTTGTACCTCTTCCCTTGTAAATTTGATGTTTTGGTCTACCGCATTAATGTGTTCTGTGAAAGCTTGTACTTCCTTCTGGTGGATTTTAACCCAGGTGTCATCCACATATCTAAACCAGTGGCTTGGTGCTATGCCATTAAAGGTTTTAAGGGCATGTCTGCCATGTACAATGCTGTTTTGACACCTTACTCTGGGCGTTCCTATAACACCTCTTAGCCACTATGCAATCACGCCCTTAACACCTGGCTGTGATATGCTAATTGGGACTTTCCAGGGTACATAATTGCCACAGATTCTTGTAAAAGTCATTCTGAATTGAGAAAGCCAGTCGGATGACTAGCGAAACGTCTTCAAGAACTAAACTTCAAGTCCAGTTGATCTAATTGAATACAACCGATATACCATGACCTGGATGAATGAGGACCTTCACAAGCATACTTTTACAGTGCACTTATCCTTTAATCACTGTGGTCTGTCCAAAGAAAGAGATTCACTAATGAGTTACTTTGTGTCTTCCTGTGCTAAATGGTGGAGAGAGTGAAGGAAACTGAAGGGTTAAAAATTTGATTTCAAACATAACTTTAGCTAGAATTTGCATAGTAAGGCAAGATATGCATTTGTATTGTGTGTTTTGCCCTGTAGACCATGGAAGGGTGTGTTTTAGGGCCCAATTGAAACAAATTGTTTGTTTTTGCTATACATTTGTGTGCTTTTTAGTTTTCCTATTCCTATCCATATTGGAACACATACAATACCCACCAAAATTTGTGCATGCGTCCATTCCAGTAACATCTGAATGCTTAACTTTTAGTGGGTCCAATTGCACTGCACTGGCTAAGCAGTTCAGAAATACAATCAAAAAATGCATTCTGACACATTTTTAATCCTGTAAATCTTAGTTTATACTGTAGCAGTTGTAATCCGTTAGATAATTCCAGTTTTTATTAAACTCTACTTCTTATTTTCTCATCCTTAGTTAATCTTTCTGTTTTCCATTTAAACCGCTGACTGAGTCCTTGGGCTAGAATCTAGGTAGTAGTTAAACTTCCTGACCGACACAGGCAAAATTGGACATCTAGGCTCATGTTAAAGAATGTGCGGTATCACAATTTAGCAATACTGCGTTTTATGGTAAGGTATGACAGTAGCCGTAAGGTTTACGACCAAACGTTCGTTAATTAAAAAATTTTGTCTATAGAATACCGCAATGGTTATTGTAGATTTACGTTAAAACGATTGGAAATTAACAATCATTAAAGGCAAGGTATTGCTAAAAAGCGACTAACAAAGCGGATAGCGCCTTATGAATATGGCCCTAGAAACAAAACGGTCTCAATTCGCTTTGTGTTGTTTAGGATGCACTTTTTTGAATCATAATGTGGCTCCAGAGTCTGAGTATTATGCACTTTATGTAACTTTGTGAAACCTACTTCTACTGACCCTCTATAAAGCATCATATTTAAATTTAAATCCACATGATCAGTTAAAAAAATTGGGCAATTGTCCCAAAGTGTCACACCAGTGCACACAGCCTAAATCTTAGTGCATTATCAACATGACTCCTGGATTTTATCAACCCTTAATTTGGTGTGTTCTCCAAAAATGTAAGATAGTGTAAAGAAAACCAAATGAAAAAAAAATATACCTTTTAACCTGTAATTGCATAACATGATTTTTAATGTTTTTTCCCTCTGTTTTTTAAGTATACTGGCACGACTGGCTTTGGCGCTTTTGGCTCCATGCTACACAAGCTGCTACTACTAACTGCTTCAACAGGCCTTGGGGGAGGGTTGTTGGCACAAAACCTGCCACTGGATTTACTTTAGGTGGAGCAAATACAGGTACCATAATTATAAATATTCTGTGTACCCACTTCAAAGTAAAATTATGAACATAATTTCCTATTAAGACATTTACCGTAAATCCACTAAATTTGCCAACAGTTGCAGTGCTGGAAACTAGGGTTACAGTCGTGCTAATCAATTCAATATGAGTTAGCGCAACTTTAACATCTTGCTTGCTGCAGCTATGGGGTGTTCAAAAAAGAGTGCCAGATGGAAAGAAGATAGGCTGCGAAAGACACTGGAAGAGAGAGGAGTGGAAGCTAAAAGAGGCAGGGGAAGAGAGTATCAGGGATGAGAAGAGCAAAGCAGGAAGAGCCCACCCTCTACTCTTAAGATCCGGCCTCCTTAGGTATCCAGGACACTGCGCTTTCTTGGCTATCCTCCTATCTCTCCGGTAGGACCTTTAGTGTTTTCCACTCTGGAATTAGCTCCACTCCTAGCCCTCTCCCTGTGGGGGTCCGCAAGGCTCGTACTCTGTCCTCTTCTTTCTCCATCTACACTTATGGCCTTGGACAACTCATTAGTTCATTTGGGTTCCAGTATCACCTGTATGCGGACGATACCCAAATTTACACCTCCCCCCAGATCTCCCTACAATGACATCCCAGGTCCCCGACTGCCTTAGTGCCATCTCTGCCTTCATGTCCTCCCGCTTCCTAAACTTAACATGGACAAGAATCCTGTCGGCTCCAACTCAAAAACATCTCCCGCATTCGACCCTTCCTCTCGAAGGAAGCTACAAAAATCTAGTCCATGCCCTAATCATATCCCGGCTAGACTACTGCAACACACTCCTGTGTGGTTTACCAAACAACCACCTGGCACCGCTTTAATCCATTCTCAACTCTGCTGCCCGGCTCATTCATTTTTCTTCTTGCTTCTCTAATGCCTCTCCTCTCTGTCAGTCCTCCATGGTTGCCCATCACGCAAAGGATCCAGTTCAACTGCTACCTTATCCTATAAAGACTATCCAAAACAAGCCTCTCCATATATCTCAGAGCTGATCCAGCGATACCGTCCCAGGCAACCTCCTCTCGCCAAACAATACCCTCCTCTCATGCACCTTGTCACCTCTTCCCATGCCCGCATTCAGGACTTTACTCGTGCTGCCCCTCGCTGGAACTCCCTTCCTCCATCTGCTCCGTCAATCACTATCCCTAACACCTTCAAACGTAACCTAAAACCCATTCTTTAGGCAAGCATATAACCTGGCCTAAACATTACCCCTCTTACTACCCAATATGATCCAACCGCCTTTCACGCTCCACGCCAATCAATTTACAACCTACCGATTCCCGCAACCTTATGTCTTAACCCCATATCCTCTAGTCTGTAAGATCTTTGGGCAGGGTCCACTCTCTATTGTATCTCGGTATTGCTGTAAGAAACTCCACACTCTGTTTACTTATATTATGTATTACCTATGTATGTAATAATAGATTTGATAAATGTATTACCTGTATGTATTAGACATGTATTCCGTAGATATGGGGAAGGAAGAAGAGAAAAAGAAGAAAGGGAAGGAGAGAGTGAGAGAGAGAGAGAGAGAGAGAGAGGAGAGCGAGAGAGAGAGAGGCCAGTGTGGGGGAAATTATAGATTTGGTGGAGGACATGCCCTTTAAGAGAAAAATGTTAGGTTAAACAGAAATTGCATTTCAATGTATATAAAGGCACACGTCTGATTTTGCGGACAAGGGCCGACGCATAAGTGCATGAACACGTGCAATGAATGGTCATTTTGGTGACTATCATTTTGTGTATGGACACTGGTGAGGAAAACGTCCTTTGTGAGGCCTCATTAACTGATCGGCAGGTGGATCATCAACAAGACCCAACTGAACGCCCGTTTTGCCCAACGAGCGCACATACATGAAACAATAGTCGCCCAAATGGGGCGTTCGTACACATTGTGCATAAGTTAAGAGCATTAAGGAAAGGAAAATTATATTAAAAAAAGGGAAAGGAAGAGTTTTAATAGTGCTGGCGTGTTGCCGTGCCAGTTTTCCAACCTTTTATCAGTGTCTGCATGCCAAGCATTTAACCAGTGGCCTGGCTGTGTGCAGTGCCAGTTTCCCAAACAGTTTATCAGTGTCTGCATGCCAAGAATTTAACCAGTGCTGGCTGTGTGCAGTGCCAGTTTCCCAACCAGTTTTACAGTGTCTGCATGCCAAGCATTTAACCAGTGCCTGGCTGTGTGAAGTGCCAGTTTTCCCAACCAGTTTATCAGTGTCTGCATGCCAAGCATTTAACCAGTGCTGGCTGTGTGCAGTGCCAGCTTCCCAACCAGTTTATCAGTGTCGCATGCCAAGCATTTAACCCGTGCCTGGCTGTGTGCAGTGCCAGTTTCCCCAACAGTTTATCAGTGTCTGCATGCCAAGCATTTAACCAGTGCCTGGCTGTGTGCAGTGCCAGCTTCCCAACCAGTTTATCAGTGTCTGCATGCCAAGCATTTAACCAGTGCCTGGCTGTGTGCAGTGCCAGTTTCCCCAACCAGTTTATCAGTGTCTGCATGCCAAGCATTTAACCAGTGCCTGGCTGTGTGCAGTGCCAGTTTCCCAACCAGTTTATCAGTGTCGCATGCCAAGCATTTAAACAGTTTTTACCAACTATTTTACCAGTGGTTATATGCAAAGCATTTACACCACTCTCTGTGTGCCAAGCATTTTACTAGTGTCAGTTGGTTAGTTATTTTTTAAGGATCTAAGTTTTTTTAAGGATCTAGGATTTAAGTTTTTAAGGTCTAGTTAAGAAATACTGTTTGAATCTGATTGAATAGTTTTGCTAGGTGTTAGGGTAAAGTATGTTTGTCAGTTTTAAAATAAGTCCCTTTAAAAAAAAAAGTTAATGAGAATTTGGATGTTTTTAAGGGAAATGATTGTTTGGTTTGTGGTGCTGATTTGTGTTTGCGGCGGGTGTTGGGGGGCCCATGCCCAAATTTTGCATCAGGGCCATAAGTCTGTAGCTACGCCACTGGCTAGAGCCAAGTTGTTCCTGCAGTTCTAAGGCATCTGTGGTCCAGGATGATTGCTGAATCAATAAGGAATTTCCAGGCAAAGAGATGGTACCAGTAAGAGGGCAGTGCCCCCGTTGAACCCCACATATCACAATGCTCTTACCAGGTAGGCCAGTAATCACACATGAGCATTGTTTGTAAGCAGTTCCCATTGATTCAATGTTTCATGATGTTCAGTTAAACCTGTACACCCACTTGCACTACAATTACAGTCCAGATCTAAGCAGTAAGGATTCATTATAAGAAATACACAGCAGTTACCTTAGTGGTCCTTATATGCTCCATCCCAATGCTCCTCTTTAGGGGGCAGCATGGACTGTAATCAAACAGCTTGTGTAGCTCTGTCTCTGCTTCCTGCTGTCTTTTTTCTAAAAGCAGGCACTTCCTGGTGCGGAGAGCCTATGGAACACAATCCACTGATCGTGGACTGGTGACCAGCGACCTCTGGTGTTTACAGGTGATATTGCGTTATATTCCTGAAATCGTTAGAATGAAGCAGATCAGGATGTTTTGGTCGATCAGGAAAATTATTGGTTGCCAAGGTTAAAGCTGAAATAAAAAAACTACAAAATAAAGAGATAACCAGAGCGCTAGGATTGTGTTTTAAACAGGTATTATGTTACAAATTAACGTGAACCAATCATCTAATAAATGGAGAACATTATTTTAAAAATACAATGGGTAGACATGGATTGATTGCAATTACGATCGGCCATGAGGAAGGACTGTCGGTCAAGGCAAAAGCAGAGCGCGTCTGACAGTTAGGCGCGAGGGATCGTGTGGTCTATAGAGGAACGCACGATCGGTTTTGATCAGGGCAGTGTATGTCCAACATAAGTCTTGATGCATATATTTTTAGTAGTGCCCCTACTTTACCAAGGAAGATGGGTAAGGTTAACATATAATCTGCTGGTGAATGAAATTTTTAATTAATGTAATTATCATGGGTGCACCGATAGCAGTCTGTATTACTCCTCACTCCGCCTTTGGGTTAGGTCCCACTAGGGGAATTGCGTTTTCCGTTTGGCATGCGTTTCAAGTTTTTGCAATGTAATTTTAGTTCTCACTGTAAAATTTGCGTTTCGAACCTATGCGGTCCGTTTTTTATCCACATGCACACACCACTTTTGGTCCATGTGTGTCAGAATTGCACTTTAATAATAGCCAATGGGAACGCCAAAAAATGCGGACACATGTGGACAAACTTGTTTGTTGCATGGTAGTTTTTTGTGTGCATTTTCTCTGGTATTTCTGTTGATCTTCCAAAACTGTACACAAACTGAAACGGACCAGAAACGCGGACAAACGCATAGAAAATCGTATGATTGGGAACCAGCAAATATAGGGGGAAAGAGGACAAATGCATCATACAAAATGCACACAACCTGGAAAATGGAACGCACAGCACATAATAGGACCTTCCTGAATGTACTTTTGAAGGTTCCTTACTACAGGCTAAAAGGCATTACCACATCACCTACTGTTGTTGGAAACCCCAAATAATGTAATTATTGGGGTTTGGACACATTAAATTTAATATGCATTAAGCTAGGTGAGGTTTGCCAGATGTATCTGGCGCCCGAATGGGAGGGGGTAGAGCAGGAGGTGGATGGGTTGGCCAGCGGGTAGAGCAGGAGGTGGTGGGGCAGAGAATATGCAGAATGGAGAGGGAGACTGGGCAGGCAGAGACCTAGAGGTGGGGTATGGGCGTTCCAGGGCGGAGAGTGTGCGTTTCCACCTTTGTGATGAATTTGAGTGCATTTAAAAAATATATACTGTTATTTTGTATAAATTCTCTTTTTTGATAAATTATTGACTGAGAAAAGATAAGTAAAAATATAATAATATATTTTTTTTTTCTTCCTCGAGATATAAAACCCATGCAGGGTTCTGCAAGAAAAAAAAGGTTGAGAAACACTGCCTAGTTTCATTTTCTGTTGCTAATGTACATAATTATTTCTTGAACACTCTCTCTTTGTTTCAAGCTGAATCATATCCTATATACTAAAAGACAACTGTAAATGCCCTGGATCACGGACGCAAAACTTGAGCGCCGCATCATCAATTTCCTCCCTGCCCGTGCGCTCTTGGAGAAGACAGCGCACTCCACAGTGGGAGGAAGGTTTATGATGCGGCGCGCTCACCACGAGGAAGAGAAGGGGGAGATGGCCTGTAATGGAAGGAGAGGGGGGGAGGAGGAGAAAGAAGCGCGAGGGGGAGGAGAGGGTTGACCGATTCTAAAAAGAATGGGGGGTTTGCTGGGTACCTCTAATATATCTTTATGGGTAACTTACAGACATGGTTTAGTTGTGAAAATAATTCTTGACACCTGTTTAATTTGGTCTTAAGTAGCGTTCATTAAAAGAGATTTTATTTAATCTCTAGGTGACCAATGTTTGGGAATTTTTATTTTTTAGCTTCAAATTCTTATTAGTATCTAAGAAAAGCAACATCACAAGATATTGATGTTTTCATATATAACTTGCCAAATTTCAATTCTCATTATAACCAGGGGGAACAGTAGGGTGATTTCTTGTACAGTTCATAAAAATAATAGATATCACTCTCAGTCTTAAGGTTCTTAAGCCATTTGCTTAGCCTTTAAATATACCCTACATTTACCCTACAGAACAGTCCTGAACACATAACAAACGTGTTCAAACAGCACCACTTTAATGCAGGAGACTCATGCAAATCCTATACCTATATGGTATGGTTTATTTCAATCCATATAAAAAATAAATGTGTTTCACAATGATTTAATAAAACAATATGACACATCTGAATCAAAAGTATAATTTAATGAAGACAGTATCTGCAAGGTGTAAGGGCCAAAACAACCACAACAAAGCAGACAAACTACCGGTGACGGAAATCCTTCGTCCTGGCCAACCGTTCAGCACTTTCGACTGGTCGCCAGTATGAAGGACTGTCGGTTGCAGCAAAAGCAGCTGTGGCCGAAGTTTGCCGCAACTAAGTGTGCGGTCCATAGAGGGCCACAAATTGCCCTGGGTTTTGGATGGGCCGTTCGTCGCGGCAATCCCAAGTCAGCATCCAAATTTCAGCCTGACTTTCTGACATTTTAGTGTTTTGGTCGGTCAGGATGAATTACTGAATGGTGTGTACGCAGCTTTAGGCAACATTTAGATAGTGCGCAGATTTAAGTTGGGTACACCCTATACAATCTTTCCTCCAGACTGACCGTTCGAAGCTTTCGACCGGTCGGCCAGGAGGAAGGCTGTCATCACGACAAAAGCAGCCGCACATAGGCAACGATTGTGTGGTCCATAGAGGACTGCACTATTGGTTGTGATTTCCCCACCTGTCTGATCATTTGTCGCAGACGAATTATTGCATCGTGTGTAACTAACTCTCTGCACAAGTACAATCTGATGGATCGTGGTGTGATAATATTGTCAAGATACCTGACAGTGATAGATGAGATTGGTCTTAAGGTGCCTATACATTACAGCTTACATTAATGGTGGCCATAGACGCTTAGATCCCGGTCGTATGATATCGGGATATCCCGATATCGTACGACCGTTGCGTCGTGTATGGAAGATCGTTGAAAGATCTTTCGATCTTTCAATAATTCCACATTGGACCAGTTGAAAAAATTTTGGCCGAACAGCAATCCAATCGGATTATAGCGTCTATGGTCACCATAATCGTACGACAGGCAGATTGTAGAGTCTATGGCCACCATTAGACTAATCAAGCAACATTCAATCAATTTACCAGTAACTGCCTTGCCAGATCTTCTGTGCCTCCGAAATCAGTCATGAGGTGACACCTATGGTGGCCATAGACGAGATCCCAGTCATACGATGTTGGGATATTCTGATATCGTACGACCGTCGGATGTGTATGGAAGATCTTTCAACCGCTTCTTCAATAATTCCATATTGGAACGTTTGAAAACTTTTGGCTGACCAGCAATCCAATCATACGCATGCAGATTGTACAATCAGATTGTAGCTTCTATGGCCACCATAAGGACCCATCCAGCGACATTTAATCAGTTTCCAAAGGAACCTTTCCGATCGCGACATGAATGGTAAAGGCTCACACAGATTATCTGCCAGACCGATCATGCGGCATACAAACATGCGATAATCAATTTTGCGGGAACCTTCTTTGCGGCCGGTCAAGAGGTCCCATCTGTACCATTTGTTTTGCGATCGTATGTCGGTTACAATTAAGATCCGTTAGGGCCGCTCCTTGAATGATTGAATGTCGCTGGATCGGTCTTATGGTGGCCATAGATGCTACAATCCGATTGTACAATCCGCAGGTCGTACAATTGAATTGTGGTCGGCCAAAAATATTTCAACTGATTCAATGTTGAAATTATTGGAAGATCGTTGAAAGGTCTTTCAACGATCTTCCATAACCATCCGACGGTTGTAGGATATCGGGATATCTCGATATCGTACGACAGAGATCTAAGCGTCTATGGCCACATTAAGGTAAACTGTGATGTATGGGCACCTCCAGTCTAGCACATTACCTATGGTCTAATATTTACAAGCCTAATAAAACTGCATGTAAACTGAACACAAGCATTAACAAATCAATGACACAGACGTTCACTTCGTCTGTATGTGACAGCACATCGCGCGAGATTTGCAATCTCGTAGCACCCATTGATGACGTCATATTCCGGCGACCTCTGGTTTCCCGAATACGGAGAGCGGCGAGGCTGAAGTGTGGGGGCTGTGTGGAGGTTTCCGCGCTAGTGGGCTGACATGGCTAGTGGCTTCAGCTTCGGAACTGCAACTGCAGGCACCGCTACACTGAACCCAACTGGGAACAGCGACTCCCTTTTCTTTTGGGGGGAGGTGAGAGACTTATATGGGACAGTAATGGTTTTCATTGGGGGTGTCAGGTTACCAGCTTCCTACTTTCATTCTGGTGTGTCCAGGCTCAACCTGTGGCGCTTATTACTATATTAGTGCAGCAGGACAGGAATGGATGTTGACAGTCTGGTCCCCACTGTATATTGTGGTGTAGGCCTCACTGGGGTTTCTTAACTAGCACTGTCTTTTTTTATATCATGCTCCAGATGTTTTCAAACTACAACTCCCAGCATCAGTTGTGGATTGCTGGGAATAATCTTTAAAAACGCTTGGAGCACATACTCTCTAAAGGGGAAGTTCAGTGGAAAATATCATTTTTTAAAAAAATTCAGTTTATATACACATTCCAGTATTCTATAATCTCTTCATTAAAAAAAAAAACTGTTAATTTATACCCCTTGCTATTCCTGGCAGTTAACATTAGTGAGCTGGCATTTCAGGTTCTGTAACAGTCCTTCTTCTTCCCAGAATGCACACTAAACTTCTCCCCGTGCTTGCGGGGTTTCCTCCAAGCACTCCGGTTTCCCCACATTTATAAAGACAATACTGATAGGTTGTATGTGTAAATAAAGTGCTTTGATTGTAAGCTCTTCGGGGCAGGGCCTGATGTGTATGTAACATGTAATTGTAAAGTGCTATGGAAGATGGTGCTATATAAATGCACATAATTTTTAAAGCTGCTGCTACACATTAAACTTAACTTGCTTTTACAGTGCATATCTGTTGTATTCAATTAGATCAACTGGACTTGAAGTTTAGTTCTTGAAGACGTTTGCTAGTCATCCGATTGGCTTTCTCAATTCAGAATGACTTGTACAAGAATCCTGGCAATTATGTACCCTGGAAACTCCCAGTTAGCATTCACAGCCAGGTATTAGGGCGTGATTGCATAGTGGCTAAGAAGTGTTATAGGAACGCCCGGGTAAGGTGTCAAAACAGCATTGTAAATGGCAGACAGTGGTGTCGAACCCCCACCTCTATTTAGGGTGGTTTCTTTTTTTCACATAAATGGCCTCCTTAACACCTCTCTTGAACCAGTCACGTTCCTTTGCCAATATGTTAACATTACAATCTTCAAAGGTATGTCCTTTATCCTTAAGATGCAGGTACACGGCTGAGTCTTGTCCCGGAGAATGGCTTTTCTGTGCTGGGCCATAAAGTTGATGCAGTTGCTGTTGGTCTCCCCACAACAAATCAGATCATTCTTCACTGCACTGCGATATGATGTCACTTATTGTGTTTCAGCATTGGGTCTTTCAGATGTACAATTGCTGCCTCAGTGTGTTGTTTGGTTTAAAGCAGACAGGGATACAGTGTTTTTGAAAATTCTTCTTAATTTCTCGGAGACCCTGCCACTATGGGATGACCATGTTCTTTCTCCTGTCTTGCTTTTCCTTCACTGTTGGTATACCTGTTCTTTCTTTCCTTCTACTTCTTTGACAAAGGCCCAGTCTGGATATCCACAAGTTTTAAGGGCTCTTCTGAGAGTGTTTCATTTCTTTAGCCTCACTCTGTGCTAGTGGGGATGTTCTCGGTCTGTGTTGCAGGGTTCTGATGACACCCAGCTTGTGATCTAAAGGGTGGTGGGAGTCAACATCAAATATAATTGTGTGTGTTGGTTTTCTGTAAACCTCTACTTCCAGTTTCCATTCTCCCTGACTCTACCAAGCAGCCAAGAAACAGTTTGTTGTTTTGTACCTCTTCCCTTGTAAATTTTGTTTTGGTCTACCGCATTAATGTGTTCTGTGAAAGCTTGTACTTCCTTCTGGTGGATTTTAACCCAGGTGTCATCCACATATCTGAACCAGTGGCTTGGTGCTATGCATTAAAGGTTTTAAGGGCATGTCTGCCATGTACAATGCTGTTTTGACACCTTACTCTGGGCGTTCCTATAACACCTCTAGCCACTATGCAATCACACCCTTAACACCTGGCTGTGGTATGCTAATTGGGACTTTCCAGGGTACATAATTGCCACAGATTCTTGTAAAAGTCATTCTGAATTGAGAAAGCCAGTCGGATGACTAGCGAAACGTCTTCAAGAACTAAACTTCAAGTCCAGTTGGTCTAATTGAATACAACAGATATACCATGACCTGGATGAATGAGGACCTTCACAAGCATACTTTTACAGTGCACTTATCCTTTAATCACTGTGGTCTGTCCAAAGAAAGAGATTCACTAATGAGTTACTTTGTGTCTTCCTGTGCTAAATGGTGGAAGAATGAAGGAAACTGAAGGGTTAAAAATTTGATTTTAAACATAACTTTAGCTAGATTTGCATAGTAAGGCAAGATATGCATGTATTGTGTATTGTGTGTTTTGCCCTGTAGACCATGGGAGGGTGTGTTTTAGGGCCCAATTGAAACAAATTGTTTGTTTTTGCTATACATTTGTGTTCTTTTAGTTTTCCTATTCCTATCCATATTGGAACACATACAATAACCACCAAAATTTGTGCATGCGTCCCTTCCAGTAACATCTGAATGCTTAACTTTAGGTGTCCAATTGCAGCACTGGGTAAGCAGTCAGAAACGCAATCAAAAAATGCATTCGACACATTTTTATATGTAAATCTTAGTTATACTGTGCAGTGACTGCTATATGTTATTAAATAGTAAGTTTGCTGAAATATTTTTATTTTATTTATGTGGATGGCAGAAATTCCCTACACCTAAAACCAGTTAGATAATTCCAGTTTTTATTAAACTCTACTACTTATTTTCTCATCCTTAGTTAATCTTTGTTTTCCATTTAAACCGCTGGCTGAGTCCTTGGGCTAGAATCTAGGTAGTAGTTAAACTTCCTGACCGACACAGGCAAAATTGGACATCTAGGCTCAGTTAAAGAATGTGCGGTATCACAATTTAGCAATACTGCGTTTTATGGTAAGGTTTACGACCAAACGTTGTTAATTAAAAAATTTTGTCTATAGAATACCGCAATGGTTATTGTAGATTACGTTAAACGATTGGAAATTAACAATCATTAAAGGCAAGGTATTGCTAAAAAGCGATAGCGCCTTTATGAATATGGCCCCTAGAAACAAAACGGTCTCAATTCCGCTTTGTGTTGTTTAGGATGCACTTTTTTGAATCATAATGTGGCTCCAGAGTCTGAGTATTATGCACGTTTATGTAACTTTGTGAAACCTACTTCTACTGACCCTCTATAAAGCATCATATTTAAATTTAAATCCACATGATCAGTTAAAAACTTGGGCAATTGTCCCAAAGTGTCACACACAGTGCACACAGCCTAAATCTTAGTGCATTATCAACATGACTCCTGGATTTTATCAACCCTTAATTTGGTGTGTTCTCCAAAAATGTAAGATAGTGTAAAGAAAACCAAATGAAAAATATATACCTTTTAACCTGTAATTGCATAACATGATTTTTAATGTCTTTTTCCCTCTGTTTTTTAAGTAATACTAGCACGACTGGCTTTGGCGCTTTTGGCTCACCTGCTACACAAGCTGCTACTACTACTGCTTCAACAGGCCTTGGGGGAGGGTTGTTTGGCACAAAACCTGCCACTGGATTTACTTTAGGTGGAGCAAATACAGGTACCATAATTATAAATATTCTGTGTACCCACTTCAAAGTAAAATTTATGAACATAATCTCCTATTAAGACATTTACCGTAAATCCACTAAATTTGCCAACAGTTGCAGTGCTGGAAACTAGGGTTACAGTCGTGCTAATCAATTCAATATGAGTTAGCGCAACTTTAACATCTTGCTTGCTGCAGCTATGAGGGTGTCGCAAAAACACACCGTGCAGCTGCGACTAGCTATTCAATGCCAGCTTATAGCTGCTGTTAAAGTCCCGCTGGGTTTAAATTTCTCGGGGTGCCGCATGAGGAACTTGAACTGTTGTGAGGGGCCGGGCCAATAGGTTCAACTCGGTTCTCATTATAGAGATTGCAAAACTGGATTTTATAAACAGATGAAATTAATATCCAGGTCTGCACTAATCCATTATTGAACACCAGGAAGAGGGATCTACCCAGAGTGATTGTAGTTCTGCATAAATCTCCCTGATAATGTTTGTGAAAAAATGTCTGTACAAGTGCCATTTATTTCTTCCTTTTAAATGACTCCAGGATCATGTTAGCCTAGCTAATCATGCTTCTAGCAAGTCTATTCAAATTTACAGCACTATAAAGGGTTCCGTTTCCTGCTAGCACTGTGAGCTGTGACACCACAATCATCATTGCTCTACCTTCTTGCCTCTGGCATGAGCCCATTTGTATCCAATTGCTGGGACAGAGCATCATCAGCTGCATCATAAGCCCTGTCCCCAAATTTTTCAATCCCTAAGGTGTAGTCCAACAACCAAGTCCCAGTGCACACTCTGGTGGTGGGAATGACTCTATTTCTCACCCCCACACCAAGGGAAGAAATATCAAACATAAAAGATGAGGGTAGCACTTTTTTTTACTTCATTTGTAAAGTACAACATGCACTAACAGTAGTAGTGGGGCATTACGTGAGCTAAATAAAAGTTGGACAATATGTGAACATTTCTGAATATTTAAGTTACAAAAAAAAGAGCCTTGTCTGCCAATACTGTGTGCAGTAAGCAGATAGTCTATACAGAGATGAAAAAATAATGACACAGGTTAGTTGGCGAGTATAGCATTCCATTTCTTTTTTTTTTATATAGGTAAGATTAGCGATTCTAGAGTATTTATCACCGCTATTAATTTGAAGTATGGCCTGTAAGGGTAAATTGTTGGTTTTAATTTGCAGATTTGTCTATAAGACAAATAGCTATCTTCTTATTTGTACTGGTAAAGAGTAAGGTCATGTGTAGATAGAGGTTAAATAGAAAAATGTAAAAAATAAATTAAAAAATTCAAAACAGGATTAGGTTCTAGCAAATACTATAAAATTTATATACTGCAGTAGTTTACAATTAAAAATAACATTCCAATTTTTCTTTTTACACAGCAACAGCTACAACTTCAGCATCCACGGGTTTCAGCTTGGGTTTCAGTAAACCTGCAGGATCTGCCACACCATTCTCTTTGCCAGTTACTACTACCTCTTCGGGGGGCCTCTCCTTGTCCTCGGGTATTACAGCTACTCCTGCAATAGGTAGGAAAAATGATTTTAACATCAGTATGTTTATTTAAGTTTGCCAGAAACGGAGCTGAAGCATAATTATTTTTTAGGATTTATTATAAATCTGAAACCAGTATTAATCGTAAAGACATACTGATAGGTTGTATGTGTGAAATAAATTAGATTGTAAGCTCTTTGGGCAGGGCCTGATGTGAATGTGTACATTTCATTGTAAAGCACTATGGAAGATGTTGGCGCTATATAAATCCACAATAATAATAATATTACAGTTATATAAAAAAAGAACAAAATGTATTATTGCATTATTACGTCATCTTGCATAATAAGCACAGTGTTTGTACACGTGATGAAATCAGGGTAACATGGGAAAAATAACAAGAAATATGCAACCGCATAATAAAATAAAAATACTTTCCTGTTCGTATAGTTGTAGGTGAACGGCTCTATATTGAGGTATCAAAATAGGAGTGTAACCATCCTCACAAAAAGATGTAATAAAGTACTGTCATTGAATCCAAGATTTGTGATGGGTTATGTGAGGGTAAAGAAGGGGGTTCTCCTGGTGCACCTGGTATCCAGCCAAACTTATTTTTTCATTTATCTACCCTAGTCACTGTCCAATTCCTTGTGGTCCTTGCCAAGCAGAACAAATGGAGTCCAACTTATCCAAAGTACCTCTCTTAAGATACATGAGTATAAGCATAGGTAGCATCTTATGCATCTCTGAAGCATAATTTGTGTGATAATTAGGCTACTTTCACATGAACAGTATTGTTGAGATTTCTGCACGGATCCAGGTGTTTAGTAGTGGCTGATTTAAAAAAAAAAAAAAAAAAGGCTAGAACCGCTAAAAACCGCTACCTGAACGAAAACATGCAGCTGGTGTGACTCTAATGTAGGATGCAGGTCATGCAGTGAAGCTGGGTACACACAGTAACGATAAAGCCCCGATACCGTCGGCGGTATCGGGGCTTTATCGTTATGTGTGTACGCTCGTTTTCCGAACGATCGCGAGGACGCCGAACGATCGGGTCGGCCGTACACTCGTTCGGAAAAGGCCGAAAATTTCCATCGGCCGCGCTAGACTCCCTATAGGCGTGGCCGATGGAAACACACAGTCCCGAGCGTTCTCCTTATGAAGTTCAGGGAGAACGCTCGGGACTGTGTGTATGCAGATCTTTGAAAGATGGCAAACAGGATCTTGCAGATCCTGCCTGTCATCTTTCAGAACTCTGTACTGTGTGTACCTAGCTTAAGACTACAACCAGACCTTCAACTTATTCAGGTTTAGCAGGAGAGTCCCATTGTGTGCTAACTTGGAGGTATGTCTTTCTGTGATGGTTTACTTTGTGTAAATGAGGCTAGGAAGTGACCAAAAAGAATTTTATATATTCATTTGGGAAGATTGAAAGGTATGAAACTATTGTGACGTAAAGGAAAACAATGGAAAGAAGTTGTTCCCCATAAAAGTGTTAAGCGCATAAAGCACATTCAATTTTGTTGGGTGGCCGACACCCTGTTAAGTATTAACAGGATTTAGCCTAATGCTCCATACACGTTACGGCCACTTTAGCTGTTAATCCGACGTGTGTATACCCATCTGCCAAATATATAAGAAGATATATATACAAGAAAAATTTGCCCGGCACAGATCGCTGCAATGTCAGAGGAAATAATGTAAGGGGTGCTCCTACCACTAATATAATATAATAACCAAAAGAGAACAGAAGTGGTATAGACAGGGCACACCCAGACTATAGTAATACATAAAATATCCTTTATTAAATATATAAACTTGGGATATGGCCAAACGGTGTAACAAAATTACATTAAAAACACATCTCCAACCCTCAGTTTCGCAAGGGTGCATCACACAGAAAATACACATTTTATGTATTACTATAGTCTGGGTGTGCCCTGTCTATACCACTTCTGTTCTCTTTTGGTTATTGTATACCCATCTGCCAACATCGAATACTGACAGATTATTTAATGACATTGGAGAGCAACGGGTCAGTCCCCCTCTCAATAGTGCAAAACAGTCTGTTTGAATGGGGATCATTCGATTTATTTTGTTTGGAGCAATTGTTAAAGAATTGCTTCAAAAAGGATTTATGTAAAGTGTGTAGATAGCTTAACTCTTTACCTAGAATGTGATTAAAAATGGCAGACTTCACACCAATACTTAAACTGTCTTTTTTTTTTTGGTTTGTTTAATTAAGGGGCCTCTCCATTTACTTTAAACTTGGGAAGTACACCTGCCACAACTACTGCAGCTTCAACTGGTTTGTCAATTGGTGGAGCATTGACAGGACTTGGCGGATCCCTCTTTCAAACCAACAATCCTGCTATATCAGGTATAATCGAGTACTCAACATCATATATGAATATTGTGGGACACTTTTCCCTTTAACATGGTTTAGCTTTATATTGCATAATTTTATGTTACTGGTATTTATTCATCTGTTCTATGTTTTGTTGAAACCAACCCTAAAAATTAAAAAGTCTTTCTACTGAGCATATTCTAATTATAGGTGTATTTGATGTTCGATATTACCTCCTGAGATTTACGTGATCTTCTCGGCTCTGGACTATTAATTTTGCCTTAGGCCTGACTGTTTGGTTTTATCGTTCTAATATGTGACTCCAATAAAGATTTATTTGCTTTATGGAAGTATCCCTGTGGTCGATCCAGGTTGCACAGCTCCTCTTGGTTTGTGCTTAAGTGTCCTTGTGAAGGTCCAGGGGCTTGGCTGCACCTGGGCCACCATCCTACTCCAGTTAGTACTATTGTGTACCAAATTATACATGGTAAAGCACTTACCTGAGGGTTTAACTAGTGACTGGGGCTTGGTCCACCCAGCGCTAACTTTGTTTGCATAATGTATGGCCTGCTTTAGGCAGTTTGGAACTGTTTTTTGATCTTCATTTATGATTATTAACAATAACCAAAACATTTGTCTTGATTCTAGGGCTTGGCCAGAACACACTGGGCCTAGGTTTAAATTTAGCTGGAGTTGCTCCAGTCACACAGGTTCCCGCAAATGAAGGACTTGGAGGTGTTGACTTCAGCAGCTCATCTGACAAAAAAAGTAAGATTTTTTTTTTTAAAACTCCATAATCCAGCGACTACCAGGGCAATTCATTTTTATTATCTTGTTCAAATCAAAATCTGTCAGAATGGACGATAAGACCTATCCATTTAATTTCAACTGACTAACTACCAATTAGTAAACCCCATTAAAATATACTTTGTAACAGATTCTGCCAAATAAAGGCTTTCACCATGCCCTTCATTGTATTGAGGCAAATGTTTATTTTCAATGTGTTTAAAAAACATATCGTGGGAAGCTATAAATAACGATTGTTTTTAACTTTTACCATTTATACTTTTGGTTTTTTAAATGCTTTGCTTATGGAGTTCACACTTAATGGGTCTACAGCTTCCAGAAGTAAAACTCTTGACGTGCAGTACATTTAGCTGATAAGTATAAGACTTATAATTAGTGGAGCTATGCAATGTTTGCAATCTTCCAACTGAATGCATCATTGATTTTATTTTAGTTTAGTGTCCCATACCTGCCAACATTAAAGTGTATGAAAATGGTGCTTAAACATTTTCAAACACCACAATAATATTTAATTGGTTCCGACCTTGAATATTTTTTTCCTTCTTCTTTGAGCCTTCTTTTCAGCTCTTATAGAATCACTTGTGCGAGAGGATGGGGCAGTGAAGAACGGTCAATAACTTTCCTCTTTGCATATCTAAGCCTCTCCCCTAGACCTACAGCGTGTAAAAACTTCATCTTATTCCTCTGTCACTGCATGACTAATTTACTCGGAGGAATAAAGCTGATTTTACGCATTAACAATATAGGGCCAGTCCTGACTGTACCAACGGGATTGGGCCCTGTATCGCTAGTGTGTGTACAGCCAAAACAACAGTTTCCGATTACAACAAAAGGTAAGCCCCGGGAACAGCTGTTCTGACCGGACAATTTCCCTCTGTCCTGGTTGCAAACGATCTCCCTATACTTTATATAGGGAGAACACTCGTGACTGTTTGTATTCCCATTCCCATATTTCAAAGATGACAGAATCTTGCAGATTCTGTCTGTCATCTTTGACAGGTTGGTACACCTTGAGCATTGTGTGAGTCTCTGTGCTGCAGCTGACACCTAGTCCTGCTTTTAGCTTCTCTGTGATTCTGGAGAAAACCACAAAAATGTTAGTTATCATGTCCCTCCCCCTTTTCAAACTCCTACAGCTGAATTCTAGCTGTGTCGCAGATTCAATGTTGATTGGGAGCAGAAAGGGGGAAAATTCCTGGCAGATCTAAAAACTACAGAAAAGTATAATGGCAAGTAATTTTTTTCACTTTACTGTCCATTTGCACTAAAATTCTTTAATTTTATTTGTCATTTTTCAGGTGATAAGACAGGAACGAGACCAGAGTGAGTTATTTTGACTTTCCTTTAAAATAGTAATGTAGTTCATTGAAAACTTTAAAGGATAGGATACTAATATCTTATGATTTGTGATGAAATTTACAATTTGTAATAATATTTAGTCTCATATATTTTATTTTAAAAAGGCGTGTTGAAAAGTCAGAAATCGGCCAATGGGTTCTAAATGGATTTTCAGTTCCATAGAATTCCAACAGGGGAACTGCTGGTGGAAGGAAACACCCATTTAATTCAGTAAATCTGGTTTAGACACCCTAGGGAGATGGGTGCTTTACAGTGAGGACTGAGAAAACCAGGAAGTGAAGTAAATCTTTACAATTAGCAGTTTAAACTGTTAAAGTACTTTAGGGAAAGATGGAGGCTATTGAAATATTTTGAAAGAATTTATTTGCCAAGTATTTAGAAAAAGAATTATTGAATAGGATAACTGGTCTCCAATTTTTCCTAACAAGTTGGAGTAATATAAAAAGCCTTCGTAATTTTCGTACCTTAACCCCAGTATGTTTCTCATGTGCTTATGATCGCATTATGTGATCAGAGCATGTCAAAACATATTAATGTGAGTGGGCACATTTCATGGGCTCCATTCCATTTCGGATCGCATGTGCTTTGATAATGCAAAATCACAGCGCAAATGGACGGTTTCAACTGCTAATGCATGCACACTTTTTTTTACTCATGTTGCCGCACAGTCCAATGAGGTCTCAGCCTAAATCACATCTCTAGGTAAAATTAGTTGTTGCTGAAAAGGTTCAACAGTATTAATTCCTGTTTGAACACTTCCTATTTTGAGCCATGTGATCAGCTTGTAGTCTTGTGACCAGCCTCTGCCTGCCTGCATTAATAGGCTCCCCTGTTTTTCCCAGCATTAAAGGGGGCCAAACACTCAAATGATAAAGGTTCATTATCGTCGGTGTGTAGTGGCTCTTCCCGACCGATCGTATTGCCGCCGAACATCTGTAGTCGGCATTATGGTTGGTCGGGAATGGCGGAAAATTTCCATTGGTCTGTATCGGCTCCCTTTACTTAAAGTAAAGGGAGCTGGTCCGATCGTACTGTTTATGGCTGCACGGCCAACTGATCCCTTTACTGCGTATGTGGATTGGTAGGGTCTGTGTGTGTGGTCCCCACAGCACGTGTGCCGACATATACCAGTGTGATCTGTCGGCACACATTCTATGGAAATCGCATGTGTATGGCCACCTTTATTCTTAACTGAGCATGCTTTTCCCTTCGGAGGAGCAGAGGGTCAGGTGAAAATTTTAACAATTATCTTAATATCCTTTCTCACAGGCTGCAGCCAGAGATGTGATCCAGGACTCATTTTAAAGGAAAGACTAGGCTTTTTATTTAACCCTATCTTGTTCAGAGACCACAGTTGCCCTTTAATTACTTGGAACTTTATTATGTGCAAAACATGCTTGAAAAAGAATTCCCTCTCTATTCTAAGATACACAAATTAGAAGAAGACGTGATTGCATTCCTCTACTCCTACTTGCACTGTCAATCAAATACCTGTGACGTGGCCCTCTTCCCGGCTCAAGTCTCTCCCTCCTCTCTGCTCTATAAAAAAACATAGAGATAAAAGCATTAGCAGGGGAAGAGGTAGCTTTGATGGTAGATATAAGGTTGCACTTGACCCCTTTCTTGATAGCTTTCACTGATTGATGATGGGTCACAAAGAGAGAGATCGTATTTTAGCAGGACACAAAGAGATCCATGTCTCCAGGACAGCTTGCATTCTATTGGCCACTGTGCGTGGGTGTGTTGAACTTTTAACTCCTGCTGCACATGATAAGCTTGTCGGGTAGCCGGAGTTGAGACATGGAGGAGGTAACAGAGGGGAAGGGGGAGGTCTAACACCGTGGAAAAACAGTCACTGACAGGTAGGAGAAAGGCAGCACAGAGTACATGAATTTAACTTTGCAATGGGCCAATGTGTTTTTTTCCACTATGGATGCCCTTTAACTTAGTTATCAGTTTACATCTTTTTTTAATTTAATGTTTATTTTAATGTTGCAGTGTGAATATGAGTATTTTTTTCACAGGGATAGCAAAGCACTTAAAGATGAAAATCTACCTCAACTAATATGTCAAGATGTAGAAAATTTCCAGTAAGTATAAATAAAATAATTCACTCTATATGAAACCACAGTTTCATATGTTACATATTGCTCCTGGCCTTATAGATTGTATGACATTGTATCCTGTTTGCTATTTAACAGGGCAGGCATAGAGATGATTGTTAAAGAAAAGTCAATGAAGTGATTCCCATGTAACTGGAACATAACCCTAAATATTAAACGGCAAACATATATTTAAAAAAAATGCAAAAACATAAATTAAAGACACCAAAAGCATAATAAAAAAATACACTTCATTTTCTTTACTCATTTATAGAATTGTGGTGCTGCTCCACTGGTGTTGGTAATGCCTTCTGTGCAGCATTTGGCACCAGCCCTGATGATTAGAATGAAGCTGAGAGCCCCAGCTGCAATTGATCATAGGAAAGCAGGATCAATGTTTAAATTTTCTTTAAGAAATGTATTTAAAGTTAACTAGTAGTTTAGTACTCCTTTACTTAGAGAATGTTGTTTTAAAGAGCATTAGACTTCTATAGACTTCCTATAACATATTATTCCTATGTAGACCCTTTATTTGTTTTCAAATGGAATATGTGATCATACTTTAACATGGTAATGTAGTGTATTTAATGTTTTGTATGATAGTCTGTGTGTGACATTTCAGTCCAGTTATCTCTGGGGCTGGATGAATTTTTATATAGTTAAGTTATTTTACAAGTTTAACACAATCCTACCAATTAGCAGAGCTGTTTTGCTAAGATGATGTAATAGCATTGGAAGGGACATCACTTACCAACTACTATCTCATAATCATGCCATGCAGTGTAGACATTAATGCTGGATAGTATATTTGGCAAAAATCTTTGTATATGTATGTATCATGGGTTTTTATTTTTTGACTTTAAGTCCTTTGTTTTCCAGACCTCCACATGCCTTTACTTGATTACCCCCTAAAGAGGCATTCTCGCCCTAAGAAAATTATAGCCAGAAACCCCAAGCAGCAGTTACCCATGCCTGGTGCCACTCCTATCCGCTAAAAAACAGAAAACTGAGGCCACAATTTGCAAAGGCTTATCTAATTTGGACAGTACAGAAAAATATTGTCTGGTTTGAGCTGTGACATTTAGATGATGGGGTCAGAATTTGGCATAAACAACTTTAAACACGGATCCAACCTGTCTTTTTTGACAATAGTTCAGGCTAGTGGTGTAATGGTGTGGTCATTTTCTTTGTACACTTTTGGCCCCAGTGAGTTCACTTGCACTTCTGTGCCAACTGTGTGATACTATTGTGTCAATATGGACCGATATGGAAGTGGTAAATTGAATTGTAATGGTTTGGTTTAGAAATTTCAGTTTCTGGGAATACAATTTTGGGGCAAGAATGTTCCATTAATTAATCGGCAGGGATTACTGGATTTCCTAAGCTGTTGTGCAAATATCCATAAACCTTGTACTATTGGTGGGTAACACATTTTTAGATTGGTATTGAAGAACACAATGCATTCGACTTTAATCTATTTGCAAAAAAGCAGGATAAAAAATTAAAAAGTGTACCTATTAAATGTAAGGTTATTTAACAACCTTGATTTGTGTTGTTGATTAACTGGCCTTCCTGTCCTTGTCTCCTGGTAGACAATACCACTATTTATAGACCATATTGATTCTTTCTGAGGTGGTACAGTAATAGCCTTATTGTCCCATATTAGAGAATTCCCCTATGTACAGACCATATTGATTCTTTCTGAGGAGGCAATATCCTAAATGTCCGATATTGGAGAATACCCCTATTTACAGACCATATTGTTTATTTAATGATTAACAGTTATTTTTTGCCCCACAGGAAATTTGTAAAAGAGCAGAAGCAGGTCCAAGAGGAGATCAGCCGGATGTCCTCTAAAGCAATGCTTAAAGTACAGGAAGATATTAAAGCATTGAAACAGCTTTTATCTGTTGCATCCAGTGGCATCCAAAAAAATGCACTGGCAATCGATAAGCTCAAAATCGAAACGGCTCAGGTATTCAAAAAAGTGGAGCATTTGTACGTTACAATACAAAAGAACTGTTAATATTTGTATGTATTTTATTTTTTATATAGTGCCAACAATTACTTACATACAAATTATCAGTATGTCTTTATGAATGAGGGGGAAACCAGAGTGCACAGAAGCTTTGCCAGATTTTGTGTCCAAGGGAAGATTCAAACCCAGGACTTTAGCACCTCAAGGCAGCATCAGTGCTAACTACTGAGTCACTGTGCTCAGTGTAAGAGCACTTTCTGTTATGTCTAGCATTAATGCAGAAAATCTACAGTTGTATCATTTAAAATGTAATATGTATTCAGTTGAAATGAAATCATCAAGTCATTAAATGTAAGATTGCTAAAAACTTGCATTGAATTTGTTTATATGGATTAAGCAAGAGTAGATAAAGGACAGTTTCTACACACAAGAATCAAGAGGTAAAGGTTGGACTAGATGGACCAATGTCCTTATTCAACCTTAATTCGGCTGGGTTCATATTTGGGTCAGTAACGCTGCAGGTAGCATTGCACTGCAATATGATATTCCTGTGTTATCGCATAGTGGAGTCCATTGATTTCAATGGCATCGCTATGCGATAACTCAACAAACTGCTGCAAACAATGCAGCAGTTCACCCCTACGAGCAAATAGTTTTGGTGCGATGTCAACGCTTGACATCGCACCAAAACATTCCCAGGAAGCGGTTGGGAATTTTCAATGGTGTTGCGGAGGATCACGTGTAAGGTAAATATCTTCTTTCTTTGTCAGTTAATTGAAGAACGAAAGGTAAATCATAGCTCCTTAACCTCCTGGTCTTCAATCATTACATTAAAGGAATAGTTCACTTTTCAAGGGAACTATTCCTTAAAGCTGTGGGGACTAAATTTGTTAGTTCATAAAGATTGCTCTTCATGGTCGCTAGCTGTAAATCCGGCTTAAAGGGCATGTCCACTCCCAAAAGTATAATTTAACCCACTACTGGACTCACTTTAGTGTTAAAAAATCCTAACCTTACATCTCTGCTCCAAATGGTTTTCCTGCAGTGTCTGTGCAAAGTTAGGAAAACTTAGGGAGTAGATGCTGTCTGTGAGTCATCTGGATGCCTGCTATTTACAGTGGTTTGCAAAAGTATTCGGCCCCCTTGAAGTTTTCCACATTTTGTCACATTACAAATTCCACCTGAAAGACCGATACAAAGTGGTGTACACGTGAGAAGTGGAACGAAAATTATACATGATTCCAAACATTTTTAACAAATCAATAACTGCAAAGTGGGATGTGCGTAATTATTTAGCCCCCCCGAGTCAATACTTTGTAGAATCACCTTTTGCTGCAATTACAGCTGCCAGTCTTTTAGGGTATGTCTCTACCAGCTTTGCACATCTAGAGACTGAAATCCTTGTCCATTCTTCTTTGCAAAGCAGCTCCAGCTCAGTCAGATTAGATGGACAGTGTTTGTGAACAACAGTTTTCAGATCTTGACACAGATTCTCGATTGGATTTAGATCTGGACTTTGACTGGGCCATTCTAACACATGGATATGTTTTGTTTTAAACCATTCCATTGTTGCCCTGGCTTTATGTTTAAGGTCATTGTCCTGCTGGAAGGTGAACCCTCCACCCCAGTCTCAAGTCTTTTGCTGACACCAAGAGGTTTTCTTCCAAGATTGTCCTGTTTTTGGCTCCATCAATCTTCCCATCAACTCTGACCATCTTCCCTGTCCCTGCTGAAGAGAAGCACCCCCAGAGCATGATGCTGCCACCACCATATTTAACAGTGGGTATGGTGTGTTCTGGGTGATGTCCACATATAGCGTTTTGCATTTTGGCCAAAAAGTTCTATTTTGGTCTCATCTGACCAGAGCACCTTCTTACACATGTTTGCTTTGTCCTCCACATGGCTTGTGGCAAACTGGACTTCTTATGCTTTTCTGTTAACAATGGCTTTCTTCTTGCCACTCTTCCATAAAGGGCAACTTTGTGCAGTGTACGACTAATAGTTGTCCTATGGACAGATTCCCCCACCTGAGCTGTAGATCTCTGCAGCTCATCCAGAGTCACCATGGGCCTCTTGACTGCATTTCTGATCAGCGCTCTCCTTGTTCAACCTGTGAGTTTAGGTGGACGGCCTTGTCTTGGTAGGTTTACAGTTGTGCCATGCTCCTTCCATTTCTGAATGTACGCTTGAACAGTGCTCCGTGGGATGTTCAAAGCTTTGGAAATCTTTTTGTAGCCTAAGCCTGCTTTAAATTTCTCAATAACTTTATCCCTGACCTGTCTGGTGTGTTCTTTGGATTTCATGGTGTTGTTGCTCCCAAGATTCTCTAAGACAACCCCTGAGGCCGTCACAGAGCAGCTGTATTTGTACTGACATTAGATTACACACAGGTGCACTCTATTTAGTCATTAGCACTCACCAGGCAATGTCTATGGGCAACTGACTGCACTCAGACCAAAGGGGGCTGAATAATTACGCACACCCCACTTTGCAGTTATTGATTTGTTAAAAACATTTGGACTCATGTATGATTTTCCTTTCACTTTTCACGTGTATTGGTCTTTCACGTGGAATTCCAATAAAATTGATTCATGTTTGTGGCAATAATGTGACATAATGTGGAAAAGTTCAAGGGGGCCGAATACTTATGCAAACCACTGTACATGTCCTTATTGAGGTTTTGGCATGTGCAGGGGGGCATGTTCACACTAGGGGACGTTTGGTGTGTTAACATATCACCCACCAAAAGGATGTGCTCTCATAGGAGTGAACAGTTCTATTGAAAATCATGGACACCGCTATGTGATAACTATGGGGAACATTGCTCAACATCACAAGTGCAATGTTCCCCACAGCGTCACATGACCCTAGTGTGAATGTAGCCTTAAAGACCTAAAATTAGGTACAAAAGAATAATTTCCTTTTATCAATTTCTCTGTTTTACATACTCTGTAAATCTTCTATTTTAGGAACTCAAAAATGCTGAAATAGCCTTAAGGACTCAGAAGACTCCGTCTGGTCTACAGCATGAAAATACTGTTCCGGCAGAGTAAGTTAATGTACAAAGCTACAACACCCCAGAGATCAAGCCACTCGTTCCAGCTTCAGGAAATCTTACAGTTGTAGCACTATGACTGATAATATTCAGGCCTATGTAATAAAAGTTCTTATTGTTAAAAATGGTACTAATTTTGCCTCAACCAATCCAGTGTTAGCTTTCAAATGGTAGCTAACACCCGATTGTTTGGACAAAGAAACAGCAATGCACCTGCAAAGCGGGAGCATCTTTCCCACAAAGCAATCCGATGCTACATGCGCCTCCTGTGAGTTTCGTCTCCCCTCCGGCTTCAGAAATGTAATCACATGACCCAACAGGGTATAATAGAAGGCAGGCAACCGGACTTCAGTAAGAACGTATTCAACATTTGTTAATTGCAAAAAATCCTTTAAAAATATTCAGTGGACTCAGCCACTATTGAGACATAAAGATCACATGGAAACACAACCGGCTCCGCCCTACGCCTTTCGTGGCTGATTGCCACTTCCTCGAGCTCCTGATCTTTGTCTCAATAATGGCTGAGTCCACTGTATGTTTTTAAAGGATTTTTTGCAATTAATAAATGTTGAATACGTTCTTACTGAAGTCAGATTGCCTGCCTTCTATTATACTCTGTTGGGTCATGTGATTACATACCCGATTGTTTGGGGCAACCTTAGGACCATTTTTAATGATTTTTATTACATAGGCCTGATAGCCACTTTTATTTATACACAATTAAAAAACAAAGCATTCAAGCTGTTGCTATTTTACAGGCAGCAGTAGTGATAGCATTTTTCACAAGCATAGGTTAGTTAGCATGTTATTATAAAATGTAAAAAAAAAACAATAAAGCTAAATAGATATTAGGGCAGTGTTTGATGCTATAAGAGCATACAATCAGTGGGATTTAGAAGTGTTTTTGCACGACTGTTATAATTTATATAAGTTTTATAATGCTTTTATCTCTAGCTATTTTCGGGCATTGGTTGAGCAATTTGAAGTTCAGTTACAGCAATACCGACAGCAGATCGACGAACTGGAGAATCATCTAGCCACCCAATCCAACAATTCACATTTGTCTCCTCAAGGTAATTAGCAAGAGTTTTGTCTTCAACGTTACATGGGAACAAGTTTGAGATTATACTTTCTGGTTTCTGGCCTTAAGCCTAGACCACATCAATACATGTTAAAAAGCAAACACGAGTGTGACCCAATTGAAATGGCCACACTTGGTGCGCTGAGGCCGCTTGCTCTGCGATCCATTCATCGGAGTGCATGGGATCACAATTTTTGGTGCGATTCGCATGCGCTAAGTTCGCTAAATATTACAAGGATCACAGCACAAGCGCACACAAAGCGAGTGCGCAATCGCGCATGTTTAGTGTGGCTTCTGCCTCAATAGAGAATACTGCCGATTCTTCCATCTCTGGCTTTGGAGAACATATGTTACTGAAGCATGGGGAGGAGCTTTAAACCAAGCTATTACTGTAAAGGAGCACAGTACTTGCATTAACCTGCTGTTCTCTAGTTTTTTTCCAACAATCCCTGACACTCCTGCATATGTTAATGAAGGGGGTAGGGGCAAGAGTTCAGTTACAGGATGAGTGTCCCTATAAGTAGCTTGAGAATTATTATTTGTATACTTCCTTGTTGACATACTGGCAGACTTCTTGCTTTGTCAGTAATAATGTCAAAGTTACAGGGTTCTGTGTTGGAGCCGCTTCTCTTTAATCTGTTTATTAATAATTTGAATGTGGGTATTGTCAGCAAGGTTTTTGCGTTTGCTAATGACACAAAACTTTGTCGACCTTTAAAAACTTCAGAGTATGTGCAATCGTTGCAGGGGGATCTAGATAGATTGTCACATTGGGCTGCTAAGTGGCAGATGAGATTCAATGTTGAGAAATGTAAGGTGATGCATCCTTGTGCTGCTTATACTATAAATGGCTCTATGTTAAAGGGCATGCACACCCCTGTATCTAATAGAACACCCCCCAAAAGCTAAGAACTGTTTTACTTACAGTTTGGAAAGATGTAACCCCGCAGTGTAAGAAGCCTTACAAACCACTGATCCGGCGCTGCTTAGCCCACGCCTCTGTTGCTGGTGCACATGCTCTTAACGTGCCCGAGCAGCAGAAGTTCCTTCGGTATTGCACGTCAACCATTGACCTTGACGTCACCATTACGGCTGTGACTGACGGCCAATACCAGGAAGAAGCTGTGAGCTGCGTCGCTGGATCGGTGGTTTGTAAGGATTCTTACACAGCAGGAGAACATCTTTTTAAACTGTAAGTAAAACGGATCTTCGCTTTTGGGGGGTGTTCTATTAGATACTACATTTTTGTAAAAGGGGTGTACATGTCCTTTAAGTGAATCCCTGTTGGAAAGGGATCTTGGAGTTTTGGTGGATAACAAACTTAAAGGTAGCAAGAAGTGCCAGGTAGCAACAGCTACAGCCAGCATGCTATTGTCTTGTATAAAGAGCGGTATGGATTCAAGGGAGGAAAATGTTATTCTCCCTGTTTACAAAGCATTGGTAAGGCCTTATTTAGAATATGCAGTGCAATTTTGGAATCCTGTGTACAAAAAGGACATCTTTGAAATGAAAAGGGTTCAGAGAAGGGCAACTAAAGTAATAAGGGGATTGGGGGGTCTTGAATATGAAGAGATTGTAAGCTCTTCAGGGCAGGGATCCTAATGTGTCGAGGGTTGTTGCACTTATATCCATTTATACATAATTTATATATATGCTTTTTTAACGGATGTATGAAATTGTATTTAACTTAATTTAATTTTTATCTATCTGTATAATGGCTTGCACTTATCCCCAATTGTATACTCTGTATTTTATAATGTACAGCACTGCATACCCAAGTGGTGCTTTATAAATAAAATTATACATACATATACTACATACATAAGTTACAATTATGTACGGTAGAAAAAAGGTGCTTGCGTGGGGTATATGATTACTGTGTATAAATACATTAACAGGCCATACAATAAACTATCTGGGGCATTGTTCACCAATAGAGCATGTCAGAGGACACGTGGACATCCCTTAAGACTTGTAGAAAAAAGGTTTAGGCTTCAAGTTCGGAAAGGGTTTTTCACTGTGAGGACGGTAAAGCTATGGAACGGTCTTCAAGTGGACGTTGTGATAGCAGGTTCATTGGTCAGTTTAAAAAAAAAAAAAAAGCTGGATGAGTTTCTGCAAACAAGGAACATTGCAAGTTACTGGTATTGATACATAAAGTAGAGTTGATTCAGGGAAATTTCCGATTGCCACTTGGAGTCAGGAAGGAATTTTTTCCCCCTTCATAAATTTAGTGGGTTTTTTTTGCCTTCCTCTGGATCAACAGTTAGGCAGGAAATGAGGATATTGCTAGATGGGTTGGACTGGATGGTCGTATGTCTTTTTTTCAACCTCAAATACTATACATTATTCCTGAATCTAAACATAGCTCCTTTTCATCCGAGCAGTGGCAGGTTTATTTGGGTTAACTTTATTGCAGTGGTGCTGAGGAAAGTTGCCTGTTAAACGCATTAGAGCTGAAATGCACAAACTGCTAAATTAAAGTTCTAACGTATATATTACCACTTGCCAGACACTGGTAGGCTCAATACTCCAGGGATCCCTAACCTAGGGAAATATATTCAGGAACAGTAAAAATGTTGTGCAAAAAACATACAACAGTTCAGGGAGACACCTGCCCCCTTCCTCAGGTGGCTTCCTGAAACATTGTTTGCACAATAAAACTTAATTAACTGAAGTAGTGTGCTGTTCCTAAGTTAAAGGGCATGGCCATCCATAAAATTATAAAATTACCCAGTAGGTTTGGAACCCACCAAAACCTCATTTTCGTTTAACTTTCCTTCCCCATAGATGCCCCTGTAGAAGATACTTACAAGACCCGGTCCCTTACTGCCTTCTGCTGCTGTTGCGAGCTTGTTTGGAGCAAGCATAGCAGCAGTGAGGCGATTCCTGGTCGCGGGTGTCAGCTATTAGCTGTGATGTCACCGGCATGCCTTAGACTGACAGACGCAACCAGGAAGCAGAGTTGTGAGAGACCGGCCTTGTAAGGAGCTTCAGGGGCAGCTTTGGGAAAGGTAAAAAAAACAAAAAAGGGTTTGAGGGGGTGCTGCACCTATTGGTAATATTTCATTTTATTGTTCGACATGACCTTTAAAGCCCTGCTCATACATGACAATCAGTGATTTATATAGATAGACTTGATGTTTGAAGTTATTTTAGTGTCTTTGCTGCCTTCTGTTTTCCGTTTTTACTTTTATCTGGTGCTGAGAGATTCCATTTCAATTTTAGACATGTCTATGGCAATGCAGAAGCTTTACCAAACATTTGTTGCATTGGCTGCACAGCTGCAATCGGTTCATGAAAATGTGAAGGTAAGGAATAGATTCAAGATTTGTTGCATTTTGTGCAAGGTATTTTCTGAATGTTTTGGTTCTAAAATGAAAAGATGTAATGGAAAATGATCAGTTTTTTATTTATTTGAATAATTGTTTGCAGGACTGTAAAACTAACTATAAAGTTTATCAAGGTTTTTATTGAGCTATTATAGCTTGATAAAGATCTAACAAATTAAACAAAACATTGTTAATATTATAATAAAACATACATGTACGCTCACTAGATACTGGCAGTATATACTTGGGGTAAGACCATCCAACTTGGGCCATTCCTATTTAAAAAATTTGGTACAAATACATGAGGTGGGGGGGGAGAAGTATTTTTCAATTACCATAAACTGCCTATCCAGCAATTTTTCTGTGAATAAAGAAATGTTCTAAAGTACTCACTTCCTGCTTGGAGAACCTAAAATAGTGCCCATTAAGTCCCTGGGTTTATCCAAGTGCTCAGTAGATGTCTGAGTATGTTTGACCCACCTTGACTACCAGTCATTCCTTGGGAACATTCCAAGGAATTGTGCATCCAGGTAGGAAAAGGACCATTGTAGAACCTGAAATGGCTGCTCACTACTGACCACTAGAGATGGCCGAACTTCCCAAAGTTCGATTTCAGACTTTCAAAAGTTCAAAAACCTACCCATTATAGTCAATTGGGATAGATACAGGCTCATTTACCCAGAGCTGCTATTTCTCTGGGTAAATGCTCCTCCGCAAAGGGATTAGCCACAGCACAAACACGATATTGAATCATGGGCGTCAAATGCGTGGGTGATTTTTGCATAACCCGCGCATCCAACGCTAATATAATATAACCGGTTAGCGTGACTTTAACTCCATAGGTTTGTCCAGCGACTCGGGGTAAATCTGCCCCATAGTTCGAAAAGTTTGAAAAAAATAAGTTTAAAATAGCTATGCTATCTTACTGTAAATGGCTCTGGGACCTGGTAAAATGGTCTGGGGAACATGTACAAATACCCAGAATTTTACGCTAATTTTGAGCTTCCACGTTCAAATTTCGATAAATAACCCGGAAATTTTGAGAATTTGCACACATTTTGTCCTTTTTGAAGCTTGCGAAGAGCACCAGTGTTGAGGAGCCAGGCAGGTTTGGCCTCTGGATATACCTCACATATTGGCTTCTCTCTCCCTCAGTTTGCATCATATAGGGGAAAGCGGGCGAAAGGGTTACACTTCACAGCAGCAGAGCAGTTAGAGTAGGCTCACAGTAGTTTTCCACCATTGTTGAGGAGCAAGGCAAGCATGGCCTCTCTAGACATACCCAACAACACATTGGCTACTTTCCATCGGATTATGCATTGTGCATGTGGGCGGAAGAGTAACACATCGCAATCAAAAGGCGTCTGTCAAGCTGTCTTTTATACCCAGGGGGTTGGCATTGCTAAAAATAGCTGTCATTGGGGAATTTGGGACTTGTGGATGTATCTTTTGAAAGTTTGACTTTGTTTGAACTATTGAAGTTCGATTTGAACTCGAGTTCTAATCCATCTCTGCTGACCACAACAAAGCAAAGGGTATGAAATCAATTGATTGTCAGCAATCAAGGCGATTTGTTGAATACCGTGGCATGTGTAACAAAAATAACCTAATGTTTTTTTTCCACTGAACTTCCCCTTTAAGACTACTTTCGACAGTAGCTCTGAAATTATATTTGATAATCCCAGATTAGAAATCATAGTCCAGTAATGGTGGTTTGACTTGCATACTAATTCATCATAAAGGCAGGGTTCAGCTGGCAATTGCCTGTATACCGTGTTTATAAATCTCTGTGGCCCAGCTTCCAACTAATCATTTTTCTTTACTATGTAAACTAAAATAACTTTCCTCTAGATGCTCAAAGAACAGTACCTTGGCTACCGGAAAATGTTTTTGGCTGATTCTACGGATGTATTTGAGGCGCGGAGAGCAGAGGTGAAGAGGTGGCAAAGTGCACCACGCATCACTACTGGACCCACCCCTTTCAGCAACATACCAAATGCAGCGGCCGTTGCCATGGCTGCGACTTTGTCACAACAGCAGCAGTCTGCTCCAGGTCTGAATGCATTCAAGTTATAGATAACCTTCTGTCTGACTTCAGTAATCTCCTGTCAACTTTTATACTTTAAACTTGCTGTTTGCTGGCAAAACATTGTTTGGTTTGATTTAAGGATTTCTGTTTTATTATTTTTTTTTAATAATTATGTAATGCTATTAGCATATTCAGGGTTAAATTAAGCAATAATATAGGATTAGCTCAAGGTGTGACTACAATTTAATTTTTAATATTTATAGATCATCTTGGCTTAATGCAGCAATTACATTTGCTCATCTTATTCCCACCCTTTACATAAATGAAATATATGGTAGCACTTTAAGTGATTCCCATAATGATTCTAGGCTTACTTTTCAGACTAAGATATTTTCTTGCTTTTGTGGAACAGAACCAAATTAAAATTAAAGCCATCACTGAATTATTGCAGGCTAAAAGAAAAGGGTGCTGTAAGTAGATTGTTCTCTCCTGTTGGTCAGCTGTGTTTGGGGATCTCAGTGAGATTAATTGATAAAATAATAGTATTACTGAATGGCTTACATCACAGTGTTTTGCTAAAGGTTGTTTATTAGGTTGGAATGAAGACCAATGTTTACTTAGCTTTACTTTTTGTTTTTTTTTTACATATTGTGCAGCCAGAGGTTTAGATTATTTGAATTTTAAAAAGTCATATGGGCATGACAAAGAGAAAATCTGTTTGCTGTGCATAACTTGGCCTTTTATTTTGTTTTAGCTGAGGTGTGAGGTGTACATATCTGTAGTTCATTTTGTACTGAATGTTACATAATTTATTGTGCCAAAAAGACAAACCTGCAGATTAAACTGCAGCTACAATGACACTAATCGTCTCCTATAACCTCCTTTTTGTCTCCTGTTGCATCATATCTGGGCCTTTTTTGGCTTCAAATAAATATTTTAAATTATCTGACCATCTTTAATAACAAAATCAAAATAATAAAAACTTTGGATGCTGCTGTAAATTATCAACCTGTTATATCCCACAATTTATTATTTTTATGGTGTTTTAGGTCTAACCCTCATAAATCACATTGTTGATTTTAATGTTAATATATTTAAACTACCTTGCACACACACTCATGTCTTTAGTTGGTTCAATAGTTGTCTCATGTAGTTTACTCTTTTGGAGTTTTAGTTCATACTAACCCTAAGTGATGTACATGTTCCTAGTATGTGCTTGGCGGGGAGCTTCATGTTAGCAACTAGTTTATACTTAGAATTTGCTTTTGTTTTACGGGCAATTATACCGCCAAAAACACTTTCCATTTTACTATAATTTACAGGTAGTTTGTAGCTTATATAGCTTTATTCCTTATCTTGGTCTAGGTTAGAATCCTCCCTTGCTAGTTTTATACATGAATGTAATTTTCCATTGCTTACACAATGTAGAATGTATTCAGTATTGACCTTTCGGGGGTTGATGCATTGAAAGATGTAAAGGTGCTGTAAAGGTGCCCATACATTGAACTCGCCTCCCGACTGATCCCATGACATTCAATCAGTTCTTCCAAAACCACCTTTCCAGTTCTTCATAACTGACATACGATTGCGACAGTCCCGTCTGGTCCAATTATCTTGCGATGGTGGGTCAGTTCTGGAAGAATTGATTGAATGTCATGGGATCAGTTGGGAGGTGAGTTCAATGTATGGGCACATTAAATCTGCCACAACCAACCATTATCTCACTGCAGTAACCCAGTAAAAATCTATAAGTTAGAAATAGTTTGCTGCAGATTATTAGTAATGGAAAACTTTTGCACCTTTTATTGCATCAGCCCATCATCTGCTGTGCAAAATTGGTTCTCACTGCATTAATGCAATAGCTATAGCAAACAGTTTACCTGTATTCTATTTAAAACAAAGCATCTTTCTTAATTATATTACTCCAAAAATGTGGGTAAAAACATTTACAAAGTAATGCACAACTTGCACAAAGAAGATTGAAAGAAACATTGTATTTGTGTTGTGTACCTTTGTTTGATTACATATATGAACCCCAGCCAATGTGAATTGTAACACTGTAAAATGTTATGAACTTGAAATGTGCATCAGCCTTTACAAAAGAACTAAAGTCTAAGAATAAATTAAGGTGATTGCCAATGTAATAGGACCATAAACTGCTATTAAACTTTAATGCCATTGTTTACATAAAAATGTATACGATTGTGGCTGCTGCTTCTTTTCTTCCCAAGCTCCTGTTAACACCTATCTTGCGGAGTCATCACGTGGCACGGGACTCATGCAATTGAATCAGGCTTGCATCAGCAGCCACAGAAGACAATGGGAAACCAGAAAGGAAGTAGCAATAATGATCAGATTGTTTTTTATGTATTATATGTTAAATGTATTTTATTTATTATTAGACTTTACTTCTCCTTTCAATATTAAATGCTGCAAAACAGGAATGTGTAATGCATATAATGTAGCCGGGTCATTCTGAAGCTTGGGTGACTTGTTGGGCTAAAATCTAAAAATCAGATTTTTTTGTGATTTGTCTAAGGTGCCTTCTAAAGATAGAGATGGATGGATAGATAGGCTAATCTTATGACTGGTATAAGAAGGGCGTACGTCAGTTGATGGTCTTTCACCATCAGTGCCTATTGACAAGTTGATTATGACTGGTTTATAAAACGTATCTTTTGTATGTGTGTAGGATCTCTCATTTACCGGTAATTCTTTGGTTACATAGAGTGTTAAGTGTTGAATTACAACTCGTACTTTCAAATCCTTTTACAATCTGTTTGTGCAAACTCAAATGTGAAAAAAAACTCGGGCCCCTCTCTGTTCTCTGCCACCTCCTTTACAGCTTTCAGTGTTAGAGCAGCTGTAAAGCAGTAGACTCAAGTGACCGTCATATGTCCTTTGCTTTGGAGTCACTGTCAAGGCCTTGACTGACCCCTATTGTTTGAGGAGCTGGAAGAGCGTGGCAAGGGACCAGAGGACATTAAGGTTAGATATCTGGACTCCACTGTGCCGGGGAGAAAGAGTGCGAAAATGGGGTTTGGGAGGGGTGCTTACTTTGTGTGGGATGAACATTCCTTTCTAATATACTAACGGAGAGTAGAAATAGTGCTGCACTGGTAAAACCACAATAAGCAAGTAAAACTTGTGAACATTAACTTAACTTTTTACTGATTTGATTCCAACGGCTCTCCTTTCTGGCACTTTTATTACCAGACTGGATAATGCCCAGAGCTTAGGTTGCTGAAGGATTGCAGTCACACTGGGGTAGAACACTTAATTGGATAGACTAGAAACCCTTTATTGCAAATGTTCTTGGGAAGCAGTTTTTATTTGCACAGATATGGATTTACAATTACAGGGTATGTTCACCCTCTAAATAACAATCTTGTCTACAGGTAAAACAACCCCACATAATTCTTTTCACTTATACTTACCTTTACCAAAGTCATTGCTTACACTACTTACAGACACCATAGCCACACCTCCTCTGCTGCTGTGTGAGCTCAAAACCAACTCTGGAACCAGCTAATGTAACAGCTGCTAGTGATTGGCTGCGACATCATCTTCGCAGCTTCACTAATGACCACTTGTGTACGCAGCGCTGTACATGATAAAATACAGAGTTTACAAACCAGTAGATAAGTGCAAGCAATTATTACATAAAAATGAAAGTTCCATACATAGGTTAGAATTGCATAAATTGATAAAAATGTGGCATGCCTTGAGACATTAGGAATGAGAACCCTGCCCCGAAGAGCTTACAATTTAAGTGGGTGGGAAAACATACAGGTACAAGTTTGGGGGGGTGTTATGACAAGATCTCCAAATTCCAACCAGCAGTATCAGTATTGTATGTGCAGGGTCTACTTTTTTTTTTTTTTTTACTTTAGGATTTTCATATAATTTAAGCTTGTATAGTGAAAAATGTAGGCATTTGAGTTTGCAGTAAAAGGTTTGATTGGAAAAGGATGCCTTAGTGTTGTTTGTAATCAAACCGCATCCCCTGCTGCTACAAATAGTGTTGCACAGATTAGTTATGCGTTTCTACATCCTTGTCTGTTTATTGCTGGCCATACACTATGCGATGTACCTCCCAATGTTCCGCCAATTATCGAATCGCCCTAATATGGCCAGCATTACCTGGGTTCCATTGGAAGGGAAATCTATTTTTAGTGCTATTTGATGTTTTAAAGGGCATGTCCACCCCCAAAACTATAATCCCCCCCCCACACACACTAATGGCCCCACCATGTAGCGTAATAAAATCCTTACCTTACATCCCAGCTCCATATGGTTCAACTTTAGTCCCCCCCCCCAAGTCCCAAAAACTGCCCACCAGGAGTACTGCAGAGTCCATATAGGACTCTGCCTCTTGTCTCGCCTCCGGGAGAAGTTTGGCATGCGTACTGCAGCCCTCCTCCCACTTCCTCCCGTTTTGCGATCCCTCCCCCTACCATAAAAACCCTTGGCCATATAATAGTATTTCTTCCCCCAGCCCCAACCGCTAAAAAATAATCTTAAGAAAGTTCCCCGAATTCTACTTACCTTCCCCCTCTCCTCCGGCGTTCTGAGCAGCCGGCAGCCACGTCTGTGATTGGCTGCCTCTCAGCCAATCACGGACACAGCTTCCGGTCCCGCCCCCTGCTTGCAGTGTCTTGCAAGCAGAAGGCCGGGCAATGCGTCGGAGGAGAGAGGGAAGGTAAGTAAAGATCGGGGCACTTTCTTAAAATTAAGTTGGGGCTGGGGGAAGGCATACTATTATAGGTGAAAAGTTTATTATAAGGGTGGACATGCCCTTTAAAGAGATCAGAATGCACCATTGCCAAGTAAAACTGTTACCGGTATCTACCACTTGTGCTGTTAAACATTTGCTATCGCAAGATATTTTAAATGATTCATTGATCAAGAGGAGGAAATCAACGCATAAAGAAGGCATGCAGCCTGTGTGTTCAGCATTGCACTGGTTTCTTATGGGTTTCTTTTGCACTTAATTTGTGTATGTGTTAGAGAGCAATTGTGCCCTAATGTGTGATTTTTCTTGGCAAACTCTACCTTTAGATGTAAGTGGCTTTTAAGCTTAACGCACATGGTAAACTCCACTCCAGTCATCTTCCTCTGGATGAACAAGGGGATAGGATGTGAAATGGTTTTATATACACACAAAGGGCTAAATTGCACTTTATATGCTTGTTCAGTCTGTTCCACAAGTGCCAATTAAATAATAGTGCATCTATGAATAAATGCTGTTTAAGGTTGTTTTTAACGAATAGCAAGCAACATTTACCTCACACTAGTGAATTCCTCAAGTCTATGCTTCAGACAGTAGTCGTAAAGTCTAAGTAATGTCCTTGCACAGCCCAATCATTATTTGTACTTAACATTATTTTCTTTTCTCCCCCGCAAATCAGCCCTAATAAAAATGCAGGGGCAGAAAGTTACCCACGCGGTAAGTTTTACTTGCCCTTAAAATGTGCGTATCTTATTTTACATTTGGGTAACTACAATAACTGAAATATAGAGATTGCATCAGGATAACTTTTTTGCATCAAAATGTAAATTAATTAAGGTTTTGGTACAGCTTTGTGGAATGATTGCCAAATTGATCTGGAAGTGGGTAATGCATCTAGAGATACTTTATATAAGTGCAGCAAATGTATTGAGGTGCAAATGTTTGCCTTTTTAAAAAAGAAAAACATCAGAATCAATAAAATGATTTCCAAGTGCAGTAGACTGGTAAAAGCTAACATCTAATTGGTTGGTGCAGACTGATAGTGAGGGGAAACTATGGTATAGTAATAGCATTTATTAAAAAAAACATCATGACCGGTATACATTTCTTGTACCTGTGTAGCCATTTTAGCACTTACTTAGTAATATGATTTTAACTTAAACTTGATTTGTGGAGAAAAACTAAAATAATGTGAATATTTATTACTGCCAAAAGAAAATGTGTAAAGTAAGGGGTGCACTTAATTCAATGTTTCATTGGGAATGTGGCTTCATTTAATTGGTTTTGCAGATTTAGGGTTTAGATTTATGATTAGCATTTTGACCATACTGAAGCTATACTTTTTTTTTTTATTTATGTTAAAGGATATATCCACCCTTTAAAACAAAAAACTGGTCAATTGTAAGTTTCCTGCCCCCAACCCCAACTGGATGTTTTCTGCATTACTAAACATATATTTAAGAAACAGGCCCCTATTTCCATGCAGTTAACCAAGGCTGTGACAACTGACATCACAGCCAGTGATTGACTGCTGTTTCACCTGCTGCCTCCTCTGCACATGCTCAAGATTATAAAAATTTTATTGAGCAGAGGGAGGAGGCAGATCATTTAGCCAGATAAGAATATGAAACAAATGCATGTAGTAAACTGTTAAAAATAGCTGATGGGATTGTGTGCAGATCACTGACAAATCTTCAGTTTTTTGTTTTAAGCATGCCCTTAAAGTGGATTTACTACACTACTTCAGTGAAAAGAGTTCATCTTTATTACAATTTAAGCCTAAACATGGTACACATATTAACGATAAAGAGACAATCCAAAGGAATTCCCCCTTTATCAGCAAAGTGTGTACTTTGTAAATCATTGCTCAGCGTCGGGAATAGTCATTACCTTCTGAAATTTTCCCTCTGCCATGGTCTGCCCCCTGTAATTAAGTATAGGGAGCCAGCCATGGTCATGAATGTGTTGGTCACAAATGTTCTCCCTGTATTTTATATAGGGAGAATGCTCAGGATTGTGCGTAACCCCATCTTTGTATCTAAGACCAAAACTACTGGCATGAATATATACTGCAAAGAACAGATTAGGTTCACCTTTACGTAGAGGTACATAGAGCAGGGATACACTCGGCAGGCAAAGGGCCACTTGCTTAGCTACAATTCAGCCTGTTCAGAACATGCCCTGTTTTTTAACCTGGCTGTGGTGTTTGCACATCCATGACATATTCACATGACTAGATAGATGTATGTATTATTTAACCTTCATTACTATGTTTTTATGTTACATATAGAGGTTACTTCTAGTGGTTACAAGGCTTATCCTTACAGATGCCTATTTTTTAACTGAATTTGTAATAATGTCAAACAAATATTTAACCATGTTTCTTTGAAAGATTTGGTACTTGTCTAGATCCAGAAATGATGGATTTAGTACATCCATAGCATAACTATTAGAGCTCAACCCTCAATAAACATGCAGACCTCCAAATAAGATTGTTGTAAATGTATGTAGTAAACTGATTTTATCAAGTGTTTTTTTTATATAATTTTTTTATTAGTAATATTATTTTTCAGAACCATGAAATATAGTGTATGGATGGGTGTCATGGATACTGAAAATAATCCTGGTCTACGCAGGTTTTTTTTCTCCCCTCTACCTATTTTAAATCCAATAAGCAAAACTGACAGAGCTCAATTTGAGCCAGGAAAACATTGTATTGATGATTGTGTTTTTTGTTTTTTTTTAATTTTTTTTATTTTTGTTTTGCCACTTTCTGAGCATTGAAAGTGGGAAGGCAAAGGAGATGCTGTCATTTCAGTTTTTCAATCTTGTAACATGCAGGATGACCCCAACTTTAAAGTGTTCATTTTATGTAAACACGTCGCATTTGAATTGTCATGTTAAGATTTGATTGACTTAATATTGAACAATAAATGACTTTTTAAAAAGATGATAATGTCTTGCTGTTTTATCTGCTCCTTGATCAGTTTGAAGCCGTTGACTAATTTGCTACTGGTCGCATGGCTAAAGATTGGTATTTTTATTGGTTGGTAATTCAGAATAAGAGTGAATATACAATTCATCTCCAAACAATGTGATTGTTTTCTACTCATTTTAGCTAAGAGTAAGGAACGTATATATTTGTGTGTTTGTTTTTATCTCTTCTTTTTTGTTTGGTTTTTTTTTCTTTTTTTTTTTTTTTTTACCCTCCACTCCCTTTCTATACTAGGGCCTCGGCCTTCCCTTGGAGTTAGTTTTGGAACACCATTCGGTTCAGCTTTGAACGTTGGCTTGCAACCAAGTGGCTTGGGCTCCACTGGAGGTACTTTTCTGCCCCATGTTTTTTGATACTTTTTAGTTAATGTTCTTGTTTTTTTTAATGCAGTTATGAGTGAATAATTGACAACTTTGATGCCAACCCCTCTTTTCTCCCTTCTCCCCATTAAAGTACCAAGGGTGAGGAATCTGAACTGCTCAGTCCTTAACATTGAGATCAGCTCAAGGTTCAGCTTGCAAAGTTCCAGTTTGCACCAGCCCGCTTCCTAATTCTACTCTTGGCATGGGGAAGATGTGGTATATGCAGAGCGTGTCATAGGTCAGGCCATAGGTGGATCGGACCATACCTAGCAAGCTAAACTTTAGGACAGAGTGGTTCAGGTCCTAACCCTGGACACTTTAATAAGGGTGAGGGAGTATCTGTTGTATTCAATTAGATCAACTGGACTTGAAGTTTAGTTCTTGAAGACGTTTCGCTAGTCATCCGACTGGCTTTCTCAATTCAGAATGACTTGTACAAGGCCATTTATGTGAAAATAAAGAAACCAAGCCTAAATAGAGGTGGGGGGTTCGAAACCAACTGTCTGCCATGTACAATGCTGTTTTGACACCTTACTCTGGGCGTTCCTATAACACCTCTTAGCCACTATCCAATCACGCCCTTAACACTTGGCTGTGATATGCTAATTGGGATTTTCCAGGGTACATAATTGCCAAAGATTCTTGTACAAGTCATTCTGAATTGAGAAAGCCAGTCGGATGACTAGCGAAACGTCTTCAAGAACTAAACTTCAAGTCCAGTTGGTCTAATTGAATACAACAGATATACCATGACCTGGATGAATGAGAACCTTCACAAGGGTGAGGGAGGGACGGGAGCAGTGGAGTTCTCCTCTAAAGGATCAGTTTTAGCTAAATACACTTTTACAGACCTGTTGGACAGAAATTGCTAAATTAATCAATGTATCAGTTGCCTTTTTAACCATATGCAAAGATACACTTGTGTAAAATAAGTAAATTCTTTCACTACAGCATACCCTATAGTTACCCCTTCCTATAGCTCAAAGGATGCAGCATAGATCATTGTATAGTCTCTTTCTTGATAAAGTACACTAAGCATACGCTGGGGATAAGAAGGGGTAAGAAGTAACTTCACTTGCACAGTTAGGAAGAATGTATTATTGACCAACCTTCTCCTTTAAATAAAATATTTGTAATGCCATGTTTAAAGAGCAAAGGTACTTGGATATACTTTGTGGATGTTTTGCATATAACCTTAAACCAAGATCTCTTTTCACCTATAATGATTCTGCAACCATTACACTCCTGCATAGAAAAATTTATTTGTAAGTACTTAAATTAAAGTACTGTAATTATTTTTTGTTGTTTTTGGCTCATGTCCAGTGGACTTGTTAGTAGATACCAATAATCTCAATGGACAGGTTTGCAGATAGCAGTCTTTCGGTCAAAAAGTGGTCAATCGTGCAGCCTATTGGGGATCGCATGATTGGCTGTTTTTTTACCAACGTGTCTTATTGTCCAGCCGGAAATGAATGGTTGTCTTCCTAATCACCATCGATCACCTGGAATATTTTGTGTGTTCCACATAACTTCCATACTGCAGACAGAACTATATCCACAAATTAACCATAGGAACATGACAAAAAAAATGTGTAAAAAGAACATGTAATGAGTTATTGCCATATCACAATCTCTCAATGATTGTAAAAGAGGCAAAAAAACTGGTATTTTTTGCATAGGGACAAATTTTATGATCCTTATTTATTTTGGTTTTTTTGCATCACCAGACTTCTGGCATGTATGACTACTTTATGTTGTATAATAGAAATACAACACATTTGTGAGGCTTATTTTGGTTTTCTATATGAAAGACACACCTGTCAGTGAAAAATACAATTGTTAATAGTAGTTTTTCTGACCTTAAAAGGCATCTCCAGCCTTTCTATATAGGCTAAAAACCACCTAGTGCCCTTTAATTTAGCCTTCAGTGTTTGATAACCTTTCTAGACTTCTGCTCTCCGTTCCCAGTATGCTCTTCATACCCTGGAGACGCACTGTTTAATAATTTTTTTCCCGTATCCATATTAAAAAAAAAAAGCAAGAGAATGCTGGGAGTTGTAGTTTAAAACAAACATCTGAAGGGCCTCAGGTTTGACATCCTTGATATAGATGATTATACACTTTATTGTTGAGGGGATGTGTATAATATACATCTAGAGTACGTAGGTTCTCATGTGATCATTCCCTACACAGTTAGTGTGTGTTTGTCAATTCCCATTCACAGCTTTTAGATTTTCTGCTATTATGGTACAGACGCCTTAAAACCTTTGCTTGGTAGACTTGCTCCTTGTGTAAATATCAAATATGACTCCTTACATAATTCCACCAGGCACCAATTAAGCAACATATAAAAATGCATTGTATATAATATTTAACATGTTCCTCGTTTGTTAGTAGATGGTTATGTTATTCAGTCAGTGGATACATTTGCGTCTGGGGCCACAAAATGCCTTGGAAGGAGAAATGTTGCCTGTAGCTAAAACACTAGAGTGCAGGTTTGGAATTAATAGTATAAAGCTTATGTGTGATGGGTGCTTGGGTGTGCTAGAAGGAATTTATTCATGCCTTTGGTTTAACTGATGATCAATGTAAAACAAAACGCATGTAGCAGTATTTGGAACAACCAATTAGTACAAGTTAGCAGTGTGTCTAGTGATAGATCTGCAGATCCCCAAGTCTGCATGGCAATATCTCCGGACGTAGAATAAGACTAGCGAGTTTTCCCCATTTTTACATTGTAGAGGGGGCCCTGATATCCTTTAGAAGCAAATCTATCTGTGTATACATATCGGACTAGAATACCTTATTTTCTTTTAAATAATGTAAGCCAGACTGCATTAGCAGTAATTTAAAATAGAATTGTGTAAACATTCCCTTTATTGGTTTCAGAAGAAGCCAATTAACGATTACAGCATTGCTGACAAGTTATCCAAACTGTTGTTGCTTTGCTTCCTGTGCAGAGCAGCCAATAAATAAAGTTATGTGCTTTGATTGCATATCCAAAAGTTTGACAAATATTATTTACAGTTAACTAAAAGGGAAATGTCTCTTACCTCATTTATGACAAAAGCAGATTAGCTCGCTAATGCTTGTAAGATGTGAAATGGTATGCAATAATTGTTCTAGACATGTCTGCATGCTGCCAAATCCATACGATGTTCCCTTTCTAATTTTGAAATGGACGTGTTTGTGTGACCGTGAAGGTAAAGCAGGTTATTCCAGGCATTCTGTTTCTTAATTGTATGCAATGTTCAGAAGATAAAGCCTCTACAGCTTGTAAAGTGTGATCAATAATAGTCACTATAGCCTCTTGCGTACCTCTGTTAATTTGTTCAACTTTTTTTATTTTTTTCTGAGCTGAGCTTTCTCTTAATTTTGTATGATGGTAGGATCTCTGTGGTTGTTAATTTACAAGGCTTTGCCTTAACATTCAGCATTATTTCCCCCCCAAAAAAGTATTGATGGTAAAAGATGCTGGCTTTTTGTTTACAGTATTGTAGCTTTTTCGAAGTTTGTATGTATACATGTAATACGTGTTATGTCCTTTTAACTTTATGAGAAAATGTAGATCCCAAATCTTTTTTTTATAGGGAGTTCTTTTAATCCACTTTGTGGGTTTTTTTGTGTTTTCGTTTGCCAGTAAAGCTGGATACACACTGTGCCAATCTTTGGAAGATGTCATCTGTCAAAGATGTGGCTACACACAGTCCCAAACGTTCTCCCTATATCAATTATAGGGAGTTTGTCAGGACTGCCACACACCCTAACAATTGCGGCCTACTCCCTATACTGCCGTATAGGAAGCCAACCGCAATCTAGGGAAATTGTGGTCAGTTTCAGTAATGATTGTTTTTATGTTACGCTTTGCCTGATCCGACAAAATCACCAATTTATTGGTAATTTGTGTACCCAAGGTTAATTTCTCTTCAAAGAATCAGAAAACGTCTATATGTAAGGATGGTACAGTAGTGTGATTTCGCACGTGAACAGTTGCTGTTCGTCTCTCCTGTCACATGCAAAATTGCACGTCTGAACTTGGGTTTGCTCTGTGCTATTGTTTTTTAGCAGGATAAAGGTTCAGTTAATATATTGTCAAAACCTACCCTAGGCACCCATCTGCATGGGGTTTTTATATTCTCATTGTTCTCTGGGTTTTCTGAGCCATCTAATCCCCTCTGCATCCAAGAAAACATACTTTAAAGGACTGTTGTGTGTAGATGTGGCATCATTTGCAGAATATACTAGAGCTACACTGAGGCTACTCAGCCCTTGCTGTTCTGGGCAATTTTGAGCGAGTTGCTGTTCCACAACAAGAATTTATTTTTTGATTATCATGCTTTCCGTTTCTAGAAGAATGATAATTTTGAGCAACAGTGAAATACATTGTTTACTTATTTAAATAAGAAATTTCCCGTATACACTGTTTGCGTACATTTGCAAGACGACACATGCTTTTATTAGCATTTTCAGTCATTAGGACTAAACGTTTTCATACACATGTGCGATCGCGGCTGCCAACCCGCGAGGCACGATGTGTACGAAGGGCTGCTTCGGCCGATAATCAGGCTGTGTATGTGGAGATCCGGCTGGTCGGGCAACGATCCCTGACTGAATGGCAGCCCATACGCGCGATTGCACGTGTGTACGAACCTTAATGAAGTTTTAATGTTCTAAACACAAATACTACAGCGTGTTCATGTGGGAGCTCCAACATGTGTCTTGCATGGTACTACACTCGATCACCCAATTATTGTGGCTGCTTCCCATGACCAGAATATCAATTTAATAAACGGAGGGCAGGCAGCAGGTTCCTAAAATCTTTAAGGCTTAATTGTAGCTGTTAAAAATATATCAAAGAACTATGGAGACACTTTATCAAGAGTGTTGTTAAATTGTTGCACCCCTATAGGTGTAGCAATAAACACTAAGGATTATTAAACCTATATGTAACAGATCTCTTCACGCTGTGAAGTGGTAAATTACCCCTACCTTTCATTTCTGTAGCATAGTTAGTCCTACATGGCCGAAATACAGTAAAGGGAACTGATGAGTACGTTTCTGCCTCTAACTGTTCCTCAGAGAGGTTTCTGACTTGTGCAGCTACAAACTTTTATTTTGGAAAAAAACTAGTATTTTACTTGTAATGCCCCAATACCTAGGTCTTGCTAGGTTTATATGCTCCAATTTGGATTCTAAACTTACTTACCAGCCTTTGTTTCATTACTCTCCTGCTTTTTTCATCATTTGAATAAGCAGCAGAAGAAACAAAGACTGGCAAGTAAATTTTGAATCCGAATTTGTGCATATAAACCTAGTGAGGTCTAGGTTATGGGGCATTGCAAGTGTTTTTTTGTGGGGCAGAGATGCCCTTTAAAAAAAAAAACAATAAAAAAAAAAAAAAACCTGACAAGTTATGCAAGCTTAATCTCTTTGCAATACCCAACACATATAGCAGAGAAATATATACTTCTAACATAAAAAGATCGTAATATTGAATTACATAAATGAGTCGATTAGTTCATGAAGCAGTTTAACACAAAATCCCTATTTAGGCACTTCAGATGCACAGTTTGCAATTTTATATCCAAATGAAGAGCCTTCTCCCTATCACCTTTCCTTTGGTTACACCTAACCCCATTAATTGTTTGAAAGAATGTTTGCGGGGAAGCCTTATAAATCTCTAAAAATGGAGTAAGGTTTAGATTTTAGGAACCTTGCTGTCTGCCTGTCCTGTTTTTCAAAACTTCCGCATTAAGTAGCTTTGTATAAAAGAGCAATGTCCCTTTCATTAAATTTGCATGTTGCCATTAGCGAACATTTTCCTAAGTCACTGGGTTTTTTAATTGTCCCTAAATCAAAACTGTAAATGTAATTTTTCATAACAGACTTGAATGTTTGTTTTTTCTTAAGAAATACCAGACTGGCTTTTTACTTTTTTTTTTATTTAAAACTGTTTTAATAGGATTTGGAAATAGTTCTGCTTTTGGTGGTAACACCTCTGGCTCCTCCTCATTTGGATTTGGAACAGCAAATAAACCATCAGGAAGCCTGAGTGCAGGTTTGTATGAAAACTCGATATGGAGCAAGTATATTGCTTCCATTTAAAAAAACCCACAAGGATTTTTTTTTTTTTTGTAAAACCAGAACCCCCTCAAATTTGGAAACTGAAATACTCCCGAACTTACTTTCAAAGACTGGTCCACTTCTCTTCTGGGTAAAAGCCTCTGGTGCTGGCTGTGCAGCTAGTAACCAGCTCTTAACAGCAGCAGAGGAGGCAAGAACCTGCCTGCTGGAAGACCGGTATTTAAAAGTAAGTTCCTTAGCGTTTGATAAAAAGGTTGCTGTTACCTCTTTTGTGGCCCTTTTTTTACAGAAGAATTTTCATTATGGGGATGAGCATGCCCATTAATCATTTGAGTAGAGTTCTCCAGCATGTATAACTAGACATGAATGGAAATGTGCTGACACTTTAGCTAGCTGCAGCCTCTCACTGGTCACTGGAAATATTCAGATGATCTTTTGGGTGATTGCAGCAGAATTCACATGCCTACGTTGACATCTCTTGACATCAGCCACATTTGTCATAGATGCTTATGCTACTTACGCTACGTTGTAACATGTGAGAGACATCAAATGTCTTCATATGCTAAAAAACACCATTTTGAGTTATGGGAACTGCTTTGAATGCTGAAGAATGAATTTATCTTCACTAAAACCAGCAACATGTTTTCATTTTGCATTAGTATATCGAAGTATATCCAATCTTATATTGGTTTTAACATGTGGCTTCTGTCAAAAAGAATCGTAAAATTACCCTAGTGGTCAAAGAGCTGTAGTTGCCCCAGAAATATTAAACCAATGTTATGGTTTTATTTCAGAGTGTGTGAAATTTCTATTGATTGCACTGCATTGAAATATTGAGGTGATGATAAACTAATATTAATCTAAAGCAGTGCAAGCCAAGGTAATTCATGATTTCCTTCCGGAACAGCAAGATTTACTGCACAGTTTCTGTTTGTCTGTTTGAACTCCACCCAAAGAGTTGCAAGATTATTCCTTTAATATTTTCTGGAAAAGTCAACGTTTCCATCATACTTTCAATATTTTACGTTTAATGTCAATGTTCAACGTGCATTAAAACCTGCCTGTGAGTTATTTACTTTGAAACCTTTTCTCACTTCAGTTAATGGTTTCAAATTTATTCTATCCCCCAAAGGGTTTGGCAGTGCATCTACATCTGGTTTTAACTTCAGCAATCCTGGCATCAATGCATCAGCTGGCTTAACCTTTGGAGTATCCAACCCTTCATCTACAGGTTTTGGGACAGGAGGACAGCTGCTTCAGCTTAAGAAGCCACCAGCTGGAAACAAGAGGGGGAAACGATAAACTTTTTAGGAAAAAAATGACATATAGTTATTGCTTTAAAGAAATCTATTTTTTAAATGAGTCCTAGAAATGTACAGCAAGCGATTTATACCATTTTTTTTTTTTTTATTTCTACAGGCCAGTCTGTCTATGCGGTTATTTTTATAAGGCCAACAGTTTGTGTTTTCTAGCAGTCACCACCGCATGGATAAGGACATTTATTTTCCCCTAAGTGGCAACATGTTTTGTATAGAATTAATTGTGCATATTTTGTATTCCTTTTATAAATATTTAAGTATAAAAAAATTCTGAATGTCTGTTATGGGCTTGGTAAGAGTATCATGAAGGATGTGCAACATTGTAGGACCAACCCCTTTAAAACGGATGTGTTTTCTTTAGCCTAACATTGTGAACCCTGCGTTGATTTACAAACAGAGGAAATGTTAATGGTTGCAGTAGTTTTCTGCTTGTAGGAGGATGGGCAACAATTAAAGGGCATGTCCACCCTTAATACAAAAAAATGGTAACATGTCTGTTATCTGCCTGCAAACCCAACTGCTTTTTTTTCCAGTTTATTACATGCGTCTGTAATTTAGGAATGCAACTCATCATTAAATATTTTTCTGGCAAAGGTATCTGCCTCCTTTCTCTGCTCAATGACCTTTTTATAAGATTGAGCATGTGCAGAGGAGGCAGCAGGTGAAACGGCAGTCAATCATTGGCAACAATGTCAGTTCCCACAGCCTTGATTGACAGCATGGAGGGAAGGGCCTGCTTCCTGCCAGAATGGAGACCATAATTATCTGTTAATATCTGACTAGTAATGCAGGTAATAATGTGCAAAATATATCAGTTGGGGGCAGGTAACTCACAATTGACTTTTTTTTTTTTTTTAAATACGCAAGTTCACGCAAATTTAAAGCTGCCATTTAGCTTCTTTTAAACTGCTTATATGGGACAAATGTTTACTTACCCAATCAACCCGCAAGGTTCCTGTTCCAGCTTAGTATATTTCACATGCTTGTCGCTTGTTTATTTTCTAGTATCTGTCCAATATAACTGAAAATTGATACTCCGCAATGTCTAACTTCATTTAGTATTTGTGATTTTTCACATGCCTAAATGTTTTTATATTTTACAAGTAGCTATTTTTTTTCTTAACCATATACTATAGCTCTCGCAATATTTAGTAAGCTTTGGATTTCTTGCATAGACTCTGTGTGTTGAATATGTGAGTGAGATGTACAAGATGCGCCATTTCTCTATCGCCCTAGACCGTCCAGTGTGGAGTTTTCCTTCTCCATAATTGTAGATGTTATGATTTTTGTAATGTATATTATTTTGTAAAATTAAATGTGCAAAATTGTTAAGCATGTACAATCATTTCAATGTGTTACTAGGATTTAGAAATCCTTTTATCATGAACGTGTGTTATCCTCATGCAAATCAATAAGGATTACTCTGAATGCTCGATTTTGCCAGCATTAACACCTAGAGTTATAGACATTACAGTACTTCCTATTATTGGTTTAAACATTCTGTAAGCCATGAATGAAGAGATGTAGGATGTTAATTCATTTGTTACGCTTTGAGATTTTCCCTCAAAAAAGTTAAACTTCATTGTTCTACAGATTTGATTTTCAAATCCTTATATGAATGGATAAAAAAGAGAATCGGTAAAGCAAACACTTTTATGCAAGTGTGTTATAGAACATGGGTTTTTCCAAATAAGGCTGTCATGGCAATTGAAACAAAGACATTCAAAACACATTTGGGTGATGAGGGTAAAATTTAAAATGATTTTGTAAACTATTAATGTATTAAAGATGAATTATACTGGCTGCTTTCTAGCAGTAACTTGACAGTTTTCAAGCATCTCCCCCTCCTTAAATATCACAGATGTGAGAATCGTCCGTGACAATGACTGGGAGGAGCCAGAAAGGAGAGACTTTTTTAGTACCCAACTTAAGTGCTCCATGTCTTTTATAATTATAAATTGCTATCAAAATACCACACATGCATACTGAAATAATAAATCTACTGCCTTTTTAAACCAATAAAAGTGAACCAACGATTGAGATTTCCTTTTGTTGACAATAGAATAAGGACGACTACCCCCTATTGCATCGCTGCCCAGTAATTATGGGGCTATTCTCTTGCCCATCTTTAGCCTAAACATGCTCTTTGTTTAAATTGTTACACAGTTTTTGTTGACTGTTTGCAACTTTGTTTTGTTTGTTTTTCTGGTTTTGAATATGTGTAATAATGTAAGTGTATTATTTTGTACTTGAATTTAAATAGCTAAAATAATTACGTTGTTTTTTTAGGCATATCACAATTTGAAAGTGCTGCTCTGTGCAGTTACTGTTACTTTTAAGTTGCTCCTGAAAAATTTTGGCCTCTTTTTGAACTTTTTGATTTTTTGTTTGTTTTGTCCGTTCAGTTATTTTTAATAGTAATGCTGCCTAAACCAATAAAAGAAAATAAGGATATGCTGTTATTATGCTGGTTTTCAGAATGTTGATTAATGATCCATCCCAGAAGCTCGATAGTGAGGAAGTTTTTATTCTCCATTGAGTTGCCCTTTAAAGCAATTAGTAGGTATCCTTTTTATGCTGTGATAGGAATTGCGCAAAATCTACAGCTGGGTACACACGATGAGATATTTCGGTCGATAGTTCAGTGTATCGGTCGATCGGACCGAAATGATCGCATCCGAATGCGATAATTGGTGGAAAACCTCGTCCGATCGTGCGGTCCTCTAAGGACCGCACAATTGGACGCGGTAACTGTCGGACGCGGCTGCTTTTGCCACGACCGACAGTCCTTCCTCCTGGCCGACCGGTCGAAAGTATCGAACAGTCGGTCAGGAGGAAAATGTCTATATAACATTTGTAACACAGAACAATCCTTTAGTAAATATTAATTTTTGGTGAAATATTCCTTTTAAAGTGATTGCCTGGTAGTTTGTGACTTGGTATGTATAGCTTTAATCAGTGGTGCTTTGCTTTTGTCTGGAGTGGCCTCTGGACTGAAAAAAGCTGATGTAATATCAATATCCAAAAATTTGTCATGCAAACTTGCTTGCTTTTTGAGGTAACAATTTGCAGTGTGGAAGTAGTAGATGTATACTTGGATGTTTCCAAGGCTTTAATACTGTGCTACATAGGTGAATCATGTAAGATCTGTTGACCTTGAAAATGAAACGATTGGTAGGGTCTTGTTAATTGATACACTGGGTCGGACCACCAAAGATGCCTGACCATATGGGAAAACCTATGTAGGCTATTGAAATCTACATAAGAATCACAGTTAAAATCAGACTTAAGCTGCCCATACTCTCTTACCTGCTGATGTTTCTTGCGACGTTTGGGCCATCTGCCGAGCAAAATTACAGCTGTGACGTTGATTGAAAATCATTAGCTGGCTGGGGAGCATCATGGGAATGTCACTGGTAAGATCTGCTGATTTAAAGCTGATAAGGCATTCATCGGAACATCTAATTGGCTTTAAGTAAGCAAGTAAAAGGGACCAGACCAGCCCTTTCCGTGCACAGAAAAGGCATAGAAGCAAACCGATGGAAAGAAGGCTAGTAAGTAATGTTAGCAGCATCTGGTAATGTTAAAAACCTTGCAAGCTTGAGGTTTGGGGGGAAGGTGTTCTTAACACAATATCAAATGTTTTTTGGGGGTGGACATACCCTTTAACTAATGTAGATAACTGGACTTGACAAGTTACAGTTCTTCACAATGGATGTGTTGATGGGCCTTACAATAAAGGCTAGTTTTGTTTTAAGGTGCAGAAAGTAAAACTATAGCACCGCCATCTTGAAGATGCAGGCATGGCAGGTTCATTGGTATGTTTTAGGAGAGTGTTGAGTACCTTTTACAGTCAGAGAAAAATGAGTTACATTGATATTAACACAATGTGTTGTTGTTAATTGTTAATCCAGGGATTCTTTAAATTGTTGTTTGTAGCCAGAAAGTATTTATTCCCATTCAGACTTTTCAGAGGTTTTTTTTTTTTTTGCCTTCCCCTGGATGAACTGCTAGGCGGGCATTATATTTAGAGCAATGCTTATAACCGCCTCAGCTACTCTTTAACTATACGAGAACTGCATTAGTCAAGAACATCCAGCCTCAAAACCTTTTTTTTGTCCTGTATTATATATATATATAAAAATATATATTATGTCAAAATATTGGCAATCTTCTATCACGACCAGCAAGTAACATTGGAGACTTCCAGCGACTCCTAGGTGAGAGCCAAGCTGCAGTGAGACCTTGCTGGAAGCCGACATCGCTACATGTCATCCCTTCAATTACAGAGACCAGGATTCTTTTGTTATTTGCCAAAAAGTATAGAGCTGAAACACAAAATGAGGCTATTTACGAGGTGATCTTGAGAGAAAACCTAACCAGGTAATTACCTATACCATTAAGTGGTCCAAAAAATGACAAGACCAGGCAGTATGACAGAACAGAAATATTTTATAAGAATAGGAATTTCTTCTGCAAAGAATAGAATGGAAAGAGGAATTTTACCATAAAGTAGCTGTGAAAGGGAAAAATAAAACACTGCACTCCAGCAGCTTGCATTGCTTTCTTCAACCAAGTTATTTACCTTCCTTTGTGCGCTGCACTGTTTTACAATTATATAGGAGATAAAAGTTGTATCTTCTGGGCAAAATACATATTCCTTTTTACCATATAGTAATCACTTATAACTGCATTATTCTTCTTAATGGGTAGGTCTTATCAGTAAGCAGTGCTGCCAGTTCTGCTCTGTGTTGTAGGCACAGCATGGACGAGGCCTTTCACCATTTTGAATAGGGTAGCCAGGTGTCCACTTATAGGAGTGTCATTGTTAACATTCCATGTAACATTAGACGCATTATGATCAATAACTTTTAGAAGGTGCACACTGATAATCAGACATTATTCTGCCACCTTATAAATATGATAATTGGAGGCTTGGGATGAGAATAAAATGGAAGTGCTTATACTGTCCATCCACACTAGAGGGCGATATATTTCTAATTTTAAAATTTACTTTAAATTGATCACAGAACATAATATCCAGAAAGGTGTTAACCAGTAAGGCTGAGGCCACATTACAACGCATTAAGCACGCACGCTTTTGTGTGCGTTATTTTGGCGTTTGTGCTAGCGTTTTCACAATCTTTAAAACAAGTGATTGCGCGAAAAAATGCTCGCTCGCAAAACACGAACGGACGCAATCGCATCGAAAATCGCAGGAACTTTAGCATTCCCGCAATTTCCATGTTAGCGAAAATCGCAAGCGCAAAACGCGAAAGTGAACGCGTGAAAAACGCGCTAGTGTGGCCTAGCCCTAATTAAAATGTATACAAACTGTAAAATGAATACGAATTTCCAACAATTAAAGAAAGTAATGAAGTGTGTTAATTATTAGCTTTGACTATGAATTGTTATGCCTATAGCATGCCATAGACTTGACAAAATAGGTTTATTTAATTAGAGTTGCAAAAAGGTGCCTGTGCTGATCTGGAGCATTCAATGTTATAAAATGTTTTCTAATTGCAGTAGACCAGTAAAAAGGTAACTTCTAATTGGCTACTGCAAATTAACTGCACAGGCACATTTTTTGCACCTCTTTTAAAATAGGACATATTGGGGGCAATTTAAAACCAATCAGAATATATCCAGTAAATTCCCCCGGTTGTGTTTATAATAATAAATAATGGACCCAGATGGGAAGTTTAAAAATTTGTCAGACATAGACTGGTAACAAAGCCATAGTTATAAAGGTGTGATATCGATTTTTAGCGATACCGTGCCTTTTAATGATTGGTTTAACGATCGTTAATTTATGATGATAATTAACAATCGTAAATAACCGATAACGATCGTAAATCCACGATAAAGCGATCGTAGAGTTACGATCCCCATAGAATACCATTGCAGTAGTTTAATACTACATGGTATTCTACAACCGAACATTCGTTAAAGGGCATGTCCACCCCCAAACTATAATCTATAATCCCCCCACTGGCCCCAATGTGTAGTGCAATAAAATCCTTACCTCACATTCCAGCTCCAAGTTGTTCTCCAGTATTCCCCCCCCCCCCCCCAAAGTCCAAAAAAGTGGCCACCAGGAGGAGGCCAGAGTCTATATAGGACTTTCCTCCTGTCTCCTCCGGGGGAGAATTTTGCCATGCGCAGTGCAGCACTTCTCCCCCTCCCTCTCCCACCCGCTCTGGTCTCCCTCCCCCTAGCGTAAATCCCTTTATGTATATAATAGTAAATGTGCCCCCAGCCCCAACCGCTATTATCATTTTCTTAGAAAGTCCCCAGATAGTTACTTGCCATGTCTCGCTCCTTCGCCGCACTGAGAACCCGGCAGCTGCGTCCGTGGTTGGCTGCCTTGCAGCCAATCATGGACGCGTCTGCCGGTCTTGCCCCCTGCTTGCATTTCAGTGTAAGCAGAGGGCCGGGGCAGTGCGGAGAAGGAGCGAGGCATGGCAAGTAACTATCTGGGGACTTTCTAAGAAAATTATAATAGCGGTTGGGGCTGGGGGCACATTTACTATTATATACTAAAAATGTAAATTAAGGGTGGACATACCATTTAATTAACAAAAACTCCACAATGAACTCGGGCATTACATCACATTACATCACAGGGCAAAAAAACAAGTACAAGTTACTTATTTTACCACGTGGTATTTTGCAGCATTGTCCAATGAAATCACATTGCAGTAGTTAGTAGTCGAAAACAAATGCTGCAATCATAACTTAGTGTTAGCCATTGGCATTTTAAGGCTGTAACTTTTTTGAAACTCCTGTGTTGTAAATTGCTTCTGGGGACAGCAAGGGCTAATGCACATTAGGGCGTTTTAACGAGCGATCCAATTGCGTGTTGGCCAATTGGTCTGGCCACACCAGGTCCGCTGCAATCCTTTTTCGGAGTGTGTGCGTTCACCATTTTTTCTGCGAATAACATGCATGACTGAGGTGGACTTATTATTAGTTTAGGCCATTCACTTAATTTTAATAGGATTTTTCAGATGTTAATAGATAGTGAGCCCTCCCTTGCAGGGGTGTAACTGACTCACCCCCTTGCCAGCGCGCCAAAGGTCCGCGATTAGCTGTTTTTAATCTGATTTTTAATTGCAGGTATAAAATTACGAAGGCGATCATATTTGTGCAATGGCCTATACAGTACCACTGCGATAATCTACTACCAGGTGGTATTGTATGGCCAAACGATCATAAATGTACAAGTGTACTTATATGATAGCGCAGGTTTTTAATTACCACCTTTTGATGTTAAATAGCAAACTGCTAACAAATAACTACGAATCACAGCTCTGTGCTGTGTACTAAATTGCGCCTCCTGCTGCTGGCACCAATTTACTGAACGAGAGAAAATATATTGTCCCAAGTTCCTCACCCTCGGGTCAGATAGCCATGAACTCATTTATTATCCAGGATTTTAGTCCTGCTTGTTATTATAATGCACTATCCCAGCAGCACCTGCACACGGAGGTAACTAAACGGTTCTGTATAGGCCGACCCATAGTACGTTCACAGCAGTTGTAACACAGTCTAACATATAGTTACATTTGTTTGCTTAAGGCTTGTATCACACTTGCTAAATTTTCCAACCAGCCCTTTGTGTGTGGGCCTTCAGCTGTCAGAGGGATGATGGGATTTGTAGTTCATTGACAGCTGGAGAGTCATTGGTTGGATATCCCTGATAATGTTACTAAAAACTTTCTGAACATAATAATAATGCGGTTGGGGCTGGGGGAGGAAGCCCTACAACATCAAAAATTTAGAAAAGAGGTGGACATGCCCTTTAAATAACAGATATTTTTAGGCAAAATCTAAGACCATAATTCTCTCTTGTAGAAGAATGGATTGTCCAGTTGAGTATTATGGGAGGTGGGGTGTCTCTTGTAAGACTGGATCTGTGGCGCAGCTCTGGACGCACATTACCAGATAGTGGTAGATATACTGGATCTAGGTATCTAAGGCGTGTGGTTTAATAGGGAATCCATGTTCCCATTTTCACCTACGGTGCTAGATTATGGGCAATGACAAAACACAATTAGTGGATATTTGTTCAGATAATAACTTTCTATGGAAAAGGAAGGTTGGAAGATCCAGGAGAACCTTGGGGTTACCGCACCAGCAACCTGAAAAGAGCAAGATGAGTTGGTTAGAATCTCTTAGATGAGTTGGTTAGAATCTCTTATCTTAGATGAGTTGGTTAGAATCTCTTAGATGAGTTGGTTAGAATCTTAGATGAGTTGGTTAGAATCTCTTAGATGAGTTAAGGTGGCCATACATATACCTGATATTACTTGACCGAGCGCTCACTTTGATCGATCCTGCCGGAGCCGCCTCTCCCGTTCTTCTATGCGACCGACATTCGATCGCAAAATGAATGTGACTTTGCGATCGCATGTCGTTTGCATAGAAGAACGGGAGAGGCAGTTATGGCAGGATCGATTGAACGTTGTGTGATCGCACAGTCGGGTAAGTAATATCGGGTATATGTATGGTCACTTTAAAGGGTATGTATACTGGAAAATTAGTTTTTTTCAAATTGCCTATTAGTGGAAACAATAATTCATCCCAATTATCACTATACCGTTTTGTTGTTGATCTGTCCCCTATTTCTTTAGATATCTAATCTGAAACATCTTACGTTTCAGAATTTCTGTAAACCGTTTTGCTGTAGCTGGAATTGTTTGACAGTTGTTGTGCTGTATGCAGTATTGACAGTTGGTATGTGGGAAAAGTCAGGTCGGTGGTCAGAGCCTGAGCAAAAAAAGTATTGTATTGAAGGCATGCAGAAACACACACACCTCAGAATACGTGCTACATACATGTCTTTATTTATAGATTAAGTTGATGCAAAGTCTTTTTTTTGCTATACATACACTTTAAGTTAGAATCTCCTTAGGGAGCTATTTCTGCCATTGCTACCTACCCTACTCTTAGGTTGAGCCCATTTATACCTGTTCTAAAACCACAAATTATCTCTTTATTGAACATCTGCAAAAAATATATTACTTTATGTATCCTTTTATTTATAAAGGATCAATATCATTAAATTAAAATTTCACTCCTTTATCACAGTCATAATTCAAGATTATTACCAGTAGTACCAGGTTGAACATCCCTGCCATAGTCTATAGAGACCATTTAGTTTTAGCATAACTGCAACGGACCTCTTGCTTTATAATATAGTATTATTCCCTGAACAGATGGCCTGTACCTGCAGTCAAGGACATGAATCAGAATAGTTATCGAATTGGGCACGTTGGTTACAGTGTGAAGATCTATTGTATAACACACAAACTCTGGACATCTGAGATACTCGGAGGCTGTTAATCTGTTTAGTTTCTTTGCTAATGGTTGGCTAGAAGTATGTATCACCACCTGTTGCCAAAGGTGAGCTCATCCCTTGGGAAGGGAGAGGCGGGAAAACTGTTGGATAAACTGCTAACATAATCCTAAACAGGTAGAAATTGTATTTGCATTAGATTTTAGCCAATGAAATACTTGCAACACGTAATTAAGACAGATTAACACCTTTATTTCCTATATGGTTTCACCTCTGCACTAAACATACTGACATTTAGAAAATAAAATTCATAATGTATGGACAATGCAGCATAATTCTATTACACAGGGCAGCCTTATAATGGGATCCTTAGTAGGAAGCCAAGTCCGTCATTGGCTGTAACATCAGCGACCCCTGCCATGATTAACAGAAGGGCAAAGGGTGGCCAAAGAAATTCAATGATAAGGGTCATGTCCCTTATGGTTCTACAACGAGACAAGTGCAACTGCCTAGTGCTCAGTGGCCGTTTGCTACTTGAAATCTAATATTAAACCACTGTAACCGGCATTAAACTCCACCGGAACAACATTGAATTCTGGGTTATTTTTTCTATTGTGAATCTTTATTACCTGCCAATAACTCGAGTTGCTACAGCCAATGTGCCTTCAAAATTGCTGTTGAAAAACAAACAGTAAAGGTTCTAGGAACCAAGACAACTCAAAGATAATTGGGGGTCTCCAAACCCCACCTGCCCCTTTCATGTGGTTTTGCTATGACACTTTTGGAATAGTGTCTATCCACCATAAATTATTATTACATTAACTAAACATTAACATTATCATGGCTGGAGCACAAAGACCTGTAATCTGCACAACCCGGGAGCCTCCCACTAGCAAAAATGTAATTACCTAAAGAATCTCACGCACAAAAGAATTTAATAGCAAGGAATTTGTTGTTATTTGAAGTGGCAGTTTGGTAATAAGCGCAAATGGCTGTCATGTTACACGCCGATCATCAACTCAATGGGCTGATCTCCATGGCAATGATAAACACATTTTACAGCCTATTAATATGAAGTTCTATTTCATCAGCCTGTAATTACCTGTTACTGTATAATAAAACCTGCCTCATTAGCCATTTAATTGTTGTTAAATATAAACTATCCAAGGAACCACTGATGTCAGAGGACTGGCCTCCATCTTGACCAAGCAGATCACATTACCCAAGTCAGTGAAAGGGCAGGATGAGTAAAACGTTATTCCTTTGTGTGACTGCATTAATTATCATGTATTCTAGAAAATATATCAGAACGAATTAACATAACACAAATGTAAAAACATGTTATCTACCGTGACCGTCTCTGCCTGTTTACACCTGGTGTCCTGTTGCTGATCACAGATGGCAAACTCGCTGAAATCCGCTTGCAGATTTTTGAAAAAATTAGAAAATCCACAAGCTGACCCATTGAAGTCAATGGGTCCTAAAAATCCGAAAAGTTCTGCGTAAAGGTATAAATAGTAATGGTAACTTACTGTAATGGCTCAGGGACCTGGGAAATGGTCTGGGGATCACATATCAATGGCCAAAATCTTTTTTAAAAAACACCGTCCAGTACCGGAAACTTCAGGCACTTTCTGTTTTGGCATTCCAAACAGAATATTTGCGATTTCTAGATATTTAGAAAACTGTTAAATTTTTTAAATTTGAAATTTCTAGAAATATTGAAAAAAAAATCTGTTTTTTTAATTTTGATACTTCTGCAGTTCGAAAAAATGTCCAGAAAATCCTTAAAATCTGTTTTGGAACCAGGGGCCGTATTTATAAAAGATCGCTATCGTTATCATAAAATACTGTTATCGGTAACTACCGGTCGGTATCGGTAAATACCGGTCGTTATTTTACGGTAACGATCGGTATTTTATGATAACGATAGCGATCTTTTATAAATAGGGTCCATCTTTATTGCTGATAACTGGATTTTAAATGGATTCCCGTGTAAGCTATAAAATACGTCATTAATCACATTAAGCTTGTTAATAAGAGGCTATTACGTGAGGTGTCTCGTTTTAAAATAAAGAAATAAAGCCAATGTCAGTGTACAGAACCAAAGGGACAGTAAGAAATGCATTTTAATAAACAATAGGAGTCATTAGGAGTAAGATAGATATGTAAATAAGTAATAATAGAGATATGTTATGTTAAGTAGGCCCTAAACTTGTCGCGGTGGGCCCCTAGTCTCAGATTTCCTGTTGGGTCCTAACAGTTCAGTCTAACAATGAATAAAGAAAATAAAGGAATATTTGTGTATAAAGTGACATTACACTGGAGCTATGGGTCTATGCCATTCTGCTACAGTAAAATGGCAACTGCAAGAAGAGTTGGGGAACCTTTAGATGCCAATTCAACTCCCCCATGTCCCCATGAGTTACCCTGGTATATATAATGTAGGGCTGGTACACATGGGTTGGGAATAAAATATTATTACAATAATCAGGCCAGTGTGACCAATAAAGACATGTGGTTAGGAGGTTCAAAGTACATTCAGAACATGGTGGGGTTGATAACCTGTAGGTAAAAGTTTTGGGAATATTGTGAATCCTGGAATTAAGCTTTGCACCTATAGACATGCTCATGTTGTATTTAATGCATTGCTATGTGTTGGGTGCCATCATGGCAGACACAGGCCTTGTCCCAACATCTGACACCAATCCATAATGAACAGCTGAGCAATGACAATGCTATTTGGGGAACTAGATTTTCCCCCACATGCATGGGGTCTCATTATGGTTTAGAGTCAGGTGGTGAAGTGGTAAGGCAGATGGTGACAGGAAAGTATAAACATCTATACATAGTCTGTTATAAACTATTTCAAATCTTTTACAATTATGATGTCACATCTCCCAGACATATTCCCAGTGGGGATTTCCATTGATGTGTCTATACTTACCAGAACCTATTAACAGAGGAGTAGCTGTAACACTGGGGCTAGGATACCATGATGACCATATTGTTCTCCCATGGGATTGTGTGTGTACAGGATCTTTATCTTTCCTATAAATACATGTTGTAATGTAATGGATGTCTGTTCATTAATGCTCTCCCTGTTTCTCCAGTGCCACAACAGTTGAATTAGCAGGATGAGGTATAGAATAAAAATTTGTCAGGGAAAGGGTAAACCCACAGATGGATTGAATGTGGGTAAGGGATGAAGGGGTGGGAGATGGATGGCATGTAGAATAAGATGGGTGATTACATTTTTATATGGCATTGAAATCCCCCACATTAACTTAAAACACATTATTAATATATAGCCAGATGGGTACATACCTAATGCATACATTAACTTCGCATCATTACGTGAGCACTGATTTTAGGAAATTAATAATTATAAAGATGAAAGATATGCTGTAATTCAGGCAGTAATTCAGCATGATGTTTGATGCCCCCTCCTGTAAAGTACGCTGCCTTCTCTTAAAGCTGCACATGGTCACACATGCTCAGAAGAGGTTGCTCAAGATGCAGCAGTCAGTGATTGGCCATGATGTAAATTGTCATGGCCATCACTTGACTGCCCTACCTGGGCAAAAAAACAGGAAGCAGAAGAGAAGGAACGCTTTCTGGCACAACTCCATGGGATTTTTTGGGAGTGATTAAGCTATGTATAAATTTTATATTAGGGTGGACATGTGCTTTAACTGCTCTATCCCGAAGCACCATGCCTTTAATCTAAATGGGCCAAAAGCTGGACTGGACCTGTGGCATTACTTGGAAATAGCCCGATTTTGGATACTTTCTATAAACTTTAGTACTGGATCAAAGCCTTTTTTTGGTTTTGTTTTGATGTTTCAACATTTTGTATCTTATTACATTGGCTACCCATATCATCACTACTACAGGGAAAGGATCTGCCCCAAACTATTACGTTGAAGCAACAAATCCACCTTAAATAAAACCCAGTGTGATCTGAATTGTGACTACTGTCTATGTAATAAAGCAATACTTACCCAGAAATATGAAGATTACTGGTGCATCTCGGTCTGAAGTGGGTGCTGACTCACCCAGTCCCCTTTTTACCACTCAAGGAACACCTACAGAAAGCCATTTTGTTTCTCCCGCCCTGGCCAATTTATTTCTATTACCAGGGCTGCTCCACTTGTTCAAGGGCAGACAACTAATAACAAATTATGTCACATGAGCTAAAATGCAGTGTGCTGTTCTCTTAACGCATTATGGGAGTGGCTGAACTAGGTTTGCAATGCAATCGATACATTGAGACCCAGCAACTCTAGGCATTCTCCATTCCCTGTGTACCCCCTGATGGGACGCTACACAGGACTGAGCGGTGAAGTTTAAGGGGAACTGGAAAAAGAGTGTACTTGTATTACAAAGCCACTGACCTCTGCCCTTTCCCTATAGCAGCAAATGCTCCTTGAGTCTAAGTCCGTCTTTGTGAGACAGTTATCCAGGGATAATCAGGGACATTTGGAACTATAAACTTGATACAATGAACCAATTTAATGCATTTCCCCCTTTTTTTCCCAATGTGCCATTTTTGCATCTTGTCTGATTTTTCTTCTTCTTGGTATTTTGTTTCTATCCTTAAACAGAACGATTTCTGCTAATTGGGGACCTACGGTGACACCGCCATGTCCTTTTCCCAGACTCCCACTCATTAAAGTGACAGCGCGTTTTGGTTGGAAGAAGTTTGCCATATTGAACATTTAAGATCTGAAATGCCTTTTGACGATGCAGTTTCTTTTCGCCTGTAGTAATAAAATAAACAAGTTTAGCACAAATGTCTCCAAAACCCTAAGGAATTAAGCGAAAGCTAAAATCCTAGAAAATCATCATTATCAGCGGAACCCTGAGGCCGGGTGTGAGCGGCGAACAGACGCTTGGCTGGCATTTTCACAGCCTTTAAACTAAAATGCAGTGCATTTTATTTTCCAAGTTTTGTCTGCCTTTGATTTCCATTGTATTATAAAGTTTTCTTGTATTTATTATATAATAATGGTGGGTTTTGAGTGTAATCATTGAAAATTACTACAAGTGGCAAATAGTTAACATGGATGGCAACATTCCTTCCTGACTAGTTACTGCCACATGGTGGCTCAGGGGTGGTGGTCAACAGGTAAAGGAATGTACCACGGCCTGGATGAATCAGAACCTTAACAAGCAGGTAAATGTATGTTCTGCACTGGCTGTTTCAATGTCCTTCCCTCTTACCCCATGGGAACTGCATGAAGTGAAACCATTATGTGATCCTCCCAGTCCATGGTAGAAGTACAGGAGCTCCCAGTCATAAGAATACAGTAAAATATACAGTTAAATACTCTAGTTCATGTAAGGAATTAAATTAAAATCACTACTTATACTAATGTGAATTTTCTATTTAAAGGGGAACTAAAGCTAAAAACCACCCCTCCATCTAATGTAGCAGGGAGCAGACCTACAAAACAAGCTCCTCACCCTTGGGAGTATATTAAATTGTGCAGAACACTTCTCCCCTTTCTAGACAGGTAGGCCAATCTCTGAAAAGATTGTTCCTTTAAATAAGCTTAATACAAGCACTAGAGGTGACCGTCGGTTTAGAAATAATAGCCATGCCATGGGGAATACGTACCAATGGGTAAATTATTTTATAAAAAATAATTTTCTAGTATGGCAACTCCCATGTATACAAATAAATACTAACATATCTATAAAGAGAGAGAAAGAGTCAATGTTGGCAAGTAGACAGGCTAGCAATCTAATGGGTGGACTGATTAGCAGGCTGGCTATTGGAATTTGCACCCAAGATAGCTGTTTGAAATGAACACACAAATGCTGTCTGTCTCTCCCTCCTGTCAGCTGTCAGCCTTTCCCTAACACACTAACAAATGTCAGAGATTTTTACAGTCGGGGGGCTGGTGTAGCCCTGCTGATTGCACACACACACGCACAATTGTAATGCAGGAATTAGGGTATTTAGTTGATAGTATTACATTTTGCAGTGGAACCAACTTTCTGTATTTATTTAATTATATCCTTGTTATTTCAGTTAATTAGCAATCAGTCCACAAGGTGACCTTTCATATGCTGCTGCTCTGCAAATAAAGAATATTGGGAGGTAGGGAACCTCAATCCTACCCCCCACAAGTTCCTGGGCACCAGCATAGTGATCCCTTTAATAGAGGGAGGTACTCTTTATTGTTATAAGATATGCTCTGCTTATAATTATATTATGCCAATGGTAGTTTACTGATTGTGGTAATCCCTATTATTGTTACAAATGGAGATCAGTGTCTGGACTGTTGACTGTTTACGGACTGTAAATGTCCAATATATCAGTATAGTTGCCCTTTTATTTGAAGACAGTGGCAGTTCCCTCCACTAGCCTCCCCTTTATTATAGTCTCAATAAATATTGGAAATATGTTGGTTAGTATAGATATCTGCCAATTGGCTACACACATGCTTCTGTCTCTCCTGACCGATCTACTGAGTGAGATTTCAGCACGATCCTGCGTAATAATATTATTATAGGGATCATTGGGAAATCCTATTTTCAGTTTACTGTCCCAGCTGTGGTGGTTGAGGTACCATGATACAGGCTGTTTAATGTAGTTATGATAATCAACTAGACTGTAAGATGTATGGGTCACCTGTTCTAAGGGCATGTACACCCTTTCATTTTTTATCTTTTCATTTATATGCCTGCAACACCAACTGCTATTATTACTTATTATATAAATATCTGTAACCAGATTTTTAATAGGTTCTATTCTGTTCTGGTAAGGGCATCTGCCTCCTCTCTCTACTCAATGTGCTTTTTATAAGCTTGAGCATGTGCAGAGGAGGCAGCAGGGGAAACAGCAGTCAATCATTGGTTGTGAGGTCAGTTGTCCCAGCTGCATGGAGGAAGGAAGCCAGTTTACACTGCCAAAATGGGGGCAATATTACATCTAATAATGTGACGAATACATCAGTTATGGGTGGGAGCAGGTAGTGGACATGTAACCAGTTTTTGTTTTAAGAGTGTACATGCCCTTTAAGCTCGTTTCCTTTTATAGTTCCCAATGTATATTATTAATTCTGTATTTACATACATTTCTTGACTTTTCGTATTATAATATTGCGCAGCGCTATATCCCCAAGAGAATTTTAGATTCCCATGTAATGATGTTTAGTGGGATTAACTGGGTTCCTTATTGGTTTTTGAATTTGTATCCTATAAACTGAGCGTATATTATGGTATTGTGTAAGCAATGTAACCCTGTCTAACTCATCGCACAGCCATATGTCAACCCAAGGCCTGGCAATGCTCAAATTACCTTGTCTGCAACTTGTCTTTTCAGTAGCTGCAGCTGCTCTGGCCAGGTGGACGTTTCTGTTATTAAGGCTTTGGGGCTCATTATCTAATTGGTAAAACTGTACGCACTATATATAGTGAAATGTCAGTATAGTTCCAATGTTGGTTTAATTCCCACTCATCAAGGTGATACACTGAGGGAGGTGGCTAAAATGTCACTGGTCTGCATGAGTTTTCTAACATTTTGGTGATTTTGTACATTGTATTTACAGCCCCTCAGTAACGAGTTGCTGTGTCAGTGAGAGGGGCAATGTCTGTTACAGGGTGGGATATAACACTAACAGGTGGTACGCAAGGTGTGTTAAGCTGACAATACCGATAATACATTCAAACCTACATGACTGGGATATAAACACAAAATGGTGGGTACACATGGTGCCATGTTACGGGTGTGATACACACACAGGGGGTACACACGGTGCCATGTTACGGGTGTGAAATAAACACAACAGTGGGTACACATGGTGCCATGTTACTGGGTGTGAAATAAACACAACAGTGGGTACACATGGTGCCATGTACTGGGTGTAATAAAACACAAACAGTGGGTACACATGGTGCCATGTTACTGGGTGTGAATAAACACAAAAAGTGGGTACACATGGTGCCATGTACTGGGTGTGAAATAAACACAAACAGTGGGTACACATGGTGCCATGTTACTGGGTGTGAAATAAACACAAACAGTGGGTACACACGGTGCCATGTTACTGGGTGTGAAATAAACACAAACAGTGGGTACACATGGTGCCATGTTACTGGGTGTGAAATAAACACAAACAGTGGGTACACACAGGTGCATGTTACTGGGTGTGAAATAAACACACAGTGGGTACACATGGGCCATGTTACTTGGGTGAAATAAAAACAAACAGTGGGTACACCTGGTGCCATGTTACTGGGTGTGAAATAACACAAACAGTGGGTACACATGGTGCCATGTTACTGGGTGTGAAATAACACAAACTGGGGTACACATGGTGCCATGTTACTGGGTGTGAAATAAACACAAACAGTGGGTACACATGGTGCCATGTACTGGGTGTGAAATAAACACAAACAGTGGGTACACATGGTCCATGTACTGGGTGTGAAATAAACACAAAAGTGGGTACACATGGTGCCAGTTACTGGGTGTGAAATAAACACAAACGTGGGTACACATGGTGCCATGTTACTGGGTTTTGAAAATAAACACAAACGTGGGTACACATGGTGCCATGTTACGGGTGTGAATAAACACCAACGGTGGGTACACATGGTGCCATGTTACTGGGTGTGATATAAACACAAACAGTGGGTACACATGGTGCATGCTACTGGGTGTGAAATAAACACAAACAGTGGGTACATGGTGCCATGTTACTGGGTGTGAAATAAAACACAAATGGTGGGTCACAATGGTGCCATGTTACTGGGTGTGATAAAACACTAATGAGTGGGTCACAGTGGGGCCATGTTACTGGGTGGATATAAAACACTAAGATGGGTACAACATGGGCCATGTTACTAGGTGTGATATAAAACACAAACGGTGGGTACACATGGTGCCAAGTTACTGGGTGTGATATAAACACAAACGGTGGGTACACACTGTGCATTTTACTGGTGTGATATAAACACTAACGGTGGGTACACACAGTGCCATGTTACTGGTGTGATATAAACACTAAGGTGGGTACAAAATGCCATGTTACTGGTGTGATATAACAACTAAACAGTGGGTACAAACGGTGCCATGTTACTGGTGTGATATAACACAAAAGGTGGGTACACATGGTGTTACTGGGTGTGATTAAACACTAACGGTGGGTACACACTGTGCCATTTACTGCGTCTGATATAAACACTAACAGTGGGTACACACAGTGCCATGTTACTGGGTGTGATATAAACACTAATGGTGGGTACACACGGTGCCATGTTACTGGGTGTGATAAAAACACTAATGGTGGGTACACATGGTGCCATGTTACTGGGTGTGATATAAACACTAATGGTGGGTACACATGGTGCCATGTTACTGGGTGTGATAAACACTAACGGGGGTACACACAGTGCCAGTTACTGGGTGTGATATAAACACTAATGGGGGGTACACATGGTGCCATGTTACTGGTGTGATATAAACACAAACGGTGGTACACAAGTGCCATGTTACGGGTGTGATATAAACACTAACGGTGGGTACAAACTGTGCCATTTTACTGGTTGATATAAACACTAACAGTGGGTACACACAGTGCCATGTTACTGGGTGTGAATAAACAAACTAAGGTGGGTACACACGTTGCCATGTTACTGGGTGTGATATAACACTAATGTGGGTACACATGGTGCCATGTTACTGGGTGTGATATAAACACAAGGTGGGTACACATGTGCCATGTTACTGGTGTGTGATTAAACACTAAACGGTGGGTACACACAGTGCCATGTTACTGGGTGATATAAACACTAAGTGGGTACACATGGTGCATGTTACTGGTGTGATATAAACACTAACGGTGGGTACACACAGTGCCATGTTACTGGGTGTGATATAAACCCAACACGGTGGGTACACACAGTGCATGTTACTGGGTGTGATAAAACACTAATGGTGGGTACCACAGTGCCATGTTACTGGGTGTGATATAACACTAATGGTGGGTACACAGGTGCATGTTACTGGGTGTGAAATAAACACAAACAGTGGGTACACATGGTGCCATGTTACTGGGTGTGAAATAAACACAAACAGTGGGTACACATGGTGCCATGTTACTGGGTTTGAAATAAACACAAACAGTGGGTACACATGGTGCCATGTTACTGGGTGTGACATAAACACAAACGGTGGGTACACATGGTGCCATGTTACTGGGTGTGATATAAACACAAACAGTGGGTACACATGGTGCCATGCTACTGGGTGTGAAATAAACACAAACAGTGGGTACGCATGGTGCCATGTTACTGGGTGTGAAATAAACACAAATGGTGGGTACACATGGTGCCATGTTACTGGGTGTGATATAAACACAAACAGTGGGTACACTGGTGCCATGTTACGGGGTGTGAAATCACAAAAACGGTGGGTACACATGGTGCCATGTTACTGGTGTGATATAAACACTAATGTGGTACACATGGGCCATTTACTGGGTGTGAATAAACACAAACGTGGGTACACATGGTGCCATGTTACTGGGTGTGAAATAACACAAACGTGGGTACACTGGTGCCATGTTACTGGGTGTGAAATAAACCCAAACGTGGGTACACATGGTGCCATGTACTGGTTGTGATATAACACTAACGGTGGTACACACGGTGCCATGTTACTGTTGATATAACACAAACGGTGGGTACACATGGTGTTTACTGGGTGTGATATAAACACTAACGGTGGGTACACACTGTGCCATTTACTGGTTGTGATATAAACACAACGGTGGGTACACACAGTGCCATTTTACTGGTGTGATATAAACATAACGTGGGTACACATAGGTGCCATGTTTACTGGGTGTGAATAAACACAACGGTGGGTACACAGTGTGCCATGTTACTGGGTGTGAAATAAACACAAACTGTGGTTACCCATGGTGCCATGTTACTGGGTGTGAAATAAACACAACGGTGGGTACCACATGTGCCATGTTACTGGGTGTGAATAAACACAAACGGTGGGTACACGTGGTGCCATGTTACTGGGTGAAAAAATACACACAAGGCTGGTACACTGGTGCCATGTTACTGGGTGTGATATAAACCAACGGTGGGTACACACGTGCCATGTTACTGTTTGATATAAACACTAAGGTGGGTACACATGGTGTTACTGGGTGTGATATAAACACTAACAGTGGGTACAAACGGTGCCATGTTACTGGGTGTGATATAAACACTAACGGTGGGTACACACTGTGCCATTTTACTGCGTCTGATATAAACACTAAGTGGGACCACAGTGTTCTGGTGTGATATAAAACAAACGTGGGTACACAGGTGCCATGTTACTGGGTGTGATATAAACACTAACGGTGGGTACACACTGTGCCATTTACTGGTTGATATAACACTAACAGTGGGTACACACAGTGCCATGTTACTGGGTGTGATATAAACACTAATGGTGGGACACACGGTGCCATGTTACTGGGTGTATATAAACACTAAGGTGGGTACACATGTGCCATTTACTGGTGTGATATAACACTAAGTGGGTAACACATGGTGCCATGTTACTGGGTGTATATAAACACTAACGGTGGGTACACACGTGCCATGTTACTGGGTGTGATATAAACACTAACGGTGGGTACACACAGTGGCCGATGTTACTGGGTGTGATATAAACACTAATGGTGGGTACACATGGTGCCATGTTACTGGGTGTGATATAAACACTAATGATGGGTACACATGGTGCCATGTTACTGGGTGTGATATAAACACTAATGATGGGTACACATGGAGCCATGTTACTAGGTGTGATATAAACACAAACGGTGGGTACACATGGTGCCAAGTTACTGGGTGTGATATAAACACTAACGGTGGGTACACACTGTGCCATTTTACTGCGTCTGATATAAACACTAACGGTGGGTACACACAGTGCCATGTTACTAGGTGTGATATAAACACTAACGGTGGGTACACATAGTGCCATGTTACTAGGTGTGATATAAACACTAACAGTGGGTACAAACGGTGCCATGTTACTAGGTGTGATATAAACACAAACGGTGGGTACACATGGTGTTACTGGGTGTGATATAAACACTAACGGTGGGTACACACTGTGCCATTTTACTGCGTCTGATATAAACACTAACAGTGGGTACACACAGTGCCATGTTACTGGGTGTGATATAAACACTAATGGTGGGTACACACGGTGCCATGTTACTGGGTGTGATATAAACACTAATGGTGGGTACACATGGTATAAACCCAGTAACATGGCACTGTGTGTACCCACCATTAGTGTTTATATCACACCCAGTAACATGCACTGTGTGTACCCACCGTTAGTGTTTAATCAGACGCAGTAAAATGGCACAGTGTGTACCCACCGTTAGTGTTTATATCACACCCAGTAACACCGTGTGTACCCACCGTTTGTGTTTATATCACACCTAGTAACATGGCACCGTTTGTACCCACTGTTAGTTTATATCACCCCAGTAAATGGCACCATGTGTACCCACTGTTGTGTTTTTATTCACACCCAGTAACATGGAACCATGTGTACCCACTTTGTTTGTTTATATCACACCTATAACATGGCACTATGTGTACCCACCGTTAGTGTATATTCAACCGCAGTAAAATGGTACAGTGTGGTACCCACCATTAGTGTTTATATCACACCCAGTAACATTGCACTGTGTGTACCCACCGTTAGTGTTTATATCACACCCAGTAACATGGCACTGTGTGTACCCACCACGTTAGTGTTTATATCACACCCTTAACATGGCACTGTGGGTACCCACTGTTAGTGTTTAATATCACACCCGTAGTAACATGGCACCATGTGTACCCACCATTAGTGTTTATATCACACCCATTAACATGGCACGTGTGTACCCACCATTAGTGTTTATATCACACCCGTAACATGGCACCTGTGTACCCCTGTTAGTGTTTAATCACACAGTAAAATGGCACAGTGTGTACCCACCGTTAGTGTTTATATCACACCCAGTAACATGGCACTATGTGTACCCACCGTTTGTGTTTATATCACACCTAGTAACATGGCACCATGTGTACCCACCATTAGTGTTTATATCACACCCAGTACCATGGCACTGTGTGTACCCACCGTTAGTGTTTATATAAACCCAGTAACATGGCACTGTGTGTACCCACCATTAGTGTTTATATCACACCATAACATGCAGCACTGTGTTACCCACATAGTGTTTATATCACACCCAGTAACTTGCACTGTGTGTACCCACCGTTAGTGTTTATATCACACCCAGTAACATGGCACTGTGTGTACCCACCGTTAGTGTTATATCACACCCAGTAACATGGCACCATGTGTACCCACCATTAGTGTTTATATCACACCCATGTACATGCCACTGTGTGTACCCCCGTTAGTGTTTTATAACACCCAGTAACATGCACCTGTGTACCCACCATTAGTGTTTATATCACACCCATAACATGGCCCATGTGTACCCACCATTATGTTTTATATCACCCCCAGTAACATGGCACCGTGTGTACCCACCATTAGTGTTATATCACACCAGTACATGCACTGTGTGTACCCCACTGTTAGTGTTTATATCAGACGCAGTAAAATGGCACAGTGTGTACCCACCGTTGTGTTTATATCACACCCAGTAACATGCCACTATGTGTCCCCACCTTTTGTGTTTAATCACACCAGTAACATGGCACCATGTGTACCCCATTAGTGTTTATATCAACCCCAGTAACATGGCACTGTGTGTACCCACCTTTAGTGTTTATACACACCCAGTAACATGGCACATGTGTACCCCCATTAGGTGTTTATATCACACCCGTAACATGGCACCATGTGTACCCACCATTAGTGTTTATACACACCCAGTACATGGCACCGTGTGTACCCACCATTAGTGTTTATATCACCCCAGTACCATGGCACTGTGTGTACCCACTGTTAGTGTTTATATCAGACGCAGTAAAATGGCACAGTGTGTACCCACCGTTAGTGTTTATATCACACACCCAGTAACACCATGTGTACCCACCGTTGTGTTATATCACACCTAGTAACATGGCACCGTTTGTACCCACTGTTAGTGTTTATATCACACCATAGTACATGGCACTATGTGTACCCACCGTTATGTTTATATCACCCTAGTAACATGGCACGTGTGTACCCACCGTTAGTGTTTATATCAGACGCATTAAATGGCACGTGTGTACCACCCCGTTAGTGTTTATATCACACCCAGTAACTTGGCACCATGTGTACCCACCGTTTGTGTTTATTATCACACCTAGTAACATGGCTCCATGTGTACCCATCATTAGTGTTTATATCACACCCAGTAACATGGCACCATGTGTACCCATCATTAGTGTTTATATCACACCCAGTAACATGGCACCATGTGTACCCACCATTTGTGTTTATTTCACACCCAGTAACATGGCACCATGCGTACCCACTGTTTGTGTTTATTTCACACCCAGTAGCATGGCACCATGTGTACCCACTGTTTGTGTTATATCACACCCAGTAACATGGCACCTGTGTACCCACCGTTAGTGTTTATGTCACACCCAGTAACATGGCACCATGTGGTACCCACGTTTGTGTTATTTCAAACCCAGTAACATGGCACCATGTGTACCCACGTTTGTGTTTATTCACACCCAGTAACATGGCACCATGTGTACCCACTGTTTGTGTTATTTCACACCCAGTACATGGTCACCATGTGTACCCACTGTTTGTGTTTATTTCACACCCAGTAACATGGCACCATGTGTACCCACTGTTTGTGTTTTATTTCACACCCAGTAACATGGCACCATGTGTACCCCTGTTTGTTTATTTCACACCCAGTAACATGCCCATGTGTACCCACCTGTTGTGTTATTTCACACCCAGTAACATGGCACCAGTGTACCCACTGTTTGTGTTTATTTCACACCAAGTAACATGGCACCATGTGTACCCACTGTTGTGTTTATTTCACCACACACCGTAACATGGCACCATGTGTACCCACTGTTGTTGTTTATTTCACACCCAGTAACATGGCACCATGTGTACCCACTGTTTGTGTTTATATCACACCCAGTAACATGGCACCATGTGTACCCACTGTTTGTGTTTATTTCACACCCAGTAACATGGCACCATGTGTACCCACTGTTTGTGTTTATTTCACACCCGTAAACATGGCACCATGTGTACCCACTGTTGTGTTTATTTCACACCCTAACATGGCACCATGTGTACCCCTGTTTGTGTTTATTTACACCCAGTAGCATGGCACCATGTGTACCCACTGTTTGTGTTTATTTCACCCAGTAACATGGCACCATGTGTACCCACTGTTTGTGTTTATTTCACACCCAGTAACATGGCACCGTGTGTACCCACTGTTTGTGTTTATTTCACACCCAGTAACATGGCACCATGTGTACCCACCATTTGTGTTTATATCCCAGTCATGTAGGTTTGAATGTATTATCGGTATTGTCAGCTTAACACACCTTGCGTACCACCTGTTAGTGTTATATCCCACCCTGTAACAGACATTGCCCTCTCACTGACACAACACTCGTTACTGAGGGGCTGTAAATACAATGTACAAAATCACCAAAATGTTAGAAAATTCATGCAGACCAGTGACATTTTAGCCACCTCCCTCAGTGTATCACCTTGTGATGAATTAAACCAACATTGGATTACTGACATTTCACTATATATAGTGCGTAACGTTTTACCAATTAGATAATGAGCCCCAAAGCCTTAATAACAGAAACGTCCACCTGGCCAGACAGCTGCAGCTACTGAAAAACAAGTTGCAGACAAGGTAATTTGAGCATTGCCAGGCCTTGGGTTAACATATGGCTGTGCGATGAGTTAGACAGGGTTACATTGCTTACACATACCATAATATACGCTCAGTTTTAGGATACAAATTCAAAAACCAATAAGGAACCCAGTTAATCCTACTAAACATCATTACATGGAATCTAAAATTCTCTTGGGATATAGCGCTGCGCAATATTATAATACGAAAAGTCAAGAAATGTATGTAATACAGAATTAATATACATTGGGAACTATAAAAGGAAACGAGCTTGTACACCTCTTAAAACAAAAACTGGTTACTGTCCACTACCTGCTCCCACCCATAACTGATTTATCGTCACATTATTAGATGTAATATTGCCCCCATTTTGGCAGTGTAAACTGGCTTCCTTCCTCCATGCAGCTGGGACAACTGACCTCACAACCAATGATTGACTGCTGTTTCCCCTGCTGCCTCCTCTGCACATGCTCAAGCTTATAAAAAGCACATTGTAGAGAGAGGAGGCAGATGCCCTTACCGTACAGAATAAACCTATTAAAAATCTGGTTACAGATATTTATATAATAAGTAATAATAGCAGTTGGTGTTGCAGGCATATATGAAAAGATAAAAAATGAAAGGGTGTACATGCCCTTAGAACAGGAAAGGGTCGACCGACCCATACATCTTACAGTCTAGTTGATTATCATAACTACTTAAACAGCCTGTATCATGGTACCTCAACCCCCACAGCTGGGACAGTAAACGAAAATAGGATTTCCCAATGATCCCTATAATAATATTATTACCAGGATCGTGCTGAAATCTCACTCATTAGATCGGTCAGGAGAGACAGAAACATGTGTGTAGCCAATTGGCAGATATCTATACTAACCAACATATTTCCAATATTTATTGAGACTATAATAAGGGGAGGCTAGTGGAGGGAACTGCCACTGTCTTCAAATAAAAGGGCAACTATACTGATATATTGGACATTTACAGTCCGTAAACAGTCGAACAGTCCAGATACTGATCTCCATTTGTAACAATAATAGGGATTACCACAATCAGTAAACTACCATTGGCATAATATAATTATAAGCAGAGCATATCTTATAACAATAAAGAGTACCTCCCTCTATTAAAGGGATCACTATGCTGGTGCCCAGGTACTTGTGGGGGGTAGGATTGAGGTTCCCTACTTCCCAATATTCTTTATTTGCAGAGCAGCAGCAATATGAAAGGTCACCTTGTGGACTGATGCAATATACTGAAATAACAAGGATATAAATATAATAAATAAATACGAAAGTTGGTTCCACTGCAAAATGAATCTATCAACTAAATACCCTAATTCCTGCATTACAATTCTTGTGTGTGTGTGCAATCAGCAGCTACACAGCCCCCCGACTGTAAAAATCTCTGACATTTGTTAGTGTGTTAGGGAAAGGCTGACAGCTGACGGAGGGAGAGACAGACAACATTTGTGTGTTCATTTCAAACAGCTATCTTGGGTGCAAATTCCAATAGCCAGCCTGCTAATCAGTCCACCCATTAGATTGCTAGCCTGTCTACTTGCCACATTACTCTTTCTCTCTCTTTATAGATATGTTAGATTTATATGTATACATGGGAGTTGCCATACTAGAAAATTATTTTTTATAAAATAATTTACCCATTGGTACGTATTCCCCATGGCATGGCTATATTTCTAAACCGATGGTCACCTCTTGTGCTTGTATTAAGCTTATTTAAAGGAACAATCTTTTCAAGATTGGCCTACCTGTCTAGAAAGGGGAGAAGTGTTCTGCACAATTTAATATACTCCCAAGGGTGAGGAGCTTGTTTTGTAGGTCTGCTCCCTGCTACATTAGATGGAGGGGTGGTTTTTAGCTTTAGTTCCCCTTTAAAATAAATTCACATTAGTATAAGTAGTGATTTTAATTTATTCCTTACATGAACTAGAGTATTTAACTGTATATTTTACTGTATTCTTAGACTGGGAGCTCCTGTACTTCTACCATGGACTGAGGATCACATAATGGTTTCACTTCATGCAGTTCCCATGGGTAAGAGGGAAGGACATGGAAACAGCCGGCAGAACAAGAACATTTACCTGCTTGTTAAGGTTCTGATTCATCCAGGCCGTGGTACATTCCTTTACCTGTTGACCACCACCCCTGAGCCACCATGTGGCAGTAACTAGTCAGGAAGGAATGTTGCCATCCATGTTAACTATTTGCCACTTGTAGTAATTTTCAATGATTACACTCAAAACCCACCATTATTATAATAATACAAGAAAACTTTATAATACAATGGAAATCAAAGGAGACAAAACTTGGAAAATAAAATGCACTGCATTTTAGTTTAAAGGCTGTGAAAATGCCAGCCGGCGTCTGTTCGCCGCTCACACCCGGCCTCAGGGTTCCGCTGATAATGATGATTTTCTAGATTTTAGCTTTCGCTTAATTCCTTAGGGTTTTGGAGACATTTGTGCTAAACTTGTTTATTTTATTACTACAGGCGAAAAGAAACTGCATCGTCAAAAGGCATTTCAATCTTAAATGTTCAATATGGCAAACTTCTTCCAACCAAAACGCGCTGTCACTTTAATAGTGGGAGTCTGGGAAAAGGACATGGCGGTGTCACCGTAGGTCCCCAATTAGCGAAATCGTTCTGTTTAAGGATAGAAAACAAATACCAAGAAGAAGAAAATCAGACAAGATGCAAAAATGGCACATTGGGAAAAAAGGGGGATGCATTAAATTGGTTCATTGTAATATTTTATAGTTCCAAATGTCCCTGATTATCCCGGATAACTGTCTCACAAAGACGGACAGACTCAAGGAGCATTTGCTGCTATAGGGAAAGGGCAGAGGTCAGTGGCTTTGTAATACAAGTACCCTCTTTTTCCAGTTCCCCTTAAACTTCACCTCTCAGTCCTGTGTAGCGTCCCATCAGGGGGTACACAGGGAATGGAGAATGCCTAGAGTTGCTGGGTCTCAATGTATCGATTGCATTGCAAACCTAGTTCAGCCCTCCCATAATGCGTTAGAGAACAGCACACTGCATTTTAGCTCATGTGACATCATTTGTTATTAGTTGTCTGCCCTTGAACAAGTGGAGCAGCCCTGGTAAGAGAATAAATTGGCCAGGGCGGGAGAAACAAAATGGCTTTCTGTAGGTGTTCCTTGAGGGGGTAAAGAGGGGACTGGGTGAGTCAGCACCCACTTCAGACCGAATGCACCAGTAATCTTCATATTTCTGGGTAAGTATTGCTTTATTACATAGACATTAGTCACAATTCAGATCACACTGGGTTTTTATTAAGGTGGATTTGTTGCTTCAACGTAATGTTTGGGGCAGATCCTTTCCCTGTAGTAGTGATGATATGGGTTAGCCAATGTAATAAGATACAAAATGTTGAAACATCAAAACAAAACCAAAAAAAGGCTTTGATCCAGTACTAAAGTTTATAGAAAGTATCCAAATCGGGCTATTTCCAAGTAATGCCACAGGTCCAGCCAGCTTTTGGCCCATTTAGATTAAAGGCAGTGCTTCGGGATAGAGCAGTTAAAGCACAGGTCCACCCCATATAATTTATACATAGCTTAATCACTCCCAAAAAATCCATGGAGTTGTGCCAGAAGCGTTCTTCTCTTCTGCTCCCTGTTTTTTTTGCCCAGGTAGGGCGTCAAGTGATGGCCATGACAATTTACATCATGGCCATCACTGACTGCTGCTCTTGAGCAACCTCTTCTGAGCATGTGTGACCATGTGCAGCTTTAAGAGAAGGCACGTACTTTACAGGAGGGGGCATCAAACATCATGCTGAATTACTGCCTGAATTACAGCATATCTTTCATCTTTATATTATTAATTTCCTAAAATCATGCTCACTAATGATGCGAAGTTAATGTATGCATTAGGTATGTACCCATCTGGCTATATATTAATAATATGTTTTTAAGTTAATGTGGGGGGATTTCAATGCCATATAAAATGTATCACCCATCTTTTCTACATGCCATCCATCTCCCACCCCTTCATCCCTTACCCACATTCAATCCATCTGTGGTTTTACCCTTTCCCTGACACATATTTATTCTATACCTCATCCTGCTAATTCAACTGTTGTGGCACTGGAGAAACGGGAGAGCATTAATGAACAGACATCCATTACATTACAACATGTATTTATAGGAAGATAAAGATCCTGTACACACACAATCCCATGGGAGAACAATATGGCATCATGGTATCCTAGCCCCAGTGTTACAGCTACTCCTCTGTTAATAGGTTCTGGTAAGTATAGACACATCAATGGAAATCCCCACTGGGAATATGTCTGGGATGTGTACATCATAATTGTAAAAGATTTGAAATAGTTTATAACATAGACTATGTATAGATGTTTTATACTTCCCTGTCACCATCTGCCTTACCACTTCACCACCTGACTCTAAACCATAATGAGACCCCTGCATGTGGGGGAAAATCTAGTTCCCCAAATCATGGTCATTGCTCAGCTGTTCATTATGGATTGGTGTCAGATTTTGGGACAAGGCCTGTGTCTGCCATGATGGCACCAACACATAGCAATGCATTAAATACAACATGAGCATGTCTATAGGTGCAAAGCTTAATTCCAGAATCACAATATTCCCAAAGCTTTTACCTACAGGTTATCAACCCCACCATGTTCTGAATGTACTTTGAACCTCCTAACCACATGTCTTTATTGGTCACACTGGCCTGATTATTGTAAAATTATTTTCCCAACCCATGTGTACCAGCCCTACGTTATATATACCAGGGTACTCATGGGGACATGGGGGAGTTGAATTGGCATCTAAAGGTTCCCCAACTCTTCTTGCAGTTGCCATTTACTGTAGCAGAATGGCATAGACCCCATAGCTCAGTGTAATGTCACTTTATACACAAATATTCCTTTATTTTCTTTATTCATTGTTAGACTGAACTGTTAGGACCAACAGGAAATCTGAGACTAGGGGCCCACCGCGACAAGTTTAGGGCCTACGTACATACATCAATCTCTATTATACTTATTTACTATCTATCTTACTCCTAATGACTCCTATTGTTTATTAAAATGCTTTCTTACTGTCCCTTTGGTTCTGTACACTGACATTGGCTTTATTTCTTTATTTTAAAACGAGACACCTCACGTAATAGCCTCTTATTAACAAGCTTAATGTGATTGATACGTATTTTATAGCTTACAACGGGAATCCATTTAAAATCCAGTTATCAGCAATAAAGATGGACCCAAATGGGCCCTATTTATAAAAGATCGCTATCGTTATCATAAAATACCGATCGTTACCGTAAAATACGCACCGGTATTTACCGATACGACCGGTAGTTACCGATAACAGTATTTTTAGAATAACGATAGCGATCTTTTATAAATACGGCCCCTGGTTCCAAAACAGATTTTAAGGATTTTCTGGACATTTTTTCGAACTGCAGAAGTATCAAAATTAAAAAAACAGATTTTTTTTTTCAATATTTCTAGAAATTTCAAATTTAAAAAATTTAACAGTTTTCTAAATATCTAGAAATCGCAAATATTCTGTTTGGAATCCAAACACGAAAGTGCCTGAAGTTTCCGGTACTGAACGGTGTTTTTTAAAAAAGATTTTGGCCATTGATATGTGATCCCCAGACCATTTCCCAGGTCCCTGAGCCATTACAGTAAGTTACCATTACTATTTATACCTTTACGCAGAACTTTTCGGATTTTTAGGACCCATTGACTTCAATGGTCAGCTTGTGGATTTCCTAATTTTTTCAAAAATCTGCAAGCGGATTTCAGCGAGTTTGCCATCTGTGATCAGCAACAGGACACCAGGTGTAAACAGGCAGAGACGGTCACGGTAGATAACATGTTTTTACATTTGTTTTATGTTAATTCGTTCTGATATATTTTCTAGAATACATGATAATTAATGCAGTCACACAAAGGAATAACGTTTTACTCATCCTGCCCTTTCACTGACTGGGTAATGTGATCTGCTTGGTCAAGATGGAGGCCAGTCCTCTGACATCAGTGGTTCCTTGGATAGTTTATATTTAACAACAATTAAATGGCTATGAGGCAGGTTTTATTATACAGTAACAGGTAATTACAGGCTGATAAATAGAACTTCATATTAATAGGCTGTAAAATGTGTTTATCATTGCCATGGAGATCAGCCCATTGAGTTGATGATCGGCGTGTGTAACATGACAGCCATTTGCGCTTATTCCAAACTGCCACTTCAAATAACAACAAATTCCTTGCAATAATCTTTTGTGCTGAGATTCTTTAGGTAATTACATTTTTGCTAGTGGGAGGCTCCCGGTGTGTCAGATTACAGGTCTTTGTGCTCCAGCCATGATAATGTTAATGTTTAGTTAATGTAATAATAATTTATGGTGGATGGACACTATTCCAAAAGTGTCATAGCAAAACCACATGAAAGGGGCAGTGGGTTTGGAGACCCCCAATTATCTTTGGATTGTCTTGGCTCCTAGAACCTTTACTGTTTGTTTTTCAACAGCATTTTGAAGGCACATTGGCTGTAGCAACTCGAGTTATGGCAGGTAATCAAGATTCACAATAGAAAAAATAACCCAGAATTCATGTTGTTCCGGTGGAGTTTAATGCCGGTTACAGGTGGTTTAATATTAGATTCAAGTAGCACACGCCACTGAGCACTAGGCAGTTGCACTTGTCTCGTTGTAGAAACCATAAGGGACTGACCCTTATCATTGAATTTCTTTGGCCACCCTTTGCCCTTCTGTTAATCATGGCAGGGTCGCTGATGTTACAGCCAATGACGACTTGGCTTCCTACTAGGATCCCATTATAAGGCTGCCCTGTGTAATAGAATATGCTGCATTGTCCATACATATGAATTTTATTTTCTAAATGTCAGTATGTTTAGTGCAGAGGTGAAACCATATAGGAAATAAAGGTGTTAATCGTCTTAATTACGTGTTGCAATATTTCATTGGCTAAAATCTAATGCAAATACATTTCTTTCTACCTGTTTAGGATTATGTTAGCAGTTTATCCAACAGTTTTCCCGCCTCTCCCTTCCCAAGGATGAGCTCCACCTTTGGCAACAGGTGGTGATACATACTTCTAGCCAACCATTAGCAAAGAAACTAAACAGATTAACAGCCTCCGAGTATCTCAGATGTCCAGAGTTTGTGTGTTATACAATAGATCTTCACACTGTACCAACGTGCCCAATTCGATAACATTCTGATTCATGTCCTTGACTGCAGGTACAGCCATCTGTTCAGGGAATAATACTATTATAAAGCAAGAGGTCCGTTGCAGTTATGCTAAAACTAAATGGTGTCTCTATAGACTATGGCAGGGATGTTCAACCTGGTACTACTGTATATATCTTAATTATGACTGTGATAAAGGGTGATTTTAATTTAATGATATAGATCTACAACCAATACGGATTTGCCATGTTACTGGGTGTGATATAACACTAACGGTGGGACACACGTGCCATTTTACTGGTTGATATAAACACTAACGTGGGTACACACAGTGTCCTGGATTGTGATATAAACATAACGTGGGTACACAACGTGCCATGTTACTGGGTGTGATTAAACACTAACTGGGGGGTACACACGTGCCATTGTACTGGTTGATATAAACACTAACAGTGGGTACACACAGTGCCATGTTACTGGGTGTGATATAAACACTAATGGTGGGTACACAAGTGCCATGTTACTGGGTGTATATAAAACACTAAGGTGGGTACACATGGTGCCATGTTACTGGGTGTGATATAAACACTAATGGTGGGTACACATGGTGCCATGTTACTGGGTGTGATATAAACACTAAACGGTGGGTACACACAGTGCCATGTTACTGGGTGTGATATAAACACTAACGGTGGGTACACACAGTGCAATGTTACTGGGTGTGATATAAACACTAATGGTGGGTACACACAGTGCCATGTTACTGGGTGTGATATAAACACTAATGGGGGTACCACAGTGCCATGTTACGGGTGTGATATAAACACTAGGTGGGTACACACACGTGCCATGTTACTGGGTGTGAAATAAACACAACGGTGGGTACACATGGTGCCATGTTACTGGGTGTGATATAAACACTAACGGTGGGTACACACTGTGCCATTTTACTGCGTCTGATATATACACTAACGGTGGGTACACATAGTGCCATGTTACTAGGTGTGATATAAACACAAACGGTGGGTACACATGGTTCCATGTTACTGGGTGTGAAATAAACACAAACAGTGGGTACACATGGTGCCATGTTACTGGGTGTGATATAAACACTAACAGTGGGTACAAACGGTGCCATGTTACTAGGTGTGATATAAACACAAACGGTGGGTACACATGGTGTTACTGGGTGTGATATAAACACTAACGGTGGGTACACACTTGCCATTTTACTGCGTCTGATATAAACACTAACGGTGGGTACACACAGTGCCATGTTACTGGGTGTGATATAAACACTAATGGTGGGTACACACAGTGCCATGTTACTGGGTGTTATATAAACACTAACTGTGCGTACACACGGTGCCATGTTACTGGGTGTGATATAAACACTAACAGTGGGTACAAACTGTGCCATGTTAAGGGGGTGATATAAACACTAACAGTGGCTACACCGGTGCCATTTTACTGGGTGTGATATTAACACTAACAGTGGGTACAAACGTGGCCAGGTTACTGGGTTGTAATATAAACACTAAAGTGGGGTACCACACGGTGCATGTTACTGGGTGTGATATGAAACATATATAAACACTAACTGTGCGTACACACGGTGCCATGTTACTGGGTGTGATATAAACACTAACAGTGGGTACAAACTGTGCCATGTTAATGGGTGTGATATAAACACTAACAGTGGCTACACACGGTGCCATTTTACTGGGTGTGATATTAACACTAACAGTGGGTACAAACGGTGCCAGGTTACTGGGTGTAATATAAACACTAACAGTGGGTACACACGGTGCCATGTTACTGGGTGTGATATAAACACTAACAGTGGGTACACACTGGTGTCCCTGTGGCTGTACACATGCGCTAACTCACTTTTCTTTTGGGAGGGAGGGGGAGGAGCGATGGACTGACAGAGTACTCTGTACACTGAACGTTTCACATTAGTCCGCACTGTGTCTGTGGATCGGTTCGGTCTCCTCTGTCCGGACTCCCTGGGATGGGAGCGCGGTGGAGAAGAAGCAGCGACCCCGACTGGATGTAAAGTTACTGGTGATGGTGAGGGGTACGGACCGCTGGACGAAGTGGGAGAACTGGATAAAGTCATTGGAAGGAACCGGAGGATGTTTAGCTATTTGGAATAACTGTCCCTGGATCCCCGGAGAACCCACATCGCCCCGTTAACCGACCCTGGTCCCTCCTATGGACACTGCCCATGACTGCCCCATTGTGCCCTGTCCTGTCCGGAGGGTGCCCAGTGTCTAGCGCTGAGTGACCGGTTGGAATATCGGATTGTGAGATATAAATTTCCCTCCACTCCCCCCGGCCATGTGGGTCCCGGGCTCCTCTCCCCTGGCTCTGATCGCGGCCGCTTCCTTCCTTCTCTCAGTGTTGGCGGCTGTCGGGGGGAGCGGGGAGTACTGTCACGGGTGGCTGGATGCCCAGGCGGTTTGGCGGGACGGGTTCCAGTGCCCGGAGCGGTTCGATGGGGACGATTCCACCATCTGCTGCGGGAAGTGCGAACTGCGTTATTGCTGCACTAGTGCCGAAGCCAGGCTAGACCAGGGCACGTGTGATAACGACAAGCAGCAGGGGGCGCCAGAGCACGGCAGGACAGATAAGGACAATCAAGACTCAGGTGCAGGTAAGCATGGAACACTGGCCCTGCCATCCATTCTAATCGATCTGGGGAATCAATGTTTCCATTCCAGGGACTTTATTGGAATGTTGGGTGGATTGGAATTTCCAGCAGATCAGGACACAAAAAGCAAAGTAACAAATGGAAATATCCCTGTCCATACAATGACCCTGATCACTGGGGTAGATCTCACAATCAATCTCTTTAATAACACACTGAACTTGATTTAGGAAGGAGTGACTTGGTGTCCATAGATGCTTAAATCCCGGTTGGACCATATTGGGATATCCCGATATTATTCGATCGTCGGATCGTGTATGGATGATCGTTGATATCTTCTAATAATTTCCCCATCGGGGCCAGTTGTAAAAAAATTGGCTGGCTGGCAATCCAATAGCACAACCTGCGGATTGTAAGATCAGATTGTAGTGTCTGTAGCCACTATAATGGTTGTACAGTATCGGGATATATGATCTTCCAAAAATTTCTACATCGGTCCAGTTGAAAAATTTTTGGCCAACCAATTGTATGACCTGCGGATTGTACAATTGGATTGTAGCGTCTATGGCCACCATTAGTCCTAGATCCCAGGAGCCAGCTTACATTGTAATTGATTTCTATGGATCATCATGTTACCTGGTTTTTATCACATTGGATTCTATAGTTTACCAACTGTCAAACCTGCAGCTCTCCAGGTGTTTGAAAACTACAACCTGCAGCCAGGGAATGGTGAGAGTTGTAGTTTTCATCTGGAGGGTTCAAGCGTTGACGTCCTTGGGTGATACTTAAGATCGCAAAACGCAAGTAAAAGAAAAAAACCTGCGACAGAACGCGCCTTTAAGCATTTGTGTTTCTGTGCCCTTAATGCGTATGTGGTGCGTTTTTTTGGTTAAATAGAAAACAGGCGTAGAACTCCTCATTGTTAAGTAGTTAAAAAGCCGTATTGTGATCCCCTATATGAAATCAATGATCTTGGATTTTTTCCAACACGCATAAGTTACCGCACACCCAAAAACGTGATAAAACGCTTCTAATGTGAACGAAGCCGAACTCCTCACTCCTGGGGATAAAGTTCTATAGAAATGGCTCCTAGAGTTATCCGAGTGACTTGTAATTCCATAAATAACATGTTCACTAAAGCCTCTCGCCATAGGATTAATATCTGTTTCCAAGACCTGTTTCATCAGAACTCGCATTATTTCTGGTTCTGCCCAAATCAATTCATTTGCTTTCATAAATTGCTTGAATCCTAATTAATGCAACATTATCCCAGACTTACTGCAATGAATACAACTGGCCCTCTGGACTCAGATGTAAAACTGTATAAACATTTAGGTTGGTTACGGCTAAAACATCAGATTGGTTACATCACGTTGGTTCCTTATTAGTTCCTATTCTCCAGTCATTAGTTTCAGACTCCCATTTTAACAGGTCCAACAGTTTGTATAAACAAGTCACCAAAAAAAACCCTCCCAACCCCCCCCCCCTTTTATACTTTATTCCTTAAGAAAAAAAGGACTGAATATCATTAGTTTTGCAGTGTACAGAACAGAACATGCTCCTATAGGGAATGTACTGTAGTAGAAACGAATACATTTGTTCTGTAAATGCAGGAAAGGTCATTTATAGACATATCAATCATTTACCTTTCATTCTTAAAACTGTGAACAAACTCAAAATGACTGCAAAATGGGAGGTAGAGAAACTTGTCACTACCTCCCATACAATTATAGATTTATGGGGGAAACGGTTCATTTTGGGATTTAGTAGTCATTTAACGTTCCACAGCTTTTTATAGCCATTTCAAATTTGTCATTGCCCAAACCTAATGAGAAATCTTAAGCAGGTCATACACAGACTTTGTGTGGGAGACAAGTCGCCATTGCATTATCTGTCCTGTCAGCTGTGACTTGTGCATGGAATATAACTTACTGTGCAGCCTGAGTCATAAGAATTGTGTTTATTGTGCATACAGTGTCACTGTATTAACACACATTAAAAATATCTAACATCAGCCCAGAAGCAAACCTAGTTCCATGTGCTGATGATCTCGCCAAGGTGTAAGGTGTAATACAAGAGTTGTGGGTGAAAACTCTTTAATCGGGCACATGATTATTCAAAGTTATCCTTGCATAAAAAAAACACAGGTGCTTCTTAACACAAGACCTAGTAGTTAGTCTGCGGATAAAATAGTCTGCATAGCCCCCTGCTCTGTAAATCTGGGGGTCAGAAACTAACTTCCTGCAGCTGTCTGGTTTAACAGTTGCTGTCACATGTTTAGTGTAACAGAGACTTTGTTTCTCCATCCACACGGAGGAAGCAAATCCTGCCCAGCAGATCTCAAAGTAATAGAGTTGAATTTGACACTGTCAGGCGGAATGGACATGTCATTCCTTCCAAGGAATCTCAAGGCTCTAAGCCTGCATTTCTTTTGGCGCTGTTGAACACTGCAATCTTTCATCTGCCAGCCCGGGGTGGCCTGGGTTAATTCCTAGGTGTGATTCCTGCGTGTGTTCTAATTGCTGGGATGTAATGAACTGTGTATCATTTTTACAAGTTTTAACTATATCCTTAGTTCATCTGATATTTGCCCCTAATTATTGTAAAGGGAGGAGGCAGATACATTTACCATAAAGGAATAGAACGTTTCATTAAATATTTGGTTACAAATACATGTAATAAACTGGTAAAAATAGCATTTGGGGTTGCAGGCAGATAACTGACAAGTCGCCAGCTTTTTGTTTTAAAGGACATGTCCACCCCCAAAACTATAATTCCCCCACTACTGGCCCCTCTGTGTAGCAAATAAAAATCCTTACCTTACATCCCAGCTCCAAATGGTTCTCCCCCAAAGTCCCAAAAACTGCCCAGCAGGAGTACTGCAGACATCCTCCCTCTCCCTCTCCCTCCCCATTTGGACTCCCTCCCCCTAGCTCAAAATCCCTTTAATATACTGTAGAGCTTTGGCCCCCAGCCTCAACCGCTATATTTTTATTTCCAGAAACTTCCCCAAACATTACTTTCCTTCCCTCTTTCCTCCGCCGTTTAGAACTACCGGCAGCCGCGTACATGATTGGCTGCCTCTCAGCCAATCACATACGCGGCTGACGGTCCTGCCCCTCTGCTTGCAATTTCGCGCAAGCAGAGGGCCAGGCAGTGCGGCGGAGGAAACAGGGTTTGGGCTGGGGGACGAAGCTCTACAGTATAGTAAAAGTTGGTAAGAAGGGTGGACATACCCTTTAAATATTGGCAGGTATATATGGTGAACACTAGTTGGAAAAACAAACATAATGACCAATGAGTCCAGCCCTTCAGATACAACACAAAACATTGAATATTACATCACTCCGCAAAGCATAACCTGCGGTATTATGGGTATTTCAGAAACTCTAGAACAGTTCAATGAATTGTATTCATTTACAACTGGTTTTCTAGATGAAAGTAACCCAGTTCTACCTTAGGCCACGTTCCTTTCTTTTGGTAAAGTGCTCTTTTTTCCTTTCTAAGAATGAACAGATTGTGTTTAGAAGAAAAACATTTACCGATGTTTCTAAAATCTAGAAAAATATTCTTACAAAGGGAGAAAAGACAAACCATAGAAGGTCCAGTTAGGTATTAAATCAATTAGAAAGTCCAGTCTAATTTTGTCCATTTTTGTTCTGATATCTACTGTTAACACATTGACACTCCCTGTCTACCCAGTGGGTGTTGTTATAACCTAAAGTTCCAAATGACAGCAGATTGTTCCTTAAGGATGTATTTTTGTCTGTTTTTTTCAAGCATTTTCCTAAAAATGTGTTTGTTTCCGGACAGAAATGCGTGTAGCAGTGCGTTTGTTTTAACGGCCTGTCAATACAATCGTTTTAAAAAAACATACTGCAACGCATGTACATACTGCAAAAACATCTAGTGTGAACAAGGCATAAGACTGTTGGCACAAATAAGGGCCACGTTCTTTGGCCGTTGTGGTACCCACATTATAAACCAAGTGCTTCTTGGGGTTTCTAAAAAGGAAGTAGTTATATGTGAGCCACTGGTCTAAATGACCTACGGAGACATGGAACTTAAAGGAGGTTTTCTAGTTGAGATGAATTGTTTAGCTCCTTCCTGTTGTGGCAAGACTGAAGTCACATGACAGAGCATCAGTTGGTTGTCACATTTAAAATAACACGACCATGAGGAACTGCTCACATGTAAGTTAATGGTCTCTAATGCAGAGCATATCTAATGGAAACACTTTGAACGATATTTATAAAGGAGGGAAATCATTTTAACCTCTTCTCTGGACCAAACCTTGAATTTTTGCCATAATTGTCACCAAATTTATGATGAAGCGGAGAATTTAGGCCGAGGCCATTTTTTTTCCAGCGCCTTTCTTTGCATGCTGCGCTTCCAATCTGTGCAATTGGTCTTCATCACAATGCATGCAATCTGCAACAAAAATGTAAATCATATGCGTTGTGAAAATGGCCCGGAGCGCAACGCATATAGTTGGGGCCATTTTCCCCATTGGCACGTGCTGCACCAAAGGGGCCTAGGCATTACTCTGCATCATGTGAAAAGTAAGACATTCAGCCTAAATCAAAATAATAAATCTGCCCCTTAATGTGCCCTCAGCCTAACAGCTTGAAGACGACAAGTTAACAGACCTGTTTGCAAGTAAAGTACATGTTGCAGCCCTAGTGTTCACTTATAAATAAATCATGTTTCGCGTGATTAAGTTTCCAGGCTATTTATCCGGTTTTTGTTTATGCAGGTGGATAGGAAGTTGGATCAGAATAAATTGCTGTTAAAGATCTGGTTTAGGAAATTAGATTTATTTTTCTGTAGTGTTCAATGTGTTTGTAACAGGGTTTTTCTTCACTTATTCCACTGACGTGATCCCTCTGATACTGATTTCTTGTACGTGTAAGCACGAAATCCTATTTATTATCGTCTCAGGCCAATTAGGCAGCAAAAATAATTTGTGGAAGTATATTTAGTGTATATCCATCATTCATGTGATGCTGCTGAACCAGTTTTGTATGATCGAGGCTTGACTTTCCATTGTGCTGTATGGTAACCACACTGCCACATGAGGGCAGCAGAGGGACTGACATTTGTTCAAGGTCATGTAATCTTGAAGGTGATCTCCTATGTGACATGAATCATGAGATATATGAGACCAAACAGGTTCACATTTTCATTGATAAATGAGGACATAAAGTTTGCATTAATCCTGATTAGAACCCTTTATCTGCATTCTGCACGGCCCTGTCTATAATAGCACAGAGCATGAAGCAGTTATTCCAGGTGCAGATCGCTTTTCTGGCCCAGTGGCTTCTTTAAGGCTGAGATAACGGTAAATAATTTCTAGATTGTAAAATAGTTGGATTGTTTAACTTTAAATGAAAAGAAATCTCCATAAAGCCTCTTTAAAGCTAGGTACACACCTACCGACAGGAGGAAGGACTGTCGGTTGCAGCAAATAGTTACCGCGTCCGATAGTTACAGCGACCGATCGTGCGGTCCATAGAGGACCACGCGATCGGACGAGGTTTTCCACCATGTCCGATCGTCCTTTTGTCCGATTCGGACGAACGGTCGATCGGACATGGGCACATTCGGATGCGATAATTTCGGTTCGATCGACCGATACACTGAACTATCTGTCGATCGGACCGAAATATCTCATTGTGTGTACCCAGCTTTAGTCTCAGGTTATAATAAAGCTAAACATTCATTTCCCATGTTAAAAGGGGAGGGAGATGGTTTCAGGCCCCCAGAATTCCAGGAATTACACCAGGTGATTTGTTCCATGTAGATGAGTCATAAGTCTCTTTTTAGCGCCAGACAAGGTGGCACTGGACTGGACTTGTCATTCTGGTACAGACATGATATGGTGTAAAACAGATCTATCTCACTGCGTGGTATTGTGGGTACGTTACACCAATATTACATGGGTTATATTTCACTTTCAACTCCTGTGAGGTTTTGATGAAGGGAAAATACAGAGATTGATCCTTTATCGACGTGGTTAATATGTTACCACTGGGATATAAAACATGTGACTGTAAAATTACTGGTATCTTCTTTTAACAACCCGAACATTATTTGTTATTGTAGCCAATGGGGTTGTACCGTGTAGTGCCAAGTACAGCGCTATTTCAGCATTTTGCTGGTCTGTATTTTGTGACGCAGACCAAAAGGTGCCAAATCCTGGCACCTTTTTGACCACAATATAGGAGCCACATCACAATCTACCAACAATGGTCTTTTATAAAGTCCTGCCTGTATTCGTAGCCTGATCATTAATAGCCCTGGCTCATAGCGACAATGCCATCAGCCTATTGGGTTTCGCCTTTTCAAAATCATTTTCTGACTGTTCTACACAACATAGTGCAATGCCGCCAACATTAATTCTGGAATTTTGAAAACTACAAATGTTCCACTATGCAGGGCTAAGTTCGAAATTTAGGGATTTACTGACTGCAGCAGGAAAAAAAGTTATTCTGTGTTAACAATTTTTAATTTACATTAATGATCATTATTCTTATAATAATATTATTCTTCATATAGCAAGTGTTATGTTAATGATAACATAATGGCAGCAAGGTGGTTCAGTGGTCAGCACTGATGTCTTGCAGCACTGAAGTCCTGAGTTCGAATCCACCCTTGGACACATCTGCAAGGAGTTTGTATGTTCTCCCCGTGCTTGCGTGGGTTTCCTCCGGGCACTCAGATTTCTCCCACAATCATAAAGACATACTGATAGGTTGTATGTGTCATATAAATGTGCTTAGATTGTAAGCTCTTTGGGGCAGGGCCTGATGTGAATGTATACATGTCATTGTAAAGCGCTACGGAAGAAGTTAGAGCTATATAAATCCTCAATAATAATAATGATCATTAATGTATGTTAGCGAGCGCTAATAGTTATAATTAAAATGTGCACTGCACAGGGGTTCCAGTTCCTATTTAATACAGGTTAGTATGTCTTTAAGAGCATAATGGTTATGGCTGCATGGGTTTTACAAAAGACACTGACATTAATAAGTCAATGTTGCGTCTGGGTCCTTTTCTGCGTGACTTTTTAAGTTCTGCAGAAATTGCCTACCTAGTATGTCGTAAATTAACAGTCATTCATTTTCCATCTGCAGCATAGAATAAAGACACCCGTCATTAACATCCACATTGTAAAATAACAATCATACTCGGTAACGTGTGCTATAAATCCTCACCACAGCTTTCTATGATGCCCCCAAGGCTGTGGCCACATTGTGTGTGCGATTCTTGTCCGTTTACCGGTATGGAAACGCATGCGTTAACGCACCAAAAATGGTGAATGCATACGTTACCAAAACACAAACGGACGTGCAATCTCATGCGTATCGGAATTCATGGGAATTTTCACGTTACAATGATTTCCATTTTAGCAAAAATCGCGTTCGCAAACGCACTAAAAACGCCCTAGTGTGGCCTTGCCCTAACTGGGTCTCCCTGGATGTACCTATAAAGGAAGTTGTTTCAGGAATAAAAAGGAAACAATTAAGAAATAATTAAGTTTCCCTTAACGTAGTTTGTGCTCATGAAATTAGTGGAACATTCTTGTTATTATTGAGATTCCTTTCCTGTTATTTGATTCGTTCCCTTTCCTGTGTCAAAGGCAACCAGGGTGTTCTAATGAAAAAATAGTTCAGTGAAATGATTCCACCTGCCTTATGCATGAGATCTCGTCTGTCTTCACAGGGCGCTTTTATTTCAGACTCTGCAACTGGAGCTCAGTCATTTAATGGGGTCTATAACCAAGCTACTTGCTTAGATTGAAAACATGGCAGCTCCCTTGTTAGTGGGGTTTATCTATTGATGTGAAAAAACAAATAAATTCCTTAGCATTTTTTAATATTGAATCTTAGTAAATGAATATTTTAACTGATATATTAATTCCAGATCATCTACATTTGGGTCAGAGACAATATTTAAAGTAGAAGAAAATGATTTGCAAACATTTGGTGTAATTTTGAATTCTTTTACACACATGTAAGCTATAACAGCATTGTCAACAATGTCAATAACGGCCCATATTCTGCCCTAAGGTGAAAAGTGTCATACCCCATGTGACCTGAGCATTCTGGGTGGTCTGTCGGCATTTGGCCTGTATGGATTTTCTTGTTCTTTTGGAGCAAGTGGTGTTGAGTCTACGGCAAATTATACTTTGTGAACTGCCAAGGAAAACACAACATTATTAATATATTTTATTTGGCAGATCATTGTGTATTGTGTTGAAGATAAACACAATGTACGATACTCAAGTTGTATTGTTTAAGCAGCAAATTCCTGGTTAGCGGAACTGTGAGGAAGTTTTATCAGTGATGGAGATAAAGGGCCAGTCCAAGTTTCTCTTTTTTTTTTTTTTGAGATGTAAAACAGCAGTGAACTGAATGTTCCATAGACAATGGCTGGATAAATAGCTCATTTATTGGATGAAACTGACCCAATATCTCTAGGATATATGTGTCTCTTTAAAGTTTCTACTTCTAACCTTGTTTGTTGTCTTTTTTTTTTTTTTTTTTTTTGCAGTTCCAATTTACGTGCCATTTTTAATCGTGGGCTCTGTTTTCGTGGCCTTCATTATCCTGGGATCTCTAGTAGCCATATGCTGTTGCCGATGCCTTCGGCCAAAGCAGGAACCTCAGCAGAGCAGAGCACCAGGAAGCAACCGGCTGATGGAGACCATTCCTATGATCTCAAGTGCCAGCACATCACGTGGCTCTTCTTCTCGTCAGTCAAGCACAGCAGCCAGTTCGAGCTCAAGTGCCAATTCTGGGGCAAGGGCACTGCCAACTCGATCCCAGACCAACTGTTGTTTGCCAGAAGGAGCAATGAGTAATGTCTATGTGAACATGCCTACCAACTTCTCAGTGTTGAACTGCCAACAAGCCACCCAGCTTGTTCCACACCAAGCACAGTACCTTCACCCGCAGTTTGTAGGCTATGCTGTGCCACATGACTCTGTACCAATGACTCCAGTGCCACCTTTCATAGATGGACTACAGGGGGGATACAGACAGATGCAGTCACCCTTCCCTCACAGTAACCCCGAACAGAAGATGTACCCTGCCGTGACTGTGTGAATAGTGCCGCAAAGCACTTAAATATTAGACTCTGAACAACTTGGACTGGAGGACATTTAGGGACACTGCGTTTCGTTGGACTGTAGGGGGTTTCTTAGGAAACACTGAGTGGTGATTTTGTACTGAGTTACCATGACTAAGGGTTGTTTTTTTTCTTTCTTGAATGTGCATTTACTTTTTCATGGTTACATTTTGTCAAACTAGCCTGAGCCATTAACAGCCTCTGGAACGGTCCCGCTGTAGTAAGGAGCAGATCTGTCCCCTCCTCCTATGACAGGGCGGCATTGATTCGTACATCAGTGCAAGTGTAGAGATTCGGGTGGAAATGTTTTGCTTATTCAATATTTAACATGCTCAAGGGTTGTCCAACCCCAGGATTCAAACAGGGTAAATTATCGATTTACTGTGGGTTAGCATGACGTTAAGTCTCACTTTGCAGCGGCTGCGCGAGTACCATAAGAGGCAATCTCCCTGAAAGGGCCTCATTTACCCAGATTCCCAAATAGCTCCAGGCAAATGTGGCTTCCAGTATTTAAAACTGGATTTGCTCCTGGGGGTAAATCCCAAATTTTTTTTTACACCAGCACCACTTTAAGACCAGCCATTAGGGGCCTGAATTACCCACATGTGCTGTGCTAAAAACGGGTTAAAATTGTGCTAACCTATATTGAATAGGTTAGCGCATGTTTAACTCCTTAATTGCACTGGCTGCACTGGTTTCATAAAAGACACCCCTGCAATCAGCGCACTGTATTTAATAAAGGATTTGCACCACTTTTAACTCCAAAATTTAATACCAGCTAATGGCTGGTCTTAAAGTGGCGCTGGGGTAAAATTCCTCTTGGGATTTACCACCAGGTGCAAATCCAGTATTAAATACCGAAAGCTATATTTGACCGGAGCAATTTGTGGCTCTGGGTAAATGAGGCCCCAGCTGTTTTTAAATCGGGGAGTTAAAAGTGGTGCATATCTTTTATTAAATACTGTGTGCTATTTGCACGGGTGTCTTTTGCAAAACTTGTGCAGCCGGTGCAATTATGGAGTTAAACTTGCGCTATCCTTAACAATATTGGTTAGCGCCAATTTAGCCCCTTTTTTTAGCACAGCACGCCTGGGTAAATAAGGCCCAAAGGCTGTAAGGGCCTCATTTACCCAGAGCTGCAAATAGCTCCGGGCAAATTTGGCTTTCGGTATTTAATACTGGATTGGCACCTGGTGGTAAATACCAAAAGGAATTTTACCCCAGCGCCACTTTAAGACCAGCCATTAGCTGGTGCAAATCCTTTATTAAATATATTGCACCGGTTGCACGGGTGTCTTTTGTGAAACTGGTGCAGCCAGTGCAATTATAGTGTTAAACTTGCACTAACCTATTCAATATTGGTTAGCTCACGGAAGTAATACAATAAAAAGGTAACATCTTATTGGTGGATGCAAGTTAATAGCGCGGGCAAACTTTTGCTCTCTTGTTGCATCAACCCCTATAAAATTAATTGTTCTGATGTTTCCTGCCTTGCAAGGTTCCTGAGACCTGGTGTTGGGCAGCCCCTACTTAGACAATCATGCAGACAATCGGCCATTAAACAGTGCAATGGAAGAGAATCTATTTTTCGGCATCAAACCTTGACTCTTTTTTTTTTTTTTTTTTAAATTACAAATCCTTTACAACAAGGATGTCAAAATCTAAATAAGATATTCATTCAAATATGCATCACCATTTTGGATCCAAAGAGCTATTTACCACTTACCACTCTGTGGTAACCATGGGGTTAAATCAGGGATATGCTACCCCAGGGGAAGTCTTTAATTGGTTGCCTGGGCTACAGCTCCCAGCATTCTCCAGGGCTGTGCTGAAAGAGCATACTGGGAGCTTTGCTTTAGTAAGAGTGGTGTCCTTCATGTGTCCTATTCCTGTGGATGTGCCATAAATAATAAGTCTCAGGACCTAAACAAAGGATGAATGTAGCTGAGAAAGCAAAAAAAAAACAAACAAATGCTGTGCATTATATTGTCTAAAATGTAATTGTTTTTTGCTTTTGTTTAAACAGCTACTTAAATAGTGTAAAATAGACCTGAAAGTAATGTGCTCCACATGAATTGTGGTCGGTGCTAAAATAAAATTGCTAATTGCTACCATAAAGAAATACTTTAACTGGAAATGAATTATGGGTAGTAAGAAAATGGAACCAGACCTGATCTAGTGAGTGATCTCATTTATTTTATTGCTTTTGGGGGGAATAAAACGGGCAAGTTCACCCCTCCAATGAAAAAATGAACATAGGTAAAATCAAAAAACTGCAATGGATAGAAATCTGAGACATGTAAGTCTAACCTGAAATGCTATACAATTTCTTGTTACTCTATGTTTCCTGGTCCTTCCAATTACCAGCTGTCAGTCTAAAGTTGGGTACACACAGTAACGATAAAGCCCTGATACCGTCGGACCCGACGGTATCGGTGCTTTATCATTATGTGTGTACGCTCGTTTCCTGAACGAGCGCGCGGCCGCCAAACGATCAGGTCGGCTGAACGCTCGTTCGGGAAAGGCCGAAAATTTCCATCGGCTGCGCTATACTCCCTATAGAGGAGTCTAGCGCGGCCGATGGAAACACACAGTCCCAAGCGTTCTCCTTATAAAGTTCATAGGGAGAAAGCTCGGGACTGTGTGTATGCAGATCTTGCAGATCCTGTCTGTCATCTTTCAGAAATCTGTACTGTGTGTACCTAGCTTAACTGACATCACAGCCAATCTCTAAATGCTTTTCCTCTAGCTGCCTCCTCTGAGCATTTAAAAGCTTGAAACGTGTAAAAAGAGGGAAGGAGGAGAGCATCAGTTTGTTGCATAACATTAGTCCTTTGTCTGTCTGCTTTCTAACTATTGTAGTTTTTAGTTTTGTAGAGTAATTTATTTATATATGATTTTTCATTTGAGGGACGAAAATGCCCTTTAACTCTGTAGGAAGCCCATAAAGGTCTAATTAAAACTGTGTATCCCATGTCTTTGTATGTAATTCAAAACCAAAGATTCAGATCACTAACCAATACTCCCCCTTCCTTTGGGATAGGGAGATAACAATTCACTTATTGATCTTCCTTAGGTGAATCACACATAAGCATGCCTGAGCTCACAGAGCTAAGGGGGAAAGTAACTGCAGGGCTTTCTGTACAGGGTTTTCCCTTCATTGGAACATTTTACTGTTGCTAATTCGGCTAAGAATTACTTCCAGGGACACATGCTACAACATTATCAGTTGTTTTTGGGCTAGTCCAGAAGAAATATGAGTTATCCTTCAAATATAAAGATGTTTTTTGTTTTCTTTATAACAATATAATTTTCCCATTAAGAAATATAACTGTTCTGGAATAATAATAAACCACCAGCGCACTCACCTCATTTATACATCGGAGAGTCAGGCCTACAATCAGTTTTCAGTATTCCGATGGCAGCTTGCAGGAAGATAGTTTGGGATCTGTTCATATTTTTTTTATTAAATACTGCAGAATTGAATCAGGAGAAAGGTAATTTCACTAAAACATAGTAATTTATTATTATTATTTAGTTTTTTTTATAGGGGATTTGATATTGTGGATTTTTTTTATTTTAAATCAAATTTTTGAAATATCATCACTTGCATGAGGTCTTGCTTATTAAAGAAAAATGATATTAACTTCTTTCATTTATCACTGCGATTCTTAAAATGTATCGTTTGCCAGCTATGACATTACCCAACATGTTTCTACAAAATAACTGCACTGATCGCCCTACAGACTAGTTGTCCATTTAGTTGTCCAGACTCTTCTTCACCTCTCATTTTAATACACAAATTGGCAGATTTAATAAACAAAATTTAAGTTCAGTTTTTCTTCTGCTGATGATTTGATCTTTTCAAAGAAATTACAAATCTGGCACAATTTTATAATTCATTATCTATATAATCTATATCCTTCCTATTGTATAAAATAATTTGTAAGTTTGTAGGTGTTGGGATATACTAATTGGAACAATTTGTTCTGTTCCCCCCTGAGAAAGCAACTAAAGTCACTTTTTGTATGGCTTGTGATTTACCAGCTGCCTGTGGAACTGCTCTGATAGGTTTCTCATTTTACAGGTTAAATTTTCTATCAGCCTATTAGTCCTCCTAAAGCCTCGTACACACAAAAGATCTTTGCACCAACAAACGACCCTCGACCGCAGCACACATGGGCGATAATCAAACGTGTGTATCGTTCGTTGATCCATCATGACAAACGACCCCTGACAATCACATGCAATCGGAATTGTTAGGAACAATTTCAAATTGGCAGTTTTGCAATAAGATGTCCACCAGAGTAAACTTAATGTAACAATAAACAAGGTTTACAGGACCCCTAATCACTACCCCCCTCCCCAATCAATAATTTCAGAGTATTCCTACCTCCCTTTTTGCTTTAATGTGTAAGGGAGAAGTCATTCTCACTGACTTCAAGGACAAATATTTTGACTGTCGTGACTACAAGTCGGGGAAGTCTGTTACCTGTCTGACTCGAGATTTAATTATTTACAATTTTTATAGGCAGGCATGGAATCTGAAAGATACAAACACATACAAATCTTCCAAAGCGAACTACTCTGAAATCCAAGCAAAACAGGAGGTAGGAATACTTGCCATTACCTCCCACATAATTATAGATTGGGGTGGGGTTAAAAGTATGTTTTTACAGAACATTACTTCTTTGTATATTACTCCTACCCAAATGAGCAGGTGATGTCTTAAGGCACGATCTAGAATTCTGTATCACAAATTCAAATACTGGATTCCTCATTAATGTCTGTAGAAAATGCAGTGGTAAAATGAAAACGTTCTCTGTCCTGTAAACTAGTTTTTTCTCTAGAATACACATACTATTAATTTTAGTTGGCGTATGATTTCCCCTAAGAATGTACTCCATGTTGCCCATGTACCAATTACGCCCCCCCCCCCCCGCACTGACGGAATAATGCCAGGGGTCTTACCTTTGTTGAACTGCGGTATGTGGTGTTTTTCACATTTCTAAGTATAATGTATTACCGTGTAAAAGAATTAATCTTAATGTTTGCCTTTGTTTTTGATATCCCAAAGGGCACTTAAATTAAAGTGTTTCTTACAAAGAGTTGTCAACGTTCCTTTATTAATTATGTGGCGTTAAGTGTGTATTTAGGTGGATATTAAGCATCAGATTTTGGGGGGAAATACAAAATGTGCATATTGGTGACATTTAAATTTAAAGGGGGAAACAGGCCACACTTCCGGATGTCTTCAAAAAAGCTTTATTGGTAACCACACATAAGAACCACGACATACATCATTGATGCATTTTGGGGCACAACCCTTTAATCATATCTGATTAAGGGTGCTTTCTCCAAAATGTGTCAGATGATGCCAGCTTGTATGCCGTGATTTTTATGTGTGGTTACCAATAAAGCTTTTTTGAAGACATCCGGAAGTGTGGCTTGTTTCCTCTTCTGTATCAGACTAGCGGTACCGAGACCGCATGGATGCGCACTCTGTTTGCGGTCTTTGGCATCTCTTCTCCCCATTCCCTGTACCCTGCTGATCTGGAGCGACCTTTTCTTCTTCTTAAATTTGTTTAATATAATATAACCATGCAGATAAAATTGCCTTATATTTACAATTGCGGCTGTAAATCAACGTTGGCGATCGTAAATCTACGATCACTATGATTACCAAAAGCCCATTGAATACCATTGCTGTATTTAATTACCGCATGGTATTCTATGACCGAAACGTTCTTAGATTTACAACCATTCGGTCATAAATTACACTTACAGACATAATCGTACATTAACGATAACCCACGGTATCATAAACTTGTGATACTGCGGGTTTTTAAATATGCCCCTTTAATACAATGTAAAGTAATCAGCGTTCAGCTTGTATAACAGTGAATGTGCCGTCTCCTCAAAATAACTCAACACAGCCATTAATGTGTAAACTGCTGGCAACAAAAGTGAGTACAGTGAAAAATGCCCAAATTCTGCTCAATTAGCCATTTCCCCTCTCTGGTGTCATGTGACTTGTTAGGGTCTCAAGTGTGAATGGGGAGCAGGTGTGTTAAATTTGGTTTTATTGCTCTCACTCACTATCTTAAGCTAGGTACAGACCATACCGATAAAGCCCTGAAACCGTCAGATCTGACTGTATCGGGGCTTTATCGGCACTGTGTGTACCTTTTCCGAAATAGCATGTGCCCGCCGAATGTTCGGGTCGGATGAGCGCTCGTTCGGAAAAGAGGGGAAATTTTCCTCGGCTGCGTTAGACTCCCTATAGGGGAATCTGCCACAGCCAAGGGAAACACAGAGTAGAGGAGAACACTCAGGACTGTGTGTATGCAGATCTTTGAAAAATGGCAACAGTATCTGCAAGATCCTGTCTGTCATCTTTTGAAAAAGTGTGTACCCAGCTTAATACTGGTCACTGTAGATTAAACATGGCACCTCCTGGTAAAAAAAACCTCTCTGTGTTGAATTTCTGATCAGCATAAAGATGGCAAGATTGCCAACACCCTGAAACTCCATGCCCAAGACTGTTAAGGTTGTGCTGGAAAATAATGGTGGCCACACACAATATTGACACTTTTGGCACAATGTGGACTTTGTTTTACTTAGGGGTGTACTCACTTTTACCAGCGGTTTAAACCATTATTTTAAGCGGACAGTAAATTTACACTATTATACACACTGTACACTGACTACTTTTCATTGTGTCACATCTTCAGTATTGTCCATGAAAAGATAAATGTTTTCATAAATGTGAGGGTGTACTCACTTTTGTGAGATTCTGTAAGTGGATGTAGGAGATCATTTCGCCACATCTTCAATCTCTTGGGTTTCAGAGGTACTGCTGTTTGATACAAAACAATAACTGGTTATCCTAAGCTAATTCCTTATCATTTAAAATTAAACAGGCAGAATTCCAGCCAAATATAACTAAAACTTGGATCACTGTGTCAAACTGCAGCCAGAAAAAATGGGGCAGGAATAGCAGGTTTCGAAACCTACCAACACATAGACATCATTGATTCTGTCCACACAAATTCATCAGTGAAGATTTGATTTTAATTTCCATTTCTTTTTTGTGCTGGAATTTTACATTTGAAAATGATACACGTTGGCAGAGTTTGGCCTGACCTGGAATCTTCCCAGCTGCCACCAAAGAACAACTCCATCTTTTTTTCTCAAGTAGGAGAACCCATCCATTCTACAAATCCCTATGGGGAAATTTACCCAGAGCATCAATCGCAGCAGGTAAATCTCCCTACTCAAATTTAATATTGGGTTGCGTGCATGGGAAAACCCCAAAAGGATTTACTTGCAGCTTGAGTTAAAAACTCATGGTAAATCTAGTACAAAGTGTTATTGGGCCATATTTATAAACCCGCGGTATCACTTTTTAGCGATACCGCAGGCTACTTAATTTACGATCGCGGTCGTACATTTACAACTGAACGTTCGTTAATTAATGAATGTTTGATCATAGAATACTGCCCATTGAATCGCTGGCAGCAGTTACCCAAATGTCTTTTGCGATTCCCGCACAGAAGGATTTGCGGTCATGCTAACTGTTGCGGTTGTGCCCGCCCATACATGAGCCTGCTAGTCCTTTAGACGGTACACACAAGTAGATATTTCAGGCCGACAGAACAATATTTCTGCATATCATTAGGTCAGCCTGAACAGGATGAACAAATGATTTGACAAGCTGGTAAATTACGGCTGATCACACAGTCTTCTATGGACCACACGATCAGTCGTGACAAACCCAATGTTGCGTCTGGTCGTTCCGGGAGGAGGAATCTGCTAGTGTGTACCAGCCCTAACTCACAGCACTGTACAGGCAAGACAGAAATAAATCCTCCCCTCAAATTCTCGTCGTTAAACCAATCGTTAATTTCCAGTCGTTATCGTAATTAAAGATAACAATCATAAATCTATAATTCAATCGTAGAATATCGTGGTATTTTAATGTAAGGCCGCTGTCGTATTTTACCAATAACTAATCGCTAGATTGCAATACCGTCCGTTTTCAAATAGGTCCCTATTTATAAAAGATCGGTATTGTTATCGTAAAATACCGGTCGTTATCGGTAAAAATGGTCATTATTTTACGATAACGATCGGTATTTTATGATACCAATACCGATCTTTTATAAATAGGGCCCCTAGTTCCATGTCTTTATTTCCAAATTTACCTGTTCGTATCTATGTGCAAAAACCTTTTCACAGGCTAGAAATTTCCTTTTGGACTGCATGTTTATAAAACACCTTTTTCAATGCAAAAGGTGAATTGAATTGCAATTCTAGCACCCCCGTTCCCCAAGCAGATTATGGCATGTTGACTAAAGGCTGGTGTTGACCAATCTTGCCTGGACACACATAAATTTCTGTGTCAATGAGAAAGAATTCTCAGTGCAGTCAGGAGAAGCTTCTCCTTCCATATGAGCTCACTAGGAAGTCTGTTTATTCTGGCTGCCCCCAGACCAGACAGGAATACTGGGCAGAGAGGTTGAGGGAGAACAGAATGTTGTCTGTGTGCAGAAGACAGATTGACTGTACTTAACTGTCCTTCCCTATGTGTGAGCTGCATTAAACAACTCGCTGTTTGTTGCTAAGGTTTCACTTTATTGTTGGAGATTTAGTATTTTCGAATCCACTGTTTCAGCGATTTCGTTAAAATAAAAACAGCTGCAGTTGACTCAGGGAACCGTTTTCTACCTGATGCTGTAAATCTGAACCACATGAAAGGCATTATGAATAAAACACGTGTGTTTATATGTCTTCTAATACGCCTGGAGTGTTCGGATCATTTTCCCCATCTCTGGGTCTTCCATGGCTCGTTTCCTTAAACCCCTTGTTTGATCAGCACATTCATCCCCTTCAGTAAGCCAGATCTCAGCAGAGACAGCTTAGGTTAGGCTCTGACAAGTCTATTGCTGTGAGTACAGAGGTAGAGATGGCATGCCTTAAACACACTATATTTAGAATAATATAATGACAGGAATTCTAGCATTTATTCCAGCTCTAAATACGCTTCTCTTTCCAAATTCCTTTAGAAAGTTTTGTAGATTTCAGCCAGTTCCCCTATGCTGGCAGCATTGACTGCCCCCTCTGCCAGACCAAGTGCCGCCTCCTAGACTGTACCATGATATTAACAGCATTATTCTCAGTTTTCGCTATATGCTCTTCTTTAATAAAGCAGGTAGAGCTACAACCCTGGTGATATATTGTTGGTGGGTGCGAATATCTTTTTAATGTCTTACCAAACTGATCAAAAAAAGTTAAACTAACGTGTCTTACCTTCTAAAACAAAAAGTACCCTAGATCACTCCTCCAAATGCAGACATTAAGAAGTTATGGTTCTGAGAAGGTTACTGTTTTTTGACCCCTCCTCACTGTTTCATGGTTTGTACAGAGAAAAATAAAACCTTGAAATCATAAATTAGCTATAGTCTAAGGTATTGAATAGAAAGGAAGAGCTATGTAAAGCATTGAGCAGTAAGTGCAGTCTGCTATTAATCAAACTGTTTTTTCTCCAGGATAGGGGCCAAGCAAGAAGTGGGAAACATTAGCCTTTTCAGCTTTATATCTTCTCAATGTCTGCATTTCTCCTTAAACCTCAAACACAGCATTTGCAGGTCTATATCAGCAGCGCCGGCCTTTGATATGGGCGACCTGTGCGGTTGTACAGGTTGCATTACCAGGGGGCGCCAGCCGGTCCTCCCCAGTTATGGTCCTTCAGATCAAATATATGTATCAGCACCACCCCACAGACAAGGCCCCAACACACGTAAGCCTTACTTAAGATGTCTGTATGCTGTTCTGTCTGTGCATTTAGTGCGTTACATGTTACTTTATGATGTACGCACCATATATACAAGCACGCATGGCAGATACTGAAAGACAGTAAACACAGGTGGTGGGTTTGAACAGGCCAAGGCAAGCAGCATTCAGCATCCTATTGTGTGTGCCCAGGGGGTGTTTTGGAGGAGGTGCCAGTAACAAATCTTGTACAGGGTGCTATTTATCCTAAGGCCGGCCCTGTGGATCAGTTAGTCCTCACCCTGAGTATTATTCATGAAAGAAGAAGAGGATAGGGGGGTAATTATAATTCTTAATTATAAGTCTTCTGGGACTCACTCAATGCTTCTTTCCCATGAAATGTTATGCATTCGGTCAGGGGTCGTTCGTTGATCTGCCTGGTGGATCGACGAACGACCCCCGACTGAACGCATACAAACTGATAATTCTCGGCCAAAACGGGATCATGGATCATTGGCAAAATCGTACGTGTGTACGAACCTTTACAACAGCTGCAATAATCGGCCTATGTATGGGCACTTTATTGGCCGAAACAGACACTCGTTCGGAGATCCACTCAGCAGATGGGAAACAATCCCCGAACGAGCAGCTGTTTTTGCTGATAAAGTGCCCATACACGGGCCGTTCGTACACACCGTGTGTTGTGGGTTGGCACCCACGATCGCATGTGTGTACGAACCTTTACTCTAAGGGGCACATTTATAAACCCGCAGTATAAGACCTTTCCGATACCATGGGTTTATATCCATATTGCCACAGCTATAAAGTACCAATCGTTATCAGCACTTTCACCCAGTTGTTATTTTACAGCCATGGTTTTAAATGTCCCCCACTTTGTCCACACAATATCTCTACTGTCCTTAAGGCCTCTGTCTTTAAATGGAAAATACCACAAGTTTATATTTTACTGCCACATTAAAGGTGCGGTATCACAAAATAGCCATTCCACGACTTTTTAAATTGGACGTTAAGTCCGGAACATGAAAAACTGGAACTGCTAGCAGAGTGCATAGTCTGATTGGCCAGGCCCTAGACACAAATGGGGGGCAGGGCCAATGGAGCAACATTACAGGTTAAAACCAGGGGAAATGTAAATCTATCACCATATGGGGATAAGTACTAAAAGTGCAAATAGCTATTAGAAGGTAAAGTCAATGTGGGTTCTTTGTTTTAATACAAGGCTGACAGTGAGCCAGGGGAGGAAGCGCAGTGCGTGTGGAGGATGAATCTGGAGAGATCCCATTGTAGGAGATTCCTGAGTCAGGCAGTCACCAAGCAAACACACTTAGTAACCAGAATGGATGGGAAAACATCCAGCCGTTATCAAATATCAGTAAATGTACAAAATGAGCTTATTATGAGTGACGTCTTGGCCAAAATAATTCCTTGTGTTTTATCTCTCCTTTGGATACTGTTGATAGAAAGCAGAAAAGAAAATTTAATTGGAAAGGGATAGAAAAGTGTTAAGAACAGAATATGCATTCAACTGAAAGGATTCTACCCTCTCCATAAAGTAACTCGGTCAGCTTATCTATAAATTAAAGGGCAAATAGACCTTGTTTTTAATTAGACTTCCATGTACATTTAATTAAGGACAAATATAGTGTTGTTGCTCTGCCCCCCTTTTGGCCTAGTGCCTAACCGATGAGAAGATTCGCTCTGCAAGAAGCGCTTCTTCCCATGGGATAGATACCAGTTGTCCTTTAATGGAAATATTAAAGGAGAAGGCCACCCTAAAATAAATTTCCTCTGCATGAAAATAGTGATACCACCCCTTTAAATATATAGCCCCTAGTTTCCAGTAATGGTCCATTTGAAAAATGAAATCCAGTTTAGATACCCTTTAAAGGGACACTATACTGAAAAAATGACTTTGCTTTATCTTAATCTATAATTGAATACATGTGAGTAGCACTGATTGCTGCATGTCTTCAATCCAGCATGCATTTTGTTTAGGAGCAGTATCCCCCCTCCCTCTTTTAACCACTCCCACTTCCATCCGACCTGACTTTTTCCCCCCCACAAACCAACTGTCAAGCCTGCACTCAGTATACAGCATTCCAACTGTCAAAACTGTCACCATTCCAGCTACAGTAAAACTTCTCACAGAACAATAGTTTTTGAGAGCAAGCTTGATTGACAGCTGAAATATAAGAAATTTTAGATTGGATATCTTAGGAATTAGGGGCAGATCAACAAAAAAATTATACAGTGGTGGTTGGGAAGAATTGTAGTTTCCAGTTATGGTCAATTTAAAACACCTTTTTTTCCCGGTATAGATGTCACACTAAACTGTTTGCAGCACTGTTGCAAGGTTTAGAGTGACTTTAATATGGGAATTTTGATGGTTCATTAAAAGGCATTCACCGCTGCAAGCAATGTACTAACATGAATGCTGCACTTTTGCCAGACTTTTGCCTGAGGAGCACTGAACCCACAGCCGCAATCAATTTGGTACGTAGCATTACAAGGGACAATGCTAACTAGAAAGGGAAAGTTTAAGTAAAAACTTTAAATTTGGCTTGAAAGACTGCATTTTGGAAGGGAATTTGTGTGTTTGTGCTGCAGATTTTAAAACTCAATAATGTCAATGAGTTTTTACCCTTTAAATATGTCACATGCATTAAAGGTAGGTCAGTTGGTGTGTGTGTATTCATATCAGGTTGGGGGATAATATACTAACTTTTTTGATGATTGGTTAAAATGAGTTTTTTTTACTTTAGTTATCCTTTACATATGGCTGCCATAGTAATGGATAAGTAGATCAGAAGGTGTGTGTCGGGTTGAGAGTTAAAAAAAAACTTTTTTGATGATTGGTCAAAATTAGTTTTTTTGACTTTAGTTACCCTTTAAGTATGGCTGCAACAGTAATGGAGGTGTAGGTCAGTAGCTGTGTATTCCTGTATCATGTTGGGGGTTAAAAAAACAAAGTTTTTTGATTATTGATCAAAATTTGCTTTTTTGACTTTAGTTACCCTTTAAAGTATGGCTTCCACAGTAATGGATAAGTAGATCAGTAGGTGTGTGTACCTGGGTCTGGTTGAGGGGGTATGTCTTTTTTGTGTTTACAACCATAAAATTATTTTTTATTGAGGATAAATCTAAATTAGTTTTTTTACTTTAGTTACCCTTTAAGTATGGCTGCCACTGTAATGGATAAGTAGATCAGTAGTTGTGTGTACCTGTGTCGGGTTGGGGGTATGTCTTTTTTGTGTTTACAACCATAAAACTATCTTTTATTAAGGATAAATCTAAATTAGTTTTTTTACTTTAGTTACCCTTTAAGTATGGCTGCCACTGTAATGGATAAGTAGATCAGTAGGTGTGTGTACCTGGGTCTGGTTGAGGGGGTATGTCTTTTTTTGTGTTTATAACCATAACATTATCTTTTATTGAGGATAAATCTAAATTAGTTTTTTTTACTTTAGTTACCCTTTAAGTATGGCTGCCACTGTAATGGATAAGTGTTAGGTGTGTGTACCTGGGTCTGGTGAGGGGGTATGTCTTTTTTTGTGTTTATAACCATAACATTATCTTTTATTGAGGATAAATCTAAATTAGTTTTTTTTACTTTAGCTACCCTTTAAATATGGCTTCCATGGGAATGGAAAGGTAGGTCAGTAGGTGGGTGTACCTGTCTCTGTGTGGGGGGTTGGGGGTATCACCATTTATATTTATGACCATGAAAAAAACTGTTTTGAAATATCCACATTTGAGGATTGTTACCATTATAGTCTATGGGAAAAAATGTCCGGAAATTCGCAGGTAACGCCGTAACGCTTCCGCGGATTCCTTAGCTGGAAGATAGCACACTTCTTCTATATGCCCACATGGCTGTACCGAATTTCATGTCTCTAGCTCAAAAACTGTGGGAGGAGATATGGTCCAAAAAAGCGGAAGAATAAAACGGAAGAAGAAGAAATAGAAAGAACAGGAATTTGGCTTTTTCAAGCCAAATTAATTGTCGCTCCGAAAAGGTGCTGCAGTATTGCTATCATGTCAAATTATTTGATTGGTTGATAGGGTCCCCAAGAGGCATTTCAATTAGTGATTTCTTAACCATAAAATAAATAGGGGCCTCATATATGGTTTATGTTTGTCTATTTAGCAATTTTTAACAAGTTGAACTTAAATCATAAGAGGCTAAAAATACTTTATACCTTACATAATCTTAAATCACAGAGTGGACCTGACTATAATGTAATTGACCCTTGAATTCACACATTCCCGAAGCAAAACTTTCTTGGTTCTGCATTGGCCCCATACGTCACAGAAGTAAAGGCGTTACGATTAGCACAAAATTTGCGCAAATCTTAACACACCCTTTACTACAAAAGTTACGCTGAGTTTTTTTCAAAACATTTGTGGAAATGGTGCGGCCAGAGCAAAATTAGTGAAAAACTCACACTAACCTGAAAGTACAACGGGTAGTGTGAGCTTTGCACTAATTACAAATGTGGCCGATATAGCATCTGTCCATAAGTGTCCAATGTACTATATGGGACTGAAAGGGAGATCTCTGAAGTCAGTACTGCTTCTTCTGCCTTGAGCAACAAGTTACATATCTGTGGACTGTGCCATGTTAATCAATTTCACTAACTGCAATTACAATTAGTTCAAGGCCTGTCCTCAGGTAACATCACTCTGTCACAATGTGAAAGATGCCTCCACCTTACAAACTGATTTAAACAAACTTGGTGGTTGACAAAATGTCAAACAAGGTTTAATGTTTAGAAATGCAAAGTTATTCATTTGGGCAAAACACTAGTTATACCCTAACTGGAACTGACTCGATGGAGAAGGACTTGGGAGCTACTGTGGGCAATAAACACTATGCAGTGTCAGGCGGTATCTGCTAAAGCAATATGCAAATGAATCTCTGAACACAGGTACACACAGAAAGAGGAATTATGTCCAAATGATTTCCAATTCATAATTGGATCATTTAAGGTAAATAGGTTAATATGCAATATGATTGGCCATGAGAAAATAACAGGCCACACTGCGCTCTCCCTGGCCATGAGATTTGAAGGTGTGGTTGGGTGGTCCAGAGGTATGGTTGGGTGTTCCAGGGGTAGAGATATTTGCATCATTGATAGACTCCAGCCCCTAATGTGTTTTTCACAGTAATAGAATCAAGGCCAAGCAGGCCGGGATCATAATCACTATGCAGCACCATCTGTACAGATGTTTGAAGATGAATGATAAATAGGTAAACAAATCCATGAGGTTGGATCATTCGTGGTACCCCAGAACCATCATGGTGGGTGAATGGGATATGTGGTCGTTGCACAGTAACTGAATGAACGATTACCTTACACTGGTTCAGGAAATGTTTGTTTTGAATGACAAACACCTACCATCAGAGAGAGACAGAGAGCGAGAAGAGGTTAGATAAGGGCACAGGGCAGGAAAACCAGACATACAGATAAGGCTGGGAGACAAGACAGAGACCCTGTTCCTACAAAGAAGGAAAGGGAAAGACTGATTACTTGTTACACACACATTCCCCATCCATTATGATGTCATAACAATCACATTTCCATCTCGTATTGTTTAAAAAGATATGACCAATAAAAAAACCCTCACAAAAAATGATAGATTAGCAACAAAGATTTTCCCACTGTGTATTAGTTATTATTATTTATATCCAACTGTCACAATCACTCACAATCACTCTTTTCTTTATTGTTGAGGTGAGGAGCTGCCTGCCATCCATGTTGCTCCTCCCTAGATGGGCATCGTTGGGCATCCCTGACATATACAGTGCAGATATTAACGTCTTTTTTTTATATTCTCTATCTCTATGGGTTATCTAAAGACTGGTTTATCACAGTCGGGCATGTACAGGGAATGCATATTCAGTGTAAAACAGCAGTTAGATACCAGAGGGCATTTAATAGGAAGTAATAAAGCCTCCTGTTTTCCAGGGGAGAGAAAGTATCAGTTCTGCTGGGAACCAATTAAAACGTTTCCCCACAGCAGGTCTGGCTCTGCATATACAGATTGAAAGCTCCATGTCTGACACAGTGTTTTAGTTATCGGCACGTCCGTAACTGAGAAGGAACTGGCACAAGATTCAACTTGCTGGTGAAAAGGATCCCAGGATGCTCCTGTCAATCAAACAGCAGAACATTTGACCTCCAGGTACAACAAACTGCACTACAGAGAGAGGCACAGGACACTGACAGTTCACAATGTCGGGTAATTGTAGTAGTTTAAATAAAGCAGAATTGTTAATTAAAGGGATTCCGGTTGCTACAGTTAAAGTGTTCTCCTTTCATACAGGATATTTATAATTAATAAACGACTGAGATCCATGGGGTTTTTTCTTTATTATGTCAGTTAGTGATGTCATATTGATCTGTGACTATATCAAGAAAAACTGAAAACAAAAAGTATGGGGACCAAATAACCGTATTGCAGCCACATTTCTGCTGGTAATGTATAGGCAACCAGCAACCTAACATGGATAACCAGAAATTTGCACACATGTAGATGAAATTTTGTACTGTCCTGTCTGCACGGTTCGGAATATAATCAGGAATGCTGCTGGGGAGGGTATAGGTGTGTGTGTCAGGGGCCTGGCACAAAATCTGCCGGGGGACTGGACGTCTGGACCTCTGCAGTTTTGCCACTGCCGCTTTCCAAATCCCTTTTGTCACAGAGAACCCGATTCTGTTTTGTGCTTTCCCACCCTTCATCAAAATCCATAATTCCATAATTGTTTCGCTAATGGATCTACTGCCTAGTGTACAGTATAGAGGAAGAACAGGGATACTATATAATATTGAGAATTACTGGTATTAATACATATACTGTAGTTCTGGTTGGTACAGGGATACTATATAATATTGAGAATTACTGGTAATAATACATATACTGTAGTTCTGGTTGGTACAGGGACACTATATAATATTGAGAATTACTGGTATTAATACATATACTGTAGTTCTGGTTGGTACAGGGATACTATATAATAATGAGAATTACTGGTATTAACACATATACTGTAGTTCTGGTTGGTACAGGGATACTTTATAATATTGAGAATTACTGGTATTAATACATATACTGTAGTTCTGGTTGGTACGGGGATACTATATAATATTGAGAATTACTTGTAAAAATATATATACTGTATTTCTGGTTGGTACAGGGATACTCAATAATATTGAGAATTACTGGTATTAATACATATACTGTAGTTCTGGTTGGTACAGCAAAACTATATAATATTGAGAATTACTGGCATTAATACATATACTATAGTTCTGGTTGGTACGGGGATACTGTATAATATTGAGAATTACTGGTATTAATACATATACTGAAGTTCTGGTTGGTACGGGGATACTATATAATATTAAGAATTACTGTTATTAATACATATACTGTTGTTCTGGTTGGTACAGGGAGACTATATAATATTGAAAATTACTGGTATTAATACATATACTGTAGTTCTGGTTGGTACAGGGATACTATATAATATTGATAATTACTGGTATTAATACGTACAGGGATACTATATAATATTGAAAATTACTGGTATATTGAGAATTACTGGTATTAATACATATAGTGTAGTTCTGGTTGGTACAGGGATGCTATATTATATTGAGAATTACTTGTATTAATACATATACTGTAGTTCAGGTTGGTACAGGGATACTATATAATATTGAGAATTACTGGTACTAATGCATATACTGCAGTTCTGGTTGGTATAGGGATACTATATAATATTGAGAATTACTGGTATTAATACATATACTGTAGTTCTGGTTGGTACAGGGATACTATATAATATTGGGAATTACTGGTATTAATACATATACTGTAGTTCTGGTTGGTACAGGGATAGTTTTTAACTGGTTTTTTTTGCCTTCCTCTGGATCAACTGTTAGGTAGGTAGATAGTATCAGGGTTATTCAATAAAAGTTCTTACCGTTTAAAATGGTGCTAGTTTTGCCACAATCAGATGTTAGCTTTCAAATGTTAAATAAGTTCTGATTGGTTGGGGCTAAATTAGCACCATTTTTAACAATAAGAACTTTTATTGAATCTCCCTGTATGTCTTTATTCAACCTCAATTACTATGTGACTATGTAAGGAATCCCCCCCCTCCCCCATTTTCTTTTTTGGGGGGGGTTGCCTTCTTTGGGATCAATGGTTCGGCAGGTAATAAGGGTAGGGAAAGAATATTTAACTAGATGGATAATTTGTATTTGTACATAACAGGGTAAGTTGAAGCAAACAATGTCCTTGTATTGAAAGCGATATAGATTATAAGGTGAAGTGGTAGCTATAAAGACAACCTCCCCACCCTGTGAGACAAAACACCAAAAAAAGAGTCCCTTTAATATCACCCACGGCATTCATTATAAGGGTTAAAATTAAAGCACTCATCAGGGGACATAAATAGAATGAATGGGGCTCTCATTGCTGTATCATTTCCAGTTGCCTCTGGGGTGGTGCGTATTTTTCAAAACCCCCCAGGACATGGGACACTTCACACCAGGTAGCTACAGCCCTGAAGGTAAAACATATTGTTCTTCCTTCTTACAATATACTGGCTCAATGTAGCTTTGTAATCCGCTATGATAAAATGGCATTACAGAATTAAGGTTGGTACAGATAAGAGGAATATGTGTCTGTTGAGGGGTCACCCTACAAAGAAAATTCCCTTTACTAAACCATCTAATAAAATTCTGTTCTTAAGGTTTATTGCTATTGCCGCCTTAATTCACAAAAAACATTTTCCTCTTCAGGGTTTGCTGTTGCTTTAGGAACAGATATTCTACATATTCTCTTCCATTTAGAGAAATCAGTTGAATTTATACCCCTGCTGTCGACATTAGTGAGCTGACGTTTCATGTTCTGTAATGATCCTTCTTCTGTTCCTAACATTGATTTCTACTGATAGGCTGTTGGATGGGTCAAACATGCTCAGATCTCTACTGAGCAACTGAATCAACTCGCTGGGTCAAGGGCAAAATCATAATGCTCTCTACTAGGGGTCCTAGAAACAGGAAGTCAGTATTTCAGTTACATTTATTTATACAGAGACAATGCTGAATGGGCAGATTAAGGTCATTAGGATGGAGAAATACTGCTCTTTATTCTTAAAAGAATATGTGCACTGAACTTCCCCTTTAAATATTAATAGACAATATACAGAAAATTGGGCTGTTGTACATCCATATTAAAGTGCAACTAGAGACCAAAAATATAATACATACAAAAAATGTATGATGTTTGTATGTAAATATTAATAGAATGAAGGTATAAAATCTAGTTCACTGCTTTAAAGCTCCAAATGCTCCATTCTAACCTAATTTAATAGTTTTTTCTCTGTTAGTATTTCGTCCATTTTCGCCACAGAAATGCTTTCTCTTTACTGGTACCTTATGTGCTGCTTTACTAATGACTATAGCTGATCATTTTCCCAGTATGGCACAATGACCTGCTTGTCCTTCCCTCCTCATATGTTGGGCCACAGGTTGTGTAAAATGTTGGCGCCAGCCCAGCGGCTAATTACCACGTAGGACCTATTGCTGCGTCTCTCGTTTCAGTTGGAGATAACCATTGTCTTCCTGGCCTTAGCGGTAACTATGTCAGTCAGTAGATAACCTGACTGTACAGTGCGGCTATTTAGCTGCCAGACAAAGATCTTTTATTAGTCACATCCCCTGCATGGGTAAGGATTGTCAGCGCACACACAACTGTGTGTTATCCACGCCAAGTCTTTATTTCAATTAATTATTTTTTTTAAAGGTTCCAGGTAAAGCGACGGAGACAGAACGTGAAATAATGTGCAGGAAACACAGTTTGTCAGTGTTACATTAGGTAGGAAACTATTTGGAGCTTTGTCTCTGCCAGGAAACAGAGCCAAGCATAGTACCGACAAACCAACCGCTGGGAGAATTCATTAGAACGTTAGGGAAACGCACAACGTTTATTCTGAATAGCGAATGTATCCATTACTATGTGTAAGTTGCCATTGCGTTTCAAAAAGACGAGATTGAGCCGCTGAACTACATTATGTACACATGCACATTGATGTGGACACGTGGACATGTGGGGCACGCTTGGATGGGAGGGAAACTTTGCTGTTTCATCTAAATCAGCTGCCTGGAGTTTTCCTGGTGTCTAGTTCCTGTCCCACCTTCCTATTCTGATTCATACCTGAATCAGTTACCGCCACTTTATAAATAGAGCGAGCGGTAACTGATGCAATGTTAATGAGGAGATTCAATATGGCCCAAATCCGTCTAAAACCCACGTTAACCAGAAGATATTTCGGGTTAATGTGGGTTTTAGATGGATTTTAGAGCACAGCGCCATTTCCAAATGTTTTTGGACATAGCACTGTGCTAGCGATCCAAAAGCCGGTTCGTTAACGTGACTGTGTGTGTGGCTTTAAAGTTGCGTTACTTACCTTAGCAATCTAAGTAAGGTTACTTACCTTATCCCGCTGGCAATCAATTGCCTGCCCCCTCTGCCGACCAAGTTGGCGCCTCCTACTGTACCATGAATATTCACACATTATTCTCATTTTCGCTATATGCTCTTTCTTTAATAAAGCAGTAGGCTACATGACCCTGGGTGATATCTTGTTGTGTGGTGCGAATATCTTTTTATAATCTTACCAAATTGATCGAAAAAAACGTTAAAACTAACGTGTCTTCTTACCTTCTAACCCAAAAGTAACCCTAGATCACTCCTCCACCACATTAAGAAGTTATGTTGCTGAGAAGTTACTGTTTTTTTGACCTCCTCACTGTTTCATGGTTTGTACAAGAAAAATAAACCTTGAAATCATAATTAGCTATGTCTAAGGTATTGAATAAAAGGAAAGCTATGTAAAGCATTGAGCATAAGTGCAGTCTGCTATTAATCAAACTGTTTTTTTCTCCAGGATAGGGCCAACAATGAAGTGGAACATTAGCCTTTTTCAGCTTTATAATCTTCTCAATGTCGCATTTCTCCTAACCCTCAACACCAGCATTTGCAGGTCTATATCAGCAGCGCCGGCCTTTGATATGGGCGACCTGTGCGGTTGTACAGGTTGCATTACCAGGGGGCGCCAGCCCGCCGGTCCTCCCCAGTTATGGTCCTTCAATCAAATATATGTATCGCCACCACCCACAGACAAGGCCCCAACACACGAAGTAGCCTTACTTAAGATGTCTGTATGCTGTTCTGTCTGTGCATTTAGTGCTTTACATGTTACTTTATGATGTACGCACCATATATACAAGCACCCTGGCAGATACTGAAAGACAGTAAACAACCAGGTGGTGGGTTTGAACAGGCCAAGGCAAGCACATTCAGCATCCTATTGTGTGTGCCCAGGGGTGTTTTGGAGAGGTTCCAGTAACAATCTGTAGTACGGTGCTATTTAATCCTAAGGCCGGCCCTGTGGGATCAGTTATCCTCACCCCTGGTATTATCATGAAAGAAGAAGAGGATAGGGGGGTATATTATAATTCTTAATTATAAGTCTTCTGGGACTCACCAATCTTCTTTTTCTTCCCATGAAATGTTATGCATTCGGTCAGGGGTCGTTCGTTGATCTGCCTGGTGGATGACAGCCACCCCGACTGAACGCATACAACTGATAATTCTCCCAAAACGGGATCATGGATCATTGGCAAATCGTATTGTGTACGAACCTTTACAACAGCTGCAATATGGCCTATTATGGGCACTTTATTGGCCGAAACAGACACTCGTTCTGGAGATCCACTCAGCATGATGAAACATCCCCGAACGAGCGCTGTTTTTGCTGATAAGTGCCCATACACGGGCCGTTCGTACAAACCGTGTGTTGTGGGTTTGCACCCACGATCGCATGTGGTACGAACCTTTACTCTAAGGGCACATTTATAAACCCCAGTATAAGACCTTTCCGATACCATGGGTTTATATCCATATTGCCCAGCTAAAGTACCAATCGTTATCGCACTTTCACCCAGTTGTTATTTTACAGCCATGGTTTTAAATGTCCCCACTTTGTCCACACAATATCTCTACTGTCCTTAAGGCCTCTGTCTTTAATGGAAAATACCCAAGTTTATATTTTACTGCACATTAAAGGTGCGGTATCACAAAAATAGCCATTCATTCCACGACTTTTTAAATTGGACGTTAGTCCGGACCATGAAAAACTACTGAACTGCTGCAGAGTGCATAGTCTGATTGGCCAGGCCCTACACAACTGGGGGGGGGCCAATGGAGCAACTTCCAGGTTAAAACCAGGGGAAATGTAATCTATCACCATATGGGATAAGTACTAAAGTGCAAATAGCTATAGAGGTAAAGTCAATGTGGGTTCTTTGTTTTTAATACAAGGCTGACAGTGAGCCAGGGGAGGAAGCGCAGTGCGTGTGGAGATGAATCTGGAGAGATCCCTTGTGAGAATTCCTGAGTCAGGCAGTGCGTCACCAAGCAAACCCACTTAGTAACCAGAATGGATGGGAAAACATCCAGCCGTTATCAATATCAGTAAATGTTTAACAAAATGAGCTTATTATGAGTGACGTCTGGCCAAAATAATTCCTTGTGTTTTTATCTCCTTTGGATACTTGTGATAGAAAGCAAAAAGAAATTTAATTGTGAGGGATAGAAAGTGTTAAGAACAGAATTATCATTCAACTTGAAAGGATTCTAACCCTCTCCATAAAGTAACTCGGTCAGCTTATCTATAAATTAAAGGGCAAATATACCTTGTTTTTAATTAGACTTCATGTACATTAAAATTAAGGACAATATAGTGTTGTTGCTCTGCCCCCCTTTTGGCCTAGTGCCTAACCGATGAGAAGATTCGCTCTGCAAAAGCGCTTCTTCCCATGGGATAGATACCAGTTGTCCTTTAATGGAAATATTAAAGGAGAAGGCCACCCTAAATAAATTTCCTCTGCAGAAATAGTGATACCACCCCTTTAAATATATAGCCCCTAGTTTCCCAGTAATGGTCCATTTGAAAAATGAAATCCAGTTTAGATACCCTTTAAAGGGACACTATACTGAAAAAATGACTTTGCTTTATCTAATCTATAATTGAATACATGTGAGTAGCACTGATTTGCTGCTGTCTTCATCCAGCGCATTTTGTTTAGGAGCAGTATCCCCCCTCCCTCTTTTAACCACTCCCACTTCCATCCGACCTGACTTTTTTTCCCCCCACAAACCAACTGTCAAGCCTGCACCTCAGTATACAGCATTCCAACTGTCAAAACTGTCACCATTCCAGCTACAGTAAAACTTCTCACAGAACAATAGTTTTTGAGAGCAAGCTTGATTGACAGCTGAATATAAGAAATTTTAGATTTATCTTAGGAATTAGGGGCAGATCAACAAAAAATTATACAGTGGTGGTTGGAAGAATTGTAGTTTCCTTTATGGTCAATTTAAAACACACTCTTTTTTCCTTCCCGGTATAGATGTACCCCTAAACGTTTGCAGCACTGTTGCAAGGTTTATAGTGACTTTATGGGAATTTTGATGGTTCATTAAAAGGCATTCACACCGCTGCAAGCAATGTACTAACATGAATGCTGCACTTTTGCCAGACTTTTGCCTGAGGAGCACTGACCCCACAGCCGCATCAATTTGGTACCGTAGCATACAAGGACAATGCTAACTAGAAAGGGAAAGTTTAAGTAAAAACTTTAAATTTGCTTGAAAGACTGCATTTTGGAAGGGAATTTGTGTGTTGTGCTGCAGATTTTAAAACTCAATTGTCATGGGTTTTTGTTATACCCTTTAAATATGTCACATGCATTAAAGGTAGGTCAGTTGGTTGTGTGTATTCATATCAGGTTGGGGGATAATATACTAACTTTTTGATGATTGGTTAAAATGAGTTTTTTTTTACTTTAGTTATCCTTTACTAGGCTGCCATAGTAATGGATAAGTAGATCAGAAGGTGTGTGTCGGGTTGAGAGTTAAAAAAAACTTTTTTGATGATTGGTCAAAATTAGTTTTTTGACTTTAGTTCCCTTAAGTATGGCTGCAACAGTAATGGAGGGTAGTCAGTAGCTGTGTATCCTTATCATGTTGGGGGTTAAACACAAAGTTTTTTGATTATTGATCAAAATTTGCTTTTTTGACTTTAGTTACCCTTTAAAGTATGGCTTCACAGTAATGGATAAGTAGATCAGTAGGTGTGTGTACCTGGTGTCTGGTTGAGGGGGTATGTCTTTTTTGTGTTTACACCATAAAATTATTTTTTATTGAGGATAAATCTAAATTAGTTTTTTACTTTAGTTACCCTTTAATGTATGGCTGCCACTGTAATGGATAAGTAGATCAGTAGTGTGTGTGTACCTGTGTCGGGTTGGGGGTATGTCTTTTTTGTGTTTACAACCCATAAAACTATCTTTTATTAGGATAAAACTAAATTAGTTTTTTTACTTTATTACCCTTTAAGTATGGGCTGCCACTGTAATGGATAAGTAGATTAGTAGGTGTGTGTACCTGGGTCTAGTTGGGGGGTATGTCTTTTTTGTGTTTATAACCATAACATTATCTTTATTGAGGATAATCTAATAGTTTTTTTTTACTTATTTACCCTTTAAGTTGGCTGCCACTGTAATGGATAAGTAGATCAGTAGTGTGTGTGTACCTGGGTCTGGTTGAGGGGGTTGTCTTTTTTTGTGTTTATAACCATAACATTATCTTTTATTGAGGATAAATCTAAATTAAGTTTTTTTTTACTTTAGCTACCCTTTAAAATGGCTTCCATGGGAATGGAAAGGTAGGTCGTAGTGGGTGTACCTGTCTCTTGTGTGGGGGTTTGGGGTATCACCATTTATTTATGACCATGAAAAAACTGTTTTGAAATATCCACATTTGAGGATTGTTACCATTATATCTATGGGAAAAATGTCCGGAATTCGCAGGTAACGCCGTACGCTTCCGCGGATTCCTTAGCTGAAGAAGCAAACACTTCTTCTATATGCCCCCATGGCTGTACCCGAATTTCATGTTCTAGCTCAAAAACTGTGGAGGAGATATGGTCCAAAAAAGCGGAAGAATAAAACGGAAGAAGAAGAAAAAGAAAGAACAGGAATTTGTGCTTTTTCAAGCCAAATTAATTGTCGCTCCGAAAGGTGCTGCAGTATTGCTATCATGTCAAATTATTGATTGGTTGATAGGGCCCCAAGAGGCATTTCAATTGTGATTTCTTAACCATAAATAAATAGGGGGCCTCATATATGGTTTTATGTTTGTCTATTTAGCAATTTTTAACAAGTTGAACTTAATCATAAGAGGCTAAAACTTTATACCTTACTAATCTTAAATCACAGAGTGGACCGACTATAATGTAATTGACCCTTGAATTCACACTTCCCGAAGAAAAACTTTCTTGTTCTGCTTGGCCCCATACTACGTCCGAAGTAAGGCGTTACGATTACACAAAATTTGCGCAAATCTTAACACCCACCCTTACTACAAAAGTTACGCTGAGTTTTTTTTTTCAAAACATTTGTGAAATGGTGGGCAGAGCAAAATTAGTGAAAAACTCACACTAACCTGAAAGTAAAAACGTGGTAGTGTGAGCTTTGCACTAATTACAAATGTGGCCGATATAGCATCTTCTGTCCATAAGTGTCCCCAATGTACTATATGGACTGAAAGGGAGATCTCTGAATTCAGTACTGCTTCTTCTGCCTTGAGCAACAAGTTACATATCTGTGGACTGTGCCATGTTAATCAATTTCACTAACTGCAATTACAATTAGTTCAAGGCTGTCCTCAGGTAACATCACTCTGTCACAATGTGAAAGATGCCTCCACCTTACAACTGATTTAAACAAACTTGGTGTTTGACAAATGTCAAACAAGGTTTAATGTTTAGAAATCAAAGTTATTCATTTGGGCAAAACACTAGTTATACCCTAACTAAACTGACTCGATGGAGAGGACTTGGGAGCTACTGTGGGCAATAAACACTATGCAGTGTCAGGCGGTATCTGCTAAGCAATTGCAAATGAATCTCTGAACACAGGTCACACAGAAAGAGGAATTATGTCCAAATGATTTCCAATTCTAATTGGGATCATTTAAGGTAATAGGTTAATATGCAATATGATTGGCCATGAGAAAATAACAGCCCACGGCGCTCTCCCTGGCCTATGAGATTTGAAGGTGTGGTTGGGTGGTCCAGAGGTATGTTGGGTGTTCCAGGGTAGAGATATTTGCATCATTGATAGACTCCCAGCCCCTAATGTGTTTTTTCACAGTAATAGAATCAAGGCCAAGCAGGCCGGGATATAATCACTATGCAGCACCATCTACAGATGTTTGAGATGAATGATAAATAGGTAACAAATCATGAGGTTGGATCATTCGTGGTACCCCCAGAACCATCATGGTGGGTGAATGGATATTGTGGTTTTGCACAGTAACTGAATGAACGATTACCTTACACTGGTTCAGGAATGTTTTGTTTTGATGACAAACACCTACCATCAGAGAGAGACAGAGAGCGAGAAAGGTGTTAGATAAGGGCACAGGCCAGGAAACCAGACATACAGATAGGCTGGGAGACAAGACAGGACCGTTCCTACAAAGAAGGAAAGGAAAGACTGATTACTTGTTACACACACATTCCCCATCCATTATGATTGTCATAACAATCACATTTCCTCTCGTATTGTTTAAAAAAGATATGACCAATAAAAAAACCCTCACAAAAATGATAGATTAGCACAAATTTTCCCACTGTGTATTAGTTATTATTATTTATATCCAACGGTCCACAATCACTCACAATCACCTTTTCTTTATTGTTAGTGAGAGCGCTGCCTGCCATCCATGTTGCTCCTCCTAGATGGGCATCGTTGGGCATCCCTGACATATACATGCAGATATTAACGTCTTTTTTTTATATTCTCTATCTCTATGGGTTATCTAAAGACTGGTTTATCACAGTCGCGGGCATGTACAGGGAATGCATATTCAGTGTAAACAGCAGTTAGATACCAGAGGGCATTTAATAGGAAGTATAGCCCTCCTGTTTTCCAGGGGAGAGAAAGTATCAGTTCTGGCTGGAACCAATTAAACAACGTTTCCCTCCCCACACGGTCTGGCTTGCATATACAGATTGAAAGCTCCATGTCTGACACAGTGTTTTAGTTTCTCGGCACGTCCGTAACTGAGAAGGAACTGGCACAAGATTCAACTTGCTGGTGAAAAGGATCCCAGGATGCTCCTGTCAATCAAACAGCAGAACATTTGACCTCCAGGTACACAAACTGCACTACGAGAGAAGGCCACAGGACACTGACAGTTCACAATGTCGGTAATTGTAGTAGTTTAAATAAGCAAATTGTTAATTAAAGGGATTCCGGTTGCTACAGTTAAGTGTTTCTCCTTTCATACGGATATTTATATTATAACACCTGAGATCATGGGTTTTTTTTTCTTTATTTTCAGTTAGTGATGTCATATTGATCTGTGCCTATATCAAGAAAACTGAAAAACAAAAAGTATGGGGACCAATAACCTATTGCAGCCACATTTCTGCTGGTAATGTATAGGCAAAACCAGCAACCTAACATGGATACCAGAAATTTGCACACATGTAGATGAAATTTGTGGACTTCCTGTCTGCAACGGTTCGGAATATAATCAGAATGCTGCTGGGGAGGTTATAGGTGTGTGTCAGGGGCCTGGCACAAAAATCTGCCGGGGGACTGGACGTCTGGACCTCTGCATTTTTGCCACTGCCGCTTTCCAAATCCCTTTTGTCACAGAGAACCCGATTCTGTTTTTTGCTTTCCTTTCCCACTCCTTCATCAAAATCCATAATTCCATAATTGTTTCGCTAATGGATCTACTGCCTAGTGTACAGTATAGAGGAAGAACAGGGATACTATATAATATTGAGAATTACTGGTATTAATACATATACTGTGTTCTGGTTGGTACAGGGATACTATATAATATTGAGATTACTGGTATAATACATATACTTGTAGTTCTGGTTGGTACAGGGACACTATATAATTTGAGAATTACTGGTATTAATACATATCCTGTAGTTTCTGGTTGGTACAGGGATACTATATAATATGAGATTATGGTATTAATACATAACTGTAGTTCTGGTTGATACAGGGACACATTAATATATATTAGAATTACTGGTATTAATCAATATACTGTAGTTCTGGTTGGTACGGGATACTATATAATTGAAATTACTGGTATTAATACTATACTGTAGTTCTGGTTGGTACAGGGATACTATATATATGGAGAATTACGGTATTATACATATACTGTAGTTCTGGTTGGTACAGGGATACTATATACTAATGAGAATTACTGTATTAACACATATACTGTAGTTCTGGTTGGTACAGGGTACTTTATATATTGAGAATACTGTATTATACATATACTAGTTCTGTTGGTATGACGGGGATACTATAATATATGAGAATTACTTGTAAAATATATATACTGTATTTCTGGTTGGTACGGGATACTCAATATATTGAGAATTACTGGTATTAATACATATACTGTAGTTCTGGTTGGTACAGCAAAACTATATAATATTGAGTTACTGCATAATACATATACTATAGTTCTGGTTGGTACGGGTGATACTGTATAAATTGAGAATTACTGGTATTAATACATATACTGAAGTTCTGGTTGGTACGGGGATACTATATAATATTAAGAATTACTGTTATTAATACATATACGTTGTTCTGGTTGGTACAGGGAGACTATTAATATTGAAAATTACTGGTATTAATACATATACTGTAGTTTCTGGTTGGTACAGGGATACTATATAATATTGATAATTACGGTATTAATACGTACAGGGATACTATAATTGAAAATTAACTGGTATATTTGAGATTACTGGTATTAATACAATAGTGTAGTTTCTGTTGGTACAAGGGATGCTATATTTATTGAGAATTACTTGTATTATCATATACTGTAGTTCAGGTTGGTACAGGGATACATATAATATTGAGAATACTGGTACTAATGCATATATACTGCAGTTCTGGTTGGTATGATACTATATAATATTGAGAAGTACTGTATTAATACTATCCTTTAGTTCTGGTTGGTACAGGGGATACTAAATAATATTGGGATTACTGGTATTAATCCATATACTGTAGTTCTGTTGGTACAGGGATAGTTTTTAACTGTTTTTTTTTGCCTTCCTCTGGATCAACTGTTGGGTAGGTAGATAGTATCAGGGTTATTCAATAAAAGTTCTTACCGTTTAAATGGTCTAGTTTTGGCCACAATCAGATGTTAGCTTTCAATGTTAAATAAGTTCTTGATTGGTTGGGGCTAAATTAGCACCATTTTTAACAATAAGAACTTTTATTGAATCTCCCTGTATGTCTTTATTCAACCTCAATTACTATGTGACATGTAAGGAATCCCCCCCCTCCCCCATTTTCTTTTTTGGGGGGGGTTGCCTCCTTTGGGATCAATGGTTCGGCAGGTAATAAGGGTAGGAAGAATATTTAACTAGATGGATAATTGTATTTGTACATACAAGGTAAGTTGAAGCAAAAATGTCCTTGTATTGAAGCGATATAGATTATAAGGTGAAGTGGTAGCTTAAAGACAACCTCCCCCCCCTGTGAGACAAAACACCAAAAAAAGAGTCCCTTTAATATCACCCCACGGCATTCATTATAAGGGTTAAAATTAAAGCACTCATCAGGGACCATAAATAGAATGAATGGGGCTCTCATTGCTGTATCATTTCCATTTGCCTCTGGGGTGGTGCGTATTTTTCAAAACCCCCCAGGACATGGGACCACTTCACACCAGGTAGCTACAGCCTGAAGGTAAACATATTGTTCTTCCTTCTTACAATATCCTGGCTCAAGTTAGCTTTGTAATCCGCTATGATAAAATGGCATTACAGAATTAAGGTTGGTACAGATAAGAGAAATATGTTCTGTTTGAGGGTCACCCTACAAAGAAAATTCCCTTTACTAAAAACCATCTAATAAAATTCTGTTCTTAAGGTTTATTGCTATTGCCGCCTTAATTCACAAAAACATTTTCCTCTTCAGGTGTTTGCTGTTGCTTTAGGAACAGATATTCTACATATCTCTTCCATTTAGAGAAATCAGTTGAATTTATACCCCTGCTGTCGACATTAGTGAGCTGACGTTTCATGTTCTGTTGATCCTTCTTCTGTTCCTAACATTGATTTCTACTGATAGGCTGTTGGATGGGTCAACATGCTCAGATCTCTACTGAGCACTGAATCAACTCGCTGGGTCAAGGGCAAAATCAATGCTCTCTACTAGGGGTCCTAGAAAGACAGAATCAGTATTTCAGTTATTTATTTATACAGAGACATCTAATGGGCAGATTAAGGTCATTAGGATGGAGAAAATCCTGCTCTTTATTCTTAAAAGAATATGTGCACTGAACTTCCCCTTTAAATATTAATAGACAATAAAGAAATTGGGCGTTGTACATCCATATTAAAGTGCAACTAGAGACCAAAAATTAATACATACAAAAAATGTATGTGTTTGTATGTAAATTTAATAGAATGAAGGTATAAAATCTAGTTCACTGCTTTAAAGCTCCAAATGCTCCATTCTAACCTAATTTAAATAGTTTTTTCTCTGTTAGTATTTCGTCCATTTTCGCCACGAAATGCTTTCTCTTTACTGGTACCTTATGTGCTGCTTTACTAATGACTATAGAGATCATTTTCCCATTATGGCACAATGACCTGCTTGTCCTTCCCTCCTCATATGTTGGGCCACAGGTTGTGTAAAATGTTGGCCCAGCCACCGCGGCTAATTACCACGTAGACTATTGCTTGCGTCTCTCGTTTCAGTTGGAGATAACCATTGTCTTCCTGGCCTTGCGGTAACTATGTCATGTCAGTAGATAACCTGACTGTACAGTGCGCTATTTAGCTGCCAGCCAAAGATCTTTTATTAGTCACATCCCCTGCATGGGTAAGGATTGTCAGCGCCACACAACTGTGTGTTATCCACGCCAAGTCTTTATTTCAATTAATTATTTTTTTTAAAGGTTCCAGGTAAAGCGACGGAGACAGAACGTGAAACATGTGAAGGAAACACAGTTTGTCCAGTGTTACTTAGGTAGAAACATTTGGACTTTGTCTCTGCCAGAAACAGAGCCAAGCATAGTACCGACAAACCAACCGCTGGGAGAATTCATTAGCCGTTAGGGAAACGCACAACGTTATTTCTGAATAGCGATTGTATCCATTACTATTTGTAAGTTGCCATTGCGTTTCAAAAAGACGAGATTGAGCCGCTGAACTACATTATGTACACATGCACATTGATGTGGACCGTGGACATGTGGGCGCCGCTTGGATGGGAGGGAAACTTTTGCTGTTTCATCTAAATCAGCTGCCTGGAGTTTTCCTGGTGGCTAGTTCCTGTCCCACCTTCCTATTCTGATTCATACCTGAATCAGTTAACCCGCCACTTTATAATAGAGCGAGCGGTAACTGATGCATGTTAATGAGGAGATTCATATGGCCCAAATCCGTCTAAACCCACTTTAACCAGAAGATATTTCGGGTTAATGTGGGGTTTTAGATGGATTTTGAGCACGCGCCTTTCCATATGTTTTTGGACATAGCATTGGCTAGCGATCCAAAAGCCGGTTCGTTAACGTGCCTGTGTGTGTGGCTTTAAAGTTGCGTTACTTACCTTAGCAATCTAAGTAAGGTTACTTACCTTATCCCGCAATGCAATATCTGACATAATCACGTTTACGTCAGGTATTGTATCGCGGGATCGGGCTAAGGTAAGTTACGCGACTTACCGATATTGAATCTCCCCGTGAGACTTCTGGGTGATGTCCATGTTTCCTTGGCAGCTTTCAGGAAAACTATTCCTTTAAAAATCATCAAAAAATTAACCAAACATTATTGTTTGGTATTCTGTGGCTAAATAAGCAGGTCTGTGTTCAGCCTGGTCACACTTGCACTTGATTTCAGATTTCTTTGTTCAGCCTTTGAACAAGTTATTATGTAAATATATAAAGGGTTTATTGGGGTCAGCCAAGACTGTTGCATGGTCTGATGTTGTCTTGATACTGGTATCCTAAAACACTCCACGTTGCTGAATCCTCGTATTCTATATTCATCTATCATTTAATATGAGCCACAAAAGATATCACTATGGTAAAATTGTAATCGTATTTTCTTAACAAACTTGACTCTTTAGAACTGCAATATCCACACAGAGATTATCAGAGAGAGCTCAGGCAAACGAACTACTAGACAAATACTTGTAGCCATTTCTTATCTTCCTTTCTCCAGTCTGCCCACCCCTTCCTTCAGTCCCCCAGCTTGTGTAGCTGTAAGTCTGGCAGCACCTCCTATCTCCTGGTCATGTAAAATATGTCTGTTCCTCTAATTTCAGACACATGTTAGATAAACCGGACAATTTGGTCATGCTGCAAATATCTGTGGGAAAATACTCAATCTGAGAAACAGTCAACACGAATGTGAACATACAGCAAGACCTCAACACTTCAATGCGGGGACACTTACTGACTGATATGAAACATATGGGGGTATATGTTTCTACCACATGGCCATGGTATGTATTATTATACCATACCATGTTATTTCATCATGTTTCCATCATTCATCAATTCCTCGATATGCACAGCATTCCACCCATATTCTGTCAGTATACACAGTATTCCATTATTAGCCCAGTCGTATTCCTGTCGTATACACAGTATTCCATATATCCCATCAGTATTCTGTCGTAATACACAGTATCCATTATTATCCCATCAGTATTCTGTCAGTATACACAGTATTCCATTAATCCCATCAGTATTCTGTCAGTATACACAGTATCCATTATTATCCCATCAGTTTCTGTCAGATACACAGTATTCCATAATTAGCCCATCATATATGTCAGTAACACAGTATTCCATATTATCCCATCAGTATTCTGTCAGTATACACAGTATTCCATTATTAGCCATCAGTATTCTGTTATTATACACACAGTATTCCATTATTATCCCATCAGTATTCTGTAGTATACACATGTATTCCATTATTATCCCATCAGTATTCTGTCAGTATACACAGTATTCCATTATTATCCCATCAGGTATTCTGTCAGTATACACAGTATATTCCATTATTATCCCTAAGTATTCTTCATTATACCATATTCTCTATTATCCCTCAGTATTCTGTCAGTATACACAGTATTCCATTATTTCCCATCAGTATTCTGTCAGTATAACCACGTATTCCATATTATCCCTCAGTATTCGGTCATATTCTGTCGAATACACAGTATTCCATATTCTCCATCAATTTCTGTCATATACATACACAGTATTCCATTATTAGCCCATCAGTATTCTGTCAGTATACACAGTATCCATTATTATCCCATCAGTATCCTCCTCAGTATACACAGTATTCCATTATTACCCATCGTATTCTGTCAGTATACACAGTATTCCATTATTATCCCCTCAGTAATTCGTCAGTATACACATTTTTCCATTATTATCCCATCAGTATTCTGTCATATACACAGTATCCATTATTATCCCATCATACCTCTAGTATACACAGTATTCCATTATTTCCACCATCAGTATTCTTCAGTATCACAGTCATTTGTATCCGTTAGTAATCCACATCAAGTATTCTGTCAGTAACACAGTATTCCATTATTCCCATCAGTATTCTGTCAGTATACACAGTATTCTATTATCCCATCATATTCTTCAGTATCACCATATATCCATTATTATCCCTCAGTATTCTGTCAGTCTTCAATACACGTATTTATTCCCAATTATCCCATCATATCTTCATATCACTACACCAGTATTCCATCTTATCCATCAGTTATCTGTCAGTATACACAGTATTCCATTATTATCCCATCAGTATCTTCTCAGTATAACACAGTATTCCATTATTATCCCATCCAGTATTCTGTCAGTATACACAGTACTTCCATTATTATCCATCAGTATTCTGTCCAGTATCATACACAGTAATTCCATTATAGCCCATCAGTACTTCTGTCAGGTATCACAGTATCATTATTATCCCATCATTATCCTCTATATCACACTTTCCATTCTCTCCCATAGTATTCTGTCCGTATCCACAGTATTCCGTTATTATCCCCATCAGTATTCTGGTCCAGTACCCTGTATTCCATTATTATCCTATCATATTCCTGTCAGTATACACTACACAGTATTCCATTATTAGCCATCAGTACTTCTTCATTATACACAGTATCCATTATTAATCCCTCAGTATCCTCTCCATACACAGTATTCCATATTATCCCATCAGTATTATTCTGTCAGTATACACCAGTATATCCATTATTATCCCATCAGTATTCTGTCAGTATACACAGTATCCATTATTACCCATCAGTATCTTGTCAGTATACACAGATCCTATATCCCTCGATCCTCTATAACACGTATTCCTTATTATCCCATCAGTATTCTGTCAGTATACCAGTTATTCCATTATTATCCCCATCAGTATTCGTCACATAACAGTATTCCATTATTAATCCTCATCAGTCCTGTCAGTATACACATTATTTCATTATAATTCCATCAGTATTCTTTCCTATACACAGTATTTTTCCTTATTATCCACCAGTATTCTGTCAGTAAACACAGTATTTTCATTTTATACATCAAGTATTATGTCAGTATACACAGTATTCCATTATTACCCATCAGTATTCTGTTCAGTATACACAGATATTCCATATTATCATCCCTCAGTATTCTGTCAGTATACACAGTCTTTCCATTATTATATCCCATCAGTATTCTGTCATATACCAGTATTCCATTATTATCCCATCATTATTCTGTCAGTATCACAGTATTCCATTCTTATTACCCCATCAGTATTCTGTCAGTATACACAGTATTCCATTATTATCCCATCAGTATTCTGTCAGTATCACAATATTCCATTCTTAAGCTCCATCAGTTATTCTGTTATTATACCAGTAATTCCATTTTATATCCCCTCAGTATTCTGTCAGTATACACAGTAGTCTTCCATTATTACCCATCAGTATTCTGTCAGTATAACACAGTATTCCAATTATTATCCCATCAGATTCTGTCCATACACAGTATTCCATTATTATCCCATCAGTATTCTGTCAGTATACACAGTATTCCATTATTATCCCATCATATTCTGTCAGTATACACAGTTTCCATTATTATCCCTCAGTATTCTGTCAGATACACAGAATTCCATTATTTATCCATCAGTATTCATGTCAGTATTTCTGTCCGAATACACCGTATTCCATTTTATCCAATCATATTCTGTCAGTTACACTACACCGTATCCATTATTATCCCATCAGTATTCTGTCAGTATACACATCGAATCCAATTATTATCCCATCAGTATCCTCTGTAATACACCAGTATTCCATTATTATCCCATCAGTATTCTGTCAGTATACACAGTATTCCATTATTATCCCATCAGTATTCTGTCAGTATACACAGTATTCCATTATTAGCCCATCAGTATTCTGTCAGTATACACAGTATTCCATTATTATCCCATCAGTATTCTGTCAGTATACACAGTATTATTACCGTTATTATCCCCATCAGTATTCTGGTCAGATACACAGTATTCCTTATATATCCAATCAACTATCTGTCAGTATACACTACACAGTATTCCATTATTAAGCCCATCAGTATTCTGTCAGTATACACAGTACCATTATTCTCCCATCAGTATCCTTCAGTATACACAGTATTCCATTATATCCCATCAGTATTCTGTCAGTATCACAGTATTCCATTATATCCCATCAGTATTCTGTCCAGTATACACAATTCCATTATTACCCATCAGTTATTCCTTCAGATCACAGTATCCATTAGTTATCCCACTATATCCTCAGTATACACAGTATCCATTATATCCATCAGTATTCTGTCAGTATACCAGTATTCCTTATTATCCCCTCGTATTCTGTCAGATCACGTAATTCCTTATTATCCTATCAATTTCGTCATATACACTACCAAGTATTCTTATCTGTCTCGCGTATACACAGTATCCATTATTATCCCATCTATCCTCTCATATACCCAGTATTCCATTATTATCCCAATCATATTCTGTCAGTATACACAGTATTTCCATTATATCCCATCAGTATTCTGTCAGTATACATACACAGTATTCCATTATTATCCCATCAGTATTTCTGTCAGTATACACAGTATTCCATTATTATCCCATTATTCTTGTCATTATACACATATTCCATATAATCCCATCAGTATCCTCTAGTATACACAGTATTCCATTATTAGTCCAATCAGTATTCTGTCAGTATACACATATATTCCATTATTATCCCATCAGTATTCTGTCAGCACCCACAGTATTCCATTATTATCCAATCATAGTCTGTCATATACACATAATTTCTTATATTCCATCAGTATTCTGTCAGTATACACAGTATTTCCTTATTATCCCACCAGTTATCTGTCATAGTACACAGTATATTTCATTATATACCATCAGTATTTTCGTATACCGTATTCATATTACATCATATCTGTCAGTAATAAACACAGTATTCCATTATTATCCAATCAATATTCTGTCAGTATACACAGTATTCCATTATTAGTCCATCAGTATTCTGTCAGTATTACCATTATTCCCCTTATTATCCCATCAATATTCTGTCAGTATACACAGTATCCATTATTATCCCATCAGTATTCTCTTAGTATACACCAGTATAAACTTATATCCCATCAGTATTCTGTCAGTATAATACACAGTATTACCATTATTACCCATCAGTATTCTGTCATAATTCTGTCAGATATACACAGTATTCCATTATATATCCAATCAATATTCTGTCGATCATACACAGTAATTTTCCATTATTAGCCCATCAGTATTCTGTAGTATCCAGTACCATCATTATACCATCAGTATCTCCAGTTTACACAGTATCCATTATATCCCATCAGTATTCTGTCAGTATACACAGTATTCCTTTTACCATCAGTATTCTTCAGTATCACAGTATTCATTATTGCCCATCAGATTCTGTCAGTATCACTTATCCATTTATATCCCATCAGTATTCTGCTCTAGTATCACAGTTCATCCTTATTACCCCATCAGTATCTGTCTATACACAGTATCCATTTTATCCCCATCAGTATCTCTGCAGTATACACAGTATTCCATTATTATCCCATCAGTATTCTGTCAGTATCACACATTATTTCCATTATTATCCCATCATTTAATTCTGTCACAGTATCCATACGTATTTCATTATTAGTCCAGTAGTATATTGATATTAGTCCTATATGTAGATAAGTATTCTGCTCAGCGTACTGTAATACGCGATTCATCGTCCGATCCCTTCGCAGCCCTTCTCCTTATTCGTTCCGTCAGTATCGCTCATCCTGCTCCATCGTATCCTTCTCGCCGACCATTTCTGTCCCCATCCCGATCCTCCCTCTTCGTCGTAACCTCAGTAATTATAATAAGAGTATACAGCGTATTTCCTCTCGCAGTATCGTCATCATAAGTCGCCTAATATCAGTCTCCCGAGCCCATTAAGCGCCGGCGCAGTTATTCGCTCATATAACTCCAAAGTAGCTTCTCCCCATCGCTGCTTCCGTTTCCCCCGAGGCTTCAGTTCTGCTCGCAGCTTCAAGTTTACTTCCAGTAGTCCCATCAATAGTCTGTCCGGCGTTCGACCGTTTCGGTCTCGCTCCACGACCCCGTCGTTCCACTCCGCCTCAGTATCGTCAGTATACCCTTCATCGCTATAATATCCTTCGTACTACGATCATCTCTTTACCCTATACTCCGTATCCACGTCAGTACTGCCGTCCAGTAGTTCCGTCCCGGTACACCATCCCGTATTTACCCTCGTCTACTGCGTGTCCGTTCCGCCATTCCTAACAGTCCTTCGCGCAGTATCTTCGTCGCCTCTTATCCGTCGCGTCTTAGCCGCCAGTCCCTTTTTTCCCGCCATAATCGTCAGTTCGTCTCCAACGCTCCAGTTCGCCCTCATCCACTGTATTTTTTATACACAGTACCTTTACCTCGTACCGTCCTTCCGTCAGGCCGCCATTTCTCCCATCGTAGGCCCTTCGTCGTCTGTCCAGTATTCCGCGCCTTATTACTCCGACCTCTCAGTCGCCGTCGTCCCGCCCCGCCTTTCGCCGTCGCGTGCCGTTACTCATCGCCGGCGCTCTCTCCCTCCATTCCTCGTTCTATCCGCGCTTTCCGTCCGTCCGTAACCTCATTCGTCGCGTCCTTCTTAACCTCGCCCGGCTTCGCGTCGGCCCGTTGTCCTTATTATCCTCCTCTTCGTTGTCGTCCAGCCTTCCCTAAAACGCGACTCCGTCCTTCTAGCCTTCATCGTATATCCCGTCCAGTCGATTCGCCTAAAAACGTTCGCCAGTATCCTCATCCTATCGCGCCAGTCCTTCCGTAAGTTACTCTTGCCCTTCTATCTCCTGTCGAAGCTTACATAGTAATATATTAGATATAGATCCAGTAGAGTCTCCGTTAGTTCTACGACAGTAACTATCCATAGTATTCAGGTTATTTTAGTCCGTAGGTCTCTATGGCCCCTTATTATCCTATTCTTTCGATATACCACACATATCCATTATTATCCCATCAGTACCTCTATGTATACACAGTATTCCATTATTATCTCACACATACATTATTACTCGTCATTATACACAGTATTTCCATTATTATCCCACTCAGTATTCTGCAGATACACAGTATTCCATATTACCAATCATAGTCTGTTCAGTATACACATTAGTTTCTAGTATAATTACCATATTTATTCATAGTATACACTTATTTCCTTATTTATCCCACCATATTCTATGTCAGTAAGATCCACAGTATTCCATTCATTATACCATCATATTTGTAGTCATCCACTACACAGATATTCCTTATTTATCCAATCAATATCTGTCAGTATCACATTAGTCCATTATTATCCAATCATATTCCTGTCAGTATACACAGTATTCTTATTATACCATCAGTATCTGTCAAGATACACAATTCCATATTACCCATCGTATTCGTCAGTATACACAGTATCCATTTTTAGTTCCATCAGTATCTGTCGTATAGCACATATATTCCATGTATACTTATCTATCCACCCTCAGTATTCTGTCAGTATACACAGTATTCCATTATTATCCCATCAGTATTCTGTCATATACAACATATTCCATTAGTATCCAATCATAGTATCTGTCAGATAATAGCATATCTCATTATAATATTCCATCATTATCTCTGTCATTATACACATTTTCCATTATTATCCCCACAGTATTCTGTAGTATACACAGTATCCATTATACCAATCATGTCTGTCAGATACACAGTCTTCCATTATATTTATCCCATCAGTACTGTCAGTATACCCAGTATTCCATTATTTCCCCCAGTATTCTGTCACGTATATACAGTATTTCCTTATTATCCAATAATTTCTGTCAGTTAACAAGTATCCATTATTATCCCAGCATATCTATTGTATACAGTATAACATTATTATCTATCCCATCATATTCTGTTCAGTATACACAGTATTCCTTATTATCCCATCAGTATTTCTGTCAGTCATTCATGTCAGTATATATTCATATCACGTATTCCATTATTATTCCATCAATATTTCTGTCGAAGTACACATACACGTATTCCATTATTAGCCCATCAGTATTCTGTCAATACAACAGTAATCGCATTATTATCCATCAGTACCTCCATTATACACATAGTCCATTATTATCCCATCAGTATTGCTGTCGTATAACTATCATATATCCTAGTATTCTGTCATACCACAGTATTCTCCATTATTAGACCATCAGTATTCTTGCAGATACACAGTATCTTTATCCATCAGTACCCTATATAAATATCAAGTATTTCCATTACTTAGCCCATCAGTATCTGTCAGTATACACAGTATCCATTATTATCCCTCATATCCTCTCAGTATACCATATTCCATTATTATCCCATCAGTATTCTGTCAGTAACACAGTATTCCTATTATCCCAGCATATTCTGTCAGTATACACAGTATTCCATTAATTACCATCAGTATTCTTTCATCATAACAACAGTATCCATTATATCCATCGATCTCTAGTCAGATACAAGTATTCCATTATTATCCCATCAGTATTTCTGTCATATATCAACAGTATTCCTTATTATCCCCATCATATTCTGTCAGCATACACAGTAATTCCATTATTATCCAATCATATCTGTCAGTTACCAGTTATTCAATTATAATTCAATCAGTATTCTGTCAGTATACACGTATTTCCTTATTATCACCCACATAATTCTGTCAGTATACACAGTATTCATTTTATCACCATCAGTTATTCATACCACAGTATTCCATTTCCAATATATTCGTATAACACGTATTCCATTCTTATCCTCAATATTCTGTCAGTATAACACAGTATTCCATTATTAGCCCATCAGTATTCTGTCATTATACCAGTATTCCATTATTATCCAATCAATATTTGTCAGTATACCATTATCATTATTATCATCAGTATTTCTTCAGTATACACGTATCCATTATTTCCTCAGTATCTGTCAGTCATACACAGTATTCCATTATTATCCATCAATATCTGTCGTAACACTATTTTCATTATATCCCATCAGTATTCTGTCAGTATACACAGTATTCATTATTATCCCATATCCCACCAGTATTCTGTCAGTATACCCAGATATTCCATATTATAATCAATATCTGTCAGTATACACAGTATTCCATTATTATCCATCAGTTTCTGTCAATACACGTATTCCATATTATCCATCATTTCTGTCAGTATATACAGTATTCATCCCTTATTATCCAATCAATTTCTGTCAGTATACACAGTATCCATTATTATCCCATCAGTATTCTCTAGTATACCAGTATAACATTATTATCCCATCATTATTCTGTCATTTTTATTATACACAGTATTCCATTATATCCCATCAGTATTCTGTCACTGTATTCTGTCGAATACACGTATTCCATTATTAATCCTCAATTTCTGTCAGTATACACACGTATTCATTATTACCCATCATATTCTGTCAGTATACACGTATCCATTATTATCCTCATATCCTCTCATATACCAGTAATTCCATTATTATCCCATCAGTATTCCTGTCATAAATACACAGTATTCCATTATATCCCATCAGTATTCTGTCAGTAAATACAACCAGTAATTCCATATTAGCCCATAAGTATTCTGTCAGTATCCACAGTATCCATATTATCCCATCAGTATCCTCTCGTATACACCGTATTCCATTATATCCCTCAGTATTCTGTCAGTATACAGTTACAATTCCATTTATCCCATCAGTATTCTGTCCGCATACACATATTCCATTATTAGCCCATCAATAGTCTGTCAATACACATTATTCATTATAATCCCATCAGTATTCTGTCAGTATACACAGTATTCCTTATTATCCCACAGTATTTTCTGTCATATACACAGTATTCCATATATTACCATCAAGTATTTGTCAGTAACACAGTATTCCATTATTATCCACATATTCTGTCAGTATACACAGTATTCCATTATTATCCATCAATATTTTGTCATTATACCATTATCCATATTATTCTATCAGTATTCTCTCATGTTACACAGTATTCCATTATTATCCCATCAGTATTCTGTCAGTATCACCAGTATTCCATTATTATCCAATCAATAGTCTGTCAGTTAACACATTATTCATTATATCCCATCAATATTCCTTCAGTATCACAGTATTCCATTATATCCACCAGTATTCTGTTAGTATCCAGTATTCCATTATTATCCAAGCAATAGTCTGTCCGTAGTACACAGTATTCCATTATTATCCCATCAGTATTCTTCAGTATACACGAATACTGATGGGCTAATATAAACGTGTATACTGACAGATACTGATGGGCTATAATGGAATACTGTGTATACTACTGACAGACATGATGGATAATAAGGATACGTACGAGCAATACTGATGGGGATAATAAGTTATACTGTGTATACTAAGAGAATACTGATGGCTATAATGGTACTGTGTATACTGACAAATATTGATTGGATAATAAGGGAATACTGTATTACTGACAGATACTGATTGGTCCTAATAATGGAATACTGTCATATACAGTATTCCCTTATTATCCAATCAATTCTGTCAGTATACACCTTACCATATCCTTATTTTACCATCAGTATCTCTCGTATACTCAGTATAACATTATTATCCCACAGTATCTGTCAGTATAACACGTTATTCCATATTATCCCATCAAGTATTCTGTCAGTATACACAGTTTTCATATTATCCCATCAGTATTCTGTCAGTTAACATTTTCCCCATTTTATTATCCCATCAGATGCTGTCAGTATATCCAAAGTGTTCCATTATATCCATCAATATTCTGTCAGTTATACAACATTTTCAGATCCCATCAGTCTATTCGTCAGTTATACACGATTTCCATGTATTATCCAATCATATTCTGTCATATACATAAGTATTTTTCCATGATTATCCCATCGTATTCTTGTCAGTAAAACAGTATTCATTATTATCCCTCAGTCTTTCTGTCATATACAGTATTGCAATTATTATCCCTCAGCTGTCAGTTCATCCCTATGCATCAGTATTCGCAGAACACAGTAGCCTTCGTCCAATGGTTTCCAGATACACATATCCTATCCATCAGTATCTAGTTACAATCGTTATTTCCACAGTATTCTGTCAGTATACCCCATCATATGAAATAATTTTCATAACATTATCCATATATCCATTAGTATCTGTCAGCATACCCAGTTAGCTATTGCTACATTATCAGTAAGTTCTGTCATTATACACAGTTATTTCCATATATATCCTCATTCGTATTCTCGTCAGTATACACGTATTCTCATTATTATCCCAAAGTCCTCAGTATACATTTCTTATAATACCCATGTTATTCTGTCAGTATAACAGTATTTCATTATAATATCACCAATTCTCAGAACGATTATTATTTGTATCAGTTTAGTCAGTATACACAGTATTCCATATATATCCAATCAATTCTGTCATACACAGTATCCATTATATTCCAATCAATATTCTGTCCAGGTATACACAGTAATTTTCCATTTATTTAGACCATCAGTAATTCTGTCAGTAACCACAGTATTCCATTATATCCATCAATATTTTGTCAGTAAGACCTCTATCATTTTATTTATCAGTATTCTTCTCAGTATACACAGTTATTCAATTTTATCCTCAGTGTTCTGTGCAGTATACACAGTATTCCATATATCCACATCATAGTCTGTCAGTATACACATTTATTTATCCATCATATGAATACCATACCATTCCAAGTTTCGCAGTACATCCAGTATTACTCATTATTATCTCCACCCCAGGATTCTTCGTATACACAGTAATTCCATTATTCCCATCAGTTCTTGTCAGTATACACAAGTATTCATTATTATCCCCAGTAGTTCTGTCAGTACTAGTCAATCAATGCTAGTTAGCTACACTATCCTTAATCCCCCCAGTATTCTTTCAGATATCCACATTCAACCTTATTATCCCATCAGTAATTCTGTCAGATACACAGTATTCTTCATTATCTCAGAACGCAGTAGCAGTCAGTAATTCTTATCCATCATATCTTCAGTATAACACGTATCCATTATTATCCATCAAGGTATGTTTGTCCAGATACCAGCATATTCCATTATTATTTATCAGTATTCTTCTATCATATGATCAGAGTATTGCCATATTATCATACAGGTATCTTTCCGTATACACAGTATTTCCATATTTAATATCCATCATTTCTGTCAGTATACCCATTATTTTCATTTAACTCCCATCAATATTCTGTCAGTATACACAGTATATCCATTATTATCTGCACCCGATTCTGTTAGTATAACAGTATTCCCTTATTATCCAATCAATTAGTCTGTCAGTATACACGTATTCCATTAATTATCCCAATTGATTGGATAATAATGGAATACTGTGTATACTGACAGAATATTGATTGGATAATAATGGAATACTGTGTATACTGACATAATACTGATGGTATAATAATGAAATACTGTGTATACTGACAGAATACTGGTGGGATAATAATGAAATACTGTGTATACTGACAGAATACTGATGGGATTATAATGAAATAATGTGTATACTGACAGACTATTGATTGGATAATAATGGAATACTGTGTATGCTGACAGAATACTAATGGATAATAATGGAATACTGTGTATACTGACAGAATACTGACAGAGTACTGATGGGATAATAATGGAATACTGTGTATACTGAGAGGATACTGATGGGATAATAATGGATACTGTGTATACTGACAGAATACTGATGGGCTAATAATGGAATACTGTGTATACTGACAGAATACTGATGGGATAATAATGGAATACTATGAATATTGACAGAATACTGATGGGATAATAATGGAATACTGTGTATACTGACAGAATACTGATGGGATAATCATGGAAAAATGTGTATACTGACAGAATATTGATTGGATAATAATGGAATACTGTATATACTGACAGAATACTGATGGGATAATAATGATTGTATACTGACAGAATACTGATGGGATAATAATGGAAAACTGTGTATACTGACAGAATACTGATGGGATAATAATGGAATCTGGAATACGATAAGAATACTGTGATGGTTAATATGGAATACTGTGTATACTGACAGAATATTGTTGGATATAATGGAAATACTGTGTTACTGACAGAATATTGATGATTAATGGAATACTGTGTATACTGACATAATACTGTTATGTATAATAATGAAAATACTGTGTACTGACAGAAATCTGGTGGATAATAATGAAATACTGTGTATACTGACAGAATACTGATGGGATTATATGGAATAATGTGTATACTGACAGACTAATTGATTGGATAATAGAATACTACTGTGATAGCTGACAGAATACTAATGGGATATACTGGAATACTGTGATACTGACAGAATATGACAGATCTGATGGGATAATAATGAATACAATACTGTGTATACTGAGAGATACTGATGGATATAAGGGATACTGTGTATACTGATACTATGAAGAATACTGATGGGCTAATAATGGAATACTTGTATACTGACAGAATACTGATGGATAATAATGGAATACTGTATTGACAGATACTGATGGGATAATAATGGTAATACTGATGTGTATAACTAATACTGACAGAATACTGATGGGGATATAAATCATGAAAAATGGTATATATACTGACAGATATGATTGGATAAAATATGATACTGATACGAATACTGATGGGATAAATAATGATTGTATACTGACAGAATACTGATGGATAATAATGGAAACTGTGTATACTGACAGAATACTATGGGAATATAATGGAAAACTGTGTATACTTGGCCAATACTGATG
>CM033470.1:304912174-305014018 GCA_019447015.1 Hymenochirus boettgeri | reverse complement strand
AATGGCAAAATATCTGACATAATCTGACGTTTACGTCAGGTATTGTATCGGCGGGATCGGGCTAAGGTAAGTTACGCGACTTACCGATATTGAATCTCCCCGTGAGACTTCGGGTGATGTCCATGTTTCCTGGCACTTTCAGGAAAACTATTCCTTTAAAAATCATCAAAAATTAACCAAACATTATTGTTTGGTATTCTGTGGCTAAATAAGCAGGTCTGTGTTCAGCCTGGTCACACTTGCACTTGATTTCAGATTTCTTTGTTCAGCCTTTGAACAAGTTATTATGTAAATATATAAAGGGTTTATTGGGGTCAGCCAAAGACTGTTTGCATGGTCTGATGTTGTCTGATACTGTATCTAAAACACTCCACGTTGCTGAATCCTCGTATTCTATATTCATCTATCATTTAATATGAGCCACAAAAGAATCATCATTGGTAAAATTGTAATCGTATTTTCTTAACAAACTTGACTCTTTAGAACTGCAATATCCACACAGAGATTATCAGAGAGAGCTCAGGCAAACGAACTACTAGACAAATACTTGTAGCCATTTCTTATCTTCCTTTCTCCAGTCTGCCCACCCCTTCCTTCAGTCCCCCGCTTGTGTACTTTAAGTCTGGCACACCTCCTATCTCCTGGTCATGTAATATGTCTGTTCCTCTAATTTCAGACACATGTTAGATAAACCGGACAATTTGGTCATGCTGCAAATATCTGTGGGAAAATACTCAATCTGAGAAACAGTCAACACGAATGTGAACATACAGCAAGACCTCAACACTTCAATGCGGGGACACTTACTGACTGATATGAAACATATGGGGGTATATGTTTCTACCACATGGCCATGGTATGTATTATTATACATACCATGTTATTTCATCATGTTTCCATCAATTCATCAATTCCATCGATATGCACAGCATTCCACCCATATTCTGTCAGTATACACAGTATTCCATTATTAGCCCATCAGTATTCTGTCATTACACGTATCCATTATTATCCATCAGATTCTTCGTATACACAGTATTCCTATTATCCCATCAGTATTCTGTCAGTATACCCAGTTTCCATTATTATCCCATCATGTATCTGTCAGTATACCAGTATTCATTATTATCCCATCAGTATTCTTGTCCAGTATACACAGTATTCCATTATTACCCATCTAGTAGTCACGTATACCCATATTTCCATATTAATCCCCATCATATTCTGTCAGTATACACAGTATTCCATTATTAGCCCATCAGTATTCTGTCAGTATACACAGTATTCCATTATTATCCCATCAGTATTCTGTCAGTATACACAGTATTCCATTATTATCCCATCAGTATTCTGTCAGTATACACATATTCCATTATTATCCCATCAGTATTCTGTCAGTATACACGTATTCCTTATTATGTTAAGTATAACATTATTTTTTTTATCTATATAAAATATTTATCGCCCATCAGTATTCTGTCGTATACACAGTATTCCATTATTATCCATCAGTATTTCGTCAGTATACACAGTATTCCATTATTACTCCATCAGTATTCTGTCAGTATAACACAGTCATTCCATTATTATCCCATCAGTATTTCGTATACACAGTATTCCATTATTTACCCATATATTCTGTCAGTATACACAGTATTCCATTATTCCCCATCATTATTCTGTCAGGTATACACAGTATCATTCTTATTATCCCATCAGTAATTCTCATGTATACACGTATTCCATTATATCCCAGTCAGTATTCTGTCAGTATACACATTATTCCATTATTATCCCCTCAGTATTCTGTCAGTAATCCACAGTATTATTCAGTTATTCCAATATATTACACATTATATTCCATTATTAGCCCATCAGTATTCTGTCAGTATACACAGTATCCATTATTATCCCATCAGTATCCTCTAGTATACACAGTATTCCATTATTATCCCATCAGTATTCTGTCAGTATACACAGTATTCCGTTATATCCCATCAGTATTCTGTCAGAATACACAGTATTCCATTATTATCCATCATATCTGTCAGTATACACTACACAGTATTCATTATTAGCAGTCCCCATCAGTATTCTGTCAGTATACACAGTATCCATTATTATCCCTCAGTATCCTCTCAGTATACACAGTATTCCATTATTACCCATCAGTATTCTGTCAGTATACACAGTATTCCATTATTATCCCATCAGTATTCTGTCAGTATACACAGTATTCCATTATTAGCCCATCAGTATTCTGTCAGGATACACAGTATCCATTATTATCCCATCAGTTTCCTCTAGTATACACAGTATTCCATTATTATCCCATCAGTATTCTGTCATTATACCCAGTATTCCGTTATTATCCCATCAGTATTCTGTCAGAATACACAGTATTCCATTATTATCCTATCAATATTCTGTCAGTATACACTACACAGTATTCCATTATTAGCCCATCAGTACTCTGTCAGTATACACAGTATCCATTATTATCCCATCAGTATCCTCTCAGTATACACAGTATTCCATTATTATCCCATCAGTATTCTGTCAGTATACACAGTATTCCATTATTATCCCATCAGTATTCTGTCAGTATACACAGTATTCCATTATTAGCCATCAGCATTCTTTCATTATAACACAGTATCCATTCTCATCCCATCAGTATCCGTTATATACCAGTATTCCATTATTATCCCATCAGTATTCTGTCAGTATACACAGTATTCCATTTTATCCATCATGTATTCTGTCAGCATACACAGTATCCATTATTATCCAATCAATAGTCTGTCAGTATACAAACATTATTAATTATATTCCACAGTATATCTGTCAGTATACACAGTATTTCCTTATTTATCCCACCAGTATTCTGTCAGTATACACAGTATTTCCATATTAACCATCAGTATTCTGTCAGTATACACAGTATTCCATTATTATCCCATCAGTATTCTGTCAGTATACACAGTATTCCATTATTATCCCATCAGTATTCTTCAGTATACACAGTATTCCATTATTATCCCATCAGTATTCTGTCAGTATACACAGTATTCCATTATTATCCCATCAGTATTCTGTCGTATACCAGTATTACAGTATTCCATTATTGCCCATCAGTATTCTGTCCGTAAAACACAGTATTCCATTATATCCCATCAGTATTCTGTCAGTATACACAGTATTCCATTATTAGCCCATCAGTATTCTGTTAGTATACACAGTATTCCATTATTATCCCATCAGTATTCTGTCAGTATACACAGTATTCCATTATTATCCCATCAGTATTCTGTCAGTATACACAGTATTCCATTATTATCCCATCAGTATTCTGTCAGCATACACAGTATTCCATTATTAGTCCATCAGTATTCTGTCAGTATACACAGTATTCCATTATTATCCCATCAGTATTCTGTCAGTATACACAGTATTCCATTATTATCCCATCAGTATTCTGTCAGTAATACACAGTTTCCATTATTAACCCATCAGTATTCTGTCAGTATTCTGTCAGAATACACAGTATTCCATTATTATCCATCATATTCTGTCAGTATACACTACACAGTATTCCATTATTAGCCCATCAGTATTCTGTCAGTATACACAGTATCCATTATTATCCCATCAGTATCCTCTCAGTATACACAGTATCCATTATTATCCCATCAGTATTCTGTCAGTATACACAGTATTCCATTATTATCCATCAGTATTCTGTCAGTTACACAGTATTCCATTATTAGCCTCATTATTCGTCAGTTACACAGTATCCATTATTATCCCATCAGTATCCTCTAGTATCACAGTATTCCATTATTATCCCCTCAGTATCTTCTGTCAGTATACACAGTATTCCGTTATTATACCCAGTATTCCTGTCAGATACCCAGTATTCCATTATATCCAATCATATTCTGTCAGTATACACACCAGTATTCCATTATTAGCCCATCAGTATTCTGTCATTATACACACAGTATCCATTATTATCTATTATCCATCAGTATCCTCTCAGTATACACAGTATTCCATTATTATCCCATCAGTATTCTGTCAGTATACACAGTATTCCATTATTATCCCATCAGTATTCTGTCAGTATACACAGTATTCCATTATTAGCCCATCAGTATTCTGTCAGGATACACATATCCATTATTATCCCATCAGTATCCTCGTATAACACGTATCCATTATATCCCATCGTATTCTGTCAGTATATACAGTATTCCGTTATTATCCCATCGTATTCTGTCGAATACACAGTATTCCATTATATCCTATCTATTCTGTCAGTATAACCAACAGTATTCCATTATAGCCCATCATACTCTGGCAGTATCAGTATTCCATTATTATCCCATCAGTATTCTGTCAGTTACCCAGTATCATTATATCCCATCAGTATCCTGTCATTATACACGTATTCCATTATTAGCCCATCAGTATTCTTCAGTATACACGTATCCATTATTATCCCTCAGTATCCTCTAGTATACACATATTCCATTATTATCCCATCAGTTTCTTGTCAGTATACACATTATCCATTATTACCCATCAGTATTCCTTCAGCATACCAGTATTCCATTATTATCCATCATAGTCTGTCAGTGTACACATTATTTCATTATAATTCCATCAGTATTTCTGTCAGTATACACAGTATTTCCTTATTATCCACATATTCTGTCAGTATACACAGTATTCCATTATTATACCATCAGTATTTGTCAGTATACACAGTATTCTTCCTTATTATCATCATATTCTGTCAGTATACACAGTATTCCATTATTATCCAATCAATATTCTGTCAGTATACACAGTAATTCCATTATAGTCCATCAGTATCTGTCAGTAATAACAGTATTCCCTTATTATCCAATCATATTCTGTCAGTATACACAGTATCCATTATTATCCCATCAGTATTCTGCTTAGTGATACACAGTATAACATTATTATCCCATCGTATTCTGTCATATACACAGTATTCCATTATTAATCCCATCAGTATTCTGTCGTTTCTGTCAGAATACACAGTATTCCATTATTATCCATCATATTCTGTCAGTATACCACTACAGACATATTAGCCCTCAGTATTCTGTCAGTAATACACAGTATCCATTATTATCCATCAGTATCTCTCAGTATACACAGTATTCCCATATTATCCCATCAGTATTCTGTCATTATACCAGTATTTTCCATTATATCCCATCAGTATTCTGTCAGTATACACAGTATTCCATTATTGCCCATCAGTATCTGTCAGTATCACATATCCATTATCCCATCAGTATCCTCTAGTATACCCAGTATTCCATTATTAGCCATCGTACTCTGTCATTATCACAGTATCCATTATTATCCCATCATTATCCTCTCAGTATACACAGTACTTCATTTTATCCCATCAGTATTCTGTCAGTATACACAGTATTCCATTATTATCCCATCAGTATTCTTGTCAGTATACACAGTTTCTTTAGCCTCATATTCTTCATATCCCAGTATCCATTATTATCCCATCAGTATCCTCTAGTATACACAGTATTCCTTATTACCCATCAGTATTCAGTATCACAGTATTCCATTATTATCCCCAGTATTCTGTCGCATACACAGTATCCATTATTATCCAATCATAGTCTTCAGTACACATATTCATTATATATTCCATCAGTATTCTGTCGTATACACTTATTTCCTTATTATCACCAGTATTCTGTCAGTATACACAGTATTTCTTATTATAACCATCCATATGTTCAGTAACACAGTATTCCATTATTATCCACAATATTCTGTCAAGTATACACAGTATTCCATTATTATCCAATCAATATTCTGTCAGTATACACAGTATCCATTATTATAGACCCATCAGTATTCTGTCTATACACAGTATTCCATTATTACCCATCAGTATCTGTCAGTAACACGTATCCTTATTATCCATCAGTATTCTGTCAGTATACAGTATTCCATTATTATCCCATCAGTATTCTGTCAGTATACACGTATTCCATTATTATCCCATCAGTATTCTGTCAGCATACACAGTATTCCATTATATCCAATCAATAGTCTGTCAGTATCACATTATTTCATTATAATTCCACAGTATTCTGTCAGTATACACAGTAGATTTCCTTATTCTCCCACCAGATATTCTGTCAGTATACACAGTATTCCATTATTATCCAATCAATAGTCTGTCAGTATACACATTATTTCATTATAATCCCATCAGTATTCTGTCAGTATACACAGTATTCCATTATTATCCCACCAGTATTCTGTTAGTATACACATTTCCATTATATCCAATCAATAGTCTGTCAGTATACACAGTATTCCATTATTATCCCATCAGTATCTGTCAGATACACAGTATTCCATTAGTCCATCAGTATTCTTCAGTATAACAGTATTCCTTATTATCCAATCAATTTCTGTCAGTACACAGTATCCATTATTATCCATCATATATCTCTAGTATACACAGTATAACATTATTATCCATCAGTATTCTGTCAGTATACACAGTATTCCATTATTATCCCATCAGTATTCTGTCAGTATTCTGTCAGAATACACAGTATTCCATTATTATCCAATCAATATTCTGTCAGATACACTACACAGTATTCCATTATTAGCCCCATCATATTCTGTCAGTATACACAGTATCCATTATTATACCATCAGTATCCTCTCAGTATACACAGTATTCCATTATTATCCCATCAGTATTCTGTCAGTATACACAGTATTCCATTAATATCCCATCAGTATTCTGTCAGTATACACAGTATTCCATTATTAGCCCATCAGTATTCTGTCAGTATACACAGTATCCATTATTATCCCATCAGTATCCCTAGTATATATACAGTATTCCATTATTAGCCCATCAGTACTCTGGTCGTAGATACACAGTATCCATTATTATCCATCAGTATCCTCTCAGTATACACAGTATTCCATTATTCACCCTCAGTATTCTGTCAGTATACACAGTATTCCATTATTATCCCATCAGTATTCGGTCAGTATACACAGTATTCCATTATTAGCCATCAGTATTCTTTCAGTATACACAGTATCCATTATTATCCCATCAGTATCCTCTAGTATACACAGTATCCATTATTATCCCATCAGTATTCTGTCATATACACAGTATTCCATTATTATCCCATCAGTATTCTGTCAGCATACACAGTATTCCATTATTATCCAATCAATAGTCTGTCAGTATACACATTATTTCATTATAATTCCATCAGTATTCTGTCAGTATACACAGTATTTCCTTATTATCCCACCAGTATTCTGTCAGTATACACAGTATTTCATATTATACCATCAGTATTATGTCAGTATACACAGTATTTCCATTATTATCCAATCAATATTCTGTCAGTATACACGTATTCCATTATTATCCAATCAATATTCTGTCAGTATACACAGTATTCCATTATTAGCCCATCAGTATTCTGTCAGTATACACAGATTCCATTATTATCCAATCAATATTTTGTCAGTATACACATTATCCATTATTATTCTATAGTATTCTCTCCAGTACACACAGTATACCATTATTATCCCATCAGTATTCTGTCAGTATACACAGTATTCCATTATTATCCAATCAATAGTCTGTCAGTATACACTTATTTCATTATATCCCTCAGTATTCTGTCATTATACACAGTATTCCATTATTATCCCACATAATTCTGTCATATACACAGTATTCCATTATTAGCCCATCAGTATTCTTTCAGTATACACAGTATCCATTATTATCCCATCAGTATCCTCTAGTATACACAGTATTCCATTATTATCCCATCAGTATTCTGTCAGTATACACAGTATCCATTATTATCCCATCATATCTGTCAGATACACAGTAATCCATTATTATCCAATCAATATCTCGTATACACATTCTTTCATTATATTCACATCAGTATTCTGTCGTATACACAGTATTTCCTTATTATACCTCAGTACTTAATGTCAGATCACACGTATTCCATTATTATCCATCAATATTCTGTCAGATACACAGTATCCATTATTATCCCAAATATTCTGTCAGTATACACAGTATTCCATTATTAGCCCATCAGTATTCTTCAGTATACACAGAATTCCATGATTATCCAATCAATATTTGTCAGTATACACATTATACATTATTATTCTATCGTATCTCTCCAGTACACACAGTATACCATTATTATCCCATCAGTATCTGTCAGTAATCACAGATTCCATTATTATCCAATCAATAGTCTGTCAGTATACACATTATTTCATTATAATCCCATCAGTATTCTGTCAGTATACACAGTATTCCATTATTATCCCACCAGTATTCTGTTAGTATACACAGAATTCCATTATTATCCAATCATAGTCGTCAGTATACACAGTATTCCATTATTATCCCATCAGTATTCTGTCAGTATACACAGTATTCCATTATTAGTCCATCAGTATTCTGTCAGTATATACAGTATTCCCTTATTATCCAATCAATATTCTGTCAGTATACACAGTATCCATTATTATCCCATCAGTATTCTCTTAGTATACACAGTAACCTTATTATCCCATCAGTATTCTGTCAGTTACACAGTATTCCATTATTATCCATCAATAGTCTGTCAGTTATACACATTATTCATTATAATCCCATCATATTCTGTCAGTATACACAGTATTTCCATTATTATCCACCAGTATTCTGTTAGTATACACGTATTCCTTATTATCCAATCAATAGTCTGTCAGTATACACAGTATTCTTTTCCATATTATATAATATTACTCAATTATTATAATATATATATTATTTATAATATAATATCGAATAATATATTATAATATTTGTATATTATCCATATAGATCCCATCAGTATTCTGTCAGTATACACAGTATTCCATTATTAGTCCATCAGTATTCTGTCAGTATATACAGTATTCCCTTATTATCCAATCAATATTCTGTCAGTATACCAAGTATCCATTATTATCCCATCAGTATTCTCTTAGTATACACAGTATACCATTATTATCCCATCAGTTTCTGTCAGTATACACAGTATTCCATTATTATCCCATCAGTATTCTGTCAGTATTCGTCAGAATACACAGTATTCCATTATTATCCAATCAATATTCTGTCAGTATACACTACACAGTATTCCATTATTAGCCCATCAGTATTCTGTCAGTATACACAGTATCCATTATTATACCATCAGTATCCTCTCAGTATACACAGTATTCCATTATTATCCCATCAGTATTCTGTCAGTATACACAGTATTCCATTATTATCCCATCAGTATTCTGTCATATACACAGTATTCCATTTTAGCCATAGTATTCTCTGTCAGTATACCAGTATCCATTATTATCCCTCAGTATCCTCTAGTATAACACAGTATTCCATTATTATCCCATCAGTATTCTGTCAGTATACACAGTATTCCATTATTATCCATCGTTTCTGTCAATACACAGATTTTCCTTATTATCCATCAATTCTGTCATATACACATTATTATTCATTATATCCCATCAGTATTCTGTCAGTATACACAGTATTTCCATTATTACTCCCACCAGTATTCGTCAGTATACACGTATTTCATATTATACATCATTATTATGTCAGTATACACGTATTCCATTATTATCCAATCAATTCTCAGTATAACGTATTCCATTATTACCAATCATATTCTGTCAGTATACACATTATCCTTATTATTCTATCAGTTATTCTCTCAGTATACACAGTATTCCATTTTATCCCATCAGTATTCTGTCAGTATACACAGTATTCCATTATTATCCATCAATAGTTCTGTCATATACACATATTCATATATAATCCCATCAATATCTGTCAGTAACACAGTATTCCATTATTATCCACCAGTATTCTGTTAGTATACACAGTATTCCATTATTATCCAATCAATAGTCTGTCAGTATACACAGTATTCCATTATTATCCCATCAGTATTCTGTCAGTATACACAGAATACTGATGGGCTAATAGTGGAATACTGTGTATACTGACAGAATACTGATGGGCTAATAATGGAATACTGTGTATACTGACAGACTATTGATTGGATTCATAAGGGAATACTGTATATCTGAACAGAATACTGATGGATAAGATATGTTATACTGTGTATCTAAGAGAATACTGATGGATAATACAATGATATCTGTGTATACTACAGAATATTGATTGGATACTAAGGGAATACTGTATATACTGACAGAATACTGATGGCTAATATATGAATCTGTCAGTATATACAGTATCCCTTATTATCCAATCAATATTCTGTCAGTATACACAGTATTCCATTATTATCCCATCATTATTCTCTTAGTATACTCAGTAATAACTTATTATCCCATCAGTATTCTGTCAGTATACACAGTTTTCCATTATTATCCCTCAGTATTCTGTCAGTATACCAGTTTTCCATTATTACCATCATATCCTGTCATATACATCATTTCATCATTATTACCACAGTATTCTGTCAGTATATAAGTATTCCATTATTATCCAATCAATATTCTGTCAGTATACACATATTCCATATTATCCCATCAGTATTCTGTCAGTATACACAGTATTCCTTTTATCCCATCATTATTCTGTCAATATTCCATAGTATTCCATTATTATCCCATCAGTATTCTGTCAGTATACACAGTTTCCATTATTAGCCCATCAGTATTCTGTCAGTATACACGTATCCATTATTATCCATCAGTATCTTCAGTATAACACAGTATTCATTATTATCCCATCAGTATTCTGTCAGTATACACAGTATTCCGTTATTATTCCCATCAGTATTCTGTCAGTATACACAGTATTCCATTATTAGCCCATCAGTATTCTGTCAGTATACACAGTATCCATTATTATCCCATCAGTATCCTCTCAGTATACACAGTATTCCATTATTATCCCATCAGTATTCTGTCAGTATACACAGTATTCCATTATTATCCCATCAGTATTCTGTCAGCATACACAGTATTCCATTATTATCCAATCATAGTCCTGTCAGTATCCACAGTATTTCATTATATCCCATCAGTATTCTGTCAGTAATACACAGTATTTCATTATTATCCCACCAGTATTCTGTCAGTTACACAGTATTCATTATTATACATCATATATATGTCAGTAATACACAGTATTCCATAATTATCCAATCATATCTGTCAGTATACACAGTATCCATTATTCTCCAATCAATATCTTTCAGTATACACAGTATTCCATTATTTAGAATACCATCAGTATTCTGTCAGTATACACGTATTCCATTATTATCCAATCAATATTTGTCAGTATACACATTATCCATTATATTCTATCAGTATTCTTCAGTATACACCAGTATTCCATTATTATCCCATCAGTAGTTCTGTCAGTATACACAGTATTCCATTATTATCCAATCAATAGTCTGTCAGTATACACATTATTTCATTATAATCCAATCAATATTCTGTCAGTATACCACAGTATTCCATTATTATCCAATCAATATTTGTCAGTATACACATTATCCATTATTATTCTATCAGTATTCTCTCAGTATACACAGTATTCCATTATTATCCCATCAGTGTTCTGTCAGTATACACAGTATTCCATTATTATCCAATCAATAGTCTGTCAGTATACACATTATTCATTAAATCCCATCAGTATTCGTCAGTATACACAGTATTCCATTATTATCCACCAGTATTCTGTAGTATACACAGTATTCCATTATTATCCCATCAGTATTCTGTCAGTAACACACAGTATTCATTATTATCCCATCAGTCTTCTCAGTAACACAGTATTACATATTATCCCATCAGTATTCTGTCAGTATACACAGTATCCATTATTATCCCATCAGTATTCTGTCAGATACACAGTATTCCATTATTGCCCATCAGTATTACTTCAGTATACACATTCCATTATTATCCAATCAATATTTTGTCAGTATACACATTATCCATTATTATTCTATCAGTATTCTCTCAGTATACACAGTATTCCATTATTATCCCATCAGTATTCTGTCAGTATACACAGTATTCCATTATTATCCAATCAATAGTCTGTCAGTATACACATTATTTCATTATAATCCCTCATATTCTGCAGTATACACAGTATTCCATTATTATCCCACCAGTATTCTGTTAGTATACACAGTATTCCATTATTATCCAATCAATAGTTGTCAGTTACACAGTATTCCATTATTATCCCATCAGTATTCTGTCAGTATACACAGAATACTGATGGGCTAATAATGGAATACTGTGATACTGACAGAATACTGATGGGCTAATAATGGATACTGTGTATACTGACAGAATATTGATTGGATAATAAGGGAATACTGTATATACTGACAGAATACTGATGGGATAATAATGGATCTGTCAGTATAACAGTATGTCCCTTATTATCCAACAATATCTGTCAGTATACACAGTATCCATTATTATCCCATCAGTATTCTCTTAGTATACTCAGTAAATAACATTATTATCCATCGTATCTCTGTCAGTATACACAGTTTTCCATTATTATCCCATCAGTATTCTGTCAAGTTTTAGTTCCAGCAGTGAAATTAATGACATAATTTATGGGAAAATGCAAACCAAGTGCCTGCAGGTGTAGACTGTAAGAGCCACAGCTGTGTAAATTCAAGTAATCTCCTTCCTTTCCACATCTGACTGTGTCCCTTCATGGCTGGCAGGCAGGTTTTACTCCATAGTGTGTGTTACTGTTCATTTCATATAGGAAAACTTATGTAGTACGGCCTTCTGTTAGTGTTTCCAACAGTTTCTTGTGTACCCCATGTCAGTGGACCAATAGATGAAACATTACCCTGTATATAACACACATGGAGATACTGAATAGAATATAAAGTAATAACGTGACATTAAAACCAATGTTCTTGTGTCCTGTCAGGGCAGCTGGTTATTCTTACAATTTAGAAGATACATTGAACCACCATTCAATTCTGGATGTACCCTTTACACCAAACAGACTACCGGTCAACAAATCAATTACCGATATACTCGAATATAAGTCGACCCGAGTATAAGCGAGGTACCTACTTTATACCTAAAAAGAGTAAAAACTGATTGACTCGAGTATAAGTCGGGGGTAAATATGACCACTACTCGCCTTCTGATCTGTGTGACCCACCATTCCTTGGCACTCCAAATTTTGGAAACTACAACTCCCAGCATGCTTTATTAGCTGGGAGTTGTAGTTTCCAAACATCTGCAGTGAACAAGCAGCACCCTCAGGCCAGGCCCCCCCAGTTCAGTGCAGACTTAATGTTTAGTATTCAGGCGCCTCTCACTCTGCCTCTTGGTTCTGCAATCCGTCTGCCGCATGCCTCTGCCTCTTGGTCTGCAATCCGTCTGCCGCATGCCTCTGCCTCTTGGTCTGCAATCCGTCTGCCGTGCCTCGCCTCTTGGTCTGCTCTGCAGTACCGGTATTGATCTGCCCGGTGGCCGGCTGACCTCACTAATCAGCGCCGGGCAGTAAGACAGGCGCCGATAGTGGACGTCAGCCAACAGAGAACCAGTACTTGCGGAGCGGCTGCCGGATCGAAGGTGAGTTTTCAGCTTGACTCGAGTATAAGCCGAGTTAAGGTTTTCGGCTATTTTTAAAGCCTGAAAACCTCGGCTTATACTCGAGTATATACGGTAGTAGTCTGTAGATCACAAAGTGGTGCAGCCGACATTTCGGTGCAACCCAATTGCACAGCCTATTGAAATCCACACAATTGGCCAAAATCTACCAAACTTTTAAACCATTACCCAGCTTGAACAAAAAGTCAACCATGCCAAAAATTTCAACCACCAAAATATTGTAGCTACTGATGTACTGGGTCTTATTAAAGGAGAACTATTGTCCCCATCTTCTTCCCTCTCCTATGGTATTGTACCCAAGGTGAGGACATAGAATGCTAGGTCCTCACCCCTGGGTCTTACCTTTTGCTGAACACCAGCCCTTCAAATTCGGCTCCTGACTGCTCCTCACTTCCTGGTATTCAACCAATGGTATGCCACTGCACTCGAATCACTCCGATAACGCAAAATTGTGGCAAATCGCAACGTGTGAAAAATGTGTTACTGTTTGGTCGAGTGATGGCCTCAGTCTTAGACTTTACTTTTCTCTTAAACTTCCTGGTGTTTGAATACACATGTGCTGGCTACTACCATAACTTTCCCATCCGACGTTCCCCTGACAGTGGCTTGACATCAGTAGAACTGCTGGATGCAGTCTTTTTCTGATGCCTTACGATCACTAAATAAAAGGCCATTAGGGGGAACTTCTAGTGGCTTTAAGTGTATCATTATCTAATAGAATCAACAATGGGACATCTAATCAAATGTCTCATTGGTGTAGCCAGGGCTTGGATGCACTGTAGGGTTCTCCTGCTAAAAATAAAAAAAATATATGACCAATACGTGTATGTCAGATCCAATGGAATTCGCTAACAATGACATAGTGAAACAGTAGTTTCCAAGTCCAGTATTGTTTCTGTGGGAACATTGCTGGCCTGTGATTGTTTGGGTTCCTTAGAAAAACAGCAGATAGGATTCTACCAAACTGGGATAGGGAAAACAAACCTGGCAGACGCCATTTCCCATACACATTCTGCAAATGGTTCTTGAATCATTGGTGGAGCTGAACAAATCTTAGTTCATTCTTACAGAAATGATTATGATTAATAGTCCAGAGCTGCTTATAAAAGTGAACGTATCAATTTAATCATTCCTAGCAGGAGAAATTAAAAAGCCCTCCTGTCACTTTTAACTCCTCCTCCCGAGTCATTGACTCAGACATGCTCTGTGTGCTTTACTCAGGAAACAAGACAAGCTGTCCCATTAGATACTTTGTATCTCTTTGTACTAACAGAAGGAGGAAGTCAGCCTGACCTCAATTAAATTATCTTTTCCGGGAACACATTTGAAGGAATAGAGCAGGGATTCTTAAATGGTGGCCTACAGATGTTGGAAAACTACAGCTCCCAATTCCTCTACAACTACAGAGGGGGGGGTTGGAGTTGGAGTTGCAGTTTTCCAAGATTTGAAGGCACACCTTTTGAGAATCCCTGTAATAGAACCTGCAGCTTCTTTTTATGTTGGAGGCAGAATATTTTGCATGATTGAGATGTTTATACGACGGTTTCCATTGCTTGTCCCGTCTGGTTGCATTGTAAGCTGCAGTTGGGAAAGTTTTGTAGTTAACCCACTACTCTGACATGTTCTCTCTGAAGAAAAACGATTACGTGTTGGCCACATCGGCCGCGATACTGATTTTTTTGATGACAACAGACGGGTTCCAGCCAAGTTAAAGAATGGGCTCTTAGTAAGCACAATTGGAAACACATTTTTTTAACCTTCTATTAGAATTTGCCAAGGAAGTGGTCTGGGTGTTTGAAGCACGAGTTCCAGAATATCCATTTTCTTTTCTCCGAGTCGGACTGTCTCAGTTATTGACATGTGTCACAGATCGAACAGGAACAGTGTTGGGAAGGCGATTCAGTAATGATACACAATTACTCACATTAAGCCAAATAATCCTTGGCACTTTATGTTCATGTGCCTTCTACTAAGGCTTACGAGCATGTCTGAGGTCATGGAGTATAAAGTGCATGGGTTTGCTATTTCTATTTTAGAATGATGTGTGAAAGAATTAACTGCCAACTTGGAAGAGATAAGGCGGTTTTATGTTGAGATCAAATTAAAGTAATGTCCGTGATAAGGCACATCATGCTTTATACTGTAAGGCTATGTCAGGTCACTTGGAAGTATAAGCATATATGTGTAAATGCAATCAATGCAATGCTAAAAGATGATTGGTTATGGGCTATTGCACTGGGCACTTCTGAGCTTCATTGGATAACAATCTAAACCAATTTTGTCAGCCGGGGCACAGGATCAGTAAGGTTCCTTGCAAGGTGTTAGGGGTTCCTTCAAAATATATAGAATAAGATAGGGAGAGAACAGGCTTCAAATCTCCCTCCTCAGCAATATGCAAATAAGGAACAAAGACTTCTGGGAATTTTCCATGTTTCCATGGAAGCTCTATAGAATGCTATCAGGGCGAGGCACCGAGGTGCGCTATCGGCAACGGTTGCAAACAGCCTGTCAATGTTATATGCCGATAGCGGATCGCTACTTGGCGTTTTCTATTACGCACTTTCAATGCCCGCATTAGTTAGCTGGCGTTGAAAGTGCTGCATAAAATGCCGATTTCAGCATATAACATCACTTGCGGCGGCTGCGCTGTTAACTTTCGCGTTAGCCATGCAGCCGCCGCAAGGAAGGAGTTAAAGTCACGCTAACCGATATAACATCGGTTAGCGCAACTTTAACTCCAAACAGGAGCGATGCGCCCGTGGTGCATCGCCCTGATAGTCTTTAAAAAGACGTCTACGGCATTCCACAAGCTAAATTCAAAACCAGAGCGCCAACTACAGACCGGTAGTGTCAAGAAGTGTACAGAATGGGATTAAGTTATATGGATCTAGTTATAGATAAAGATTTCAACATGCCTATTATATGTGTATAAATTATGTATTTGATTAATCAATTGAGAAATAGATAAATAAAATAAATAATAATGTTTTATGTAGGGGTCCCGAGCCATGAAAATGGTTGAAAAGAATCTGCAATGAAAAAAAAGGTTAGAAATGCTGATCTACAACTGAGTAACAATTGTGAAAGCTAATGGAATACTGTGTATACTGACAGAATACTGATGGGATAATAATGGAAAACTGTGTATACTGACAGAATACTGATGGGATAATAATGTTATACTGAGTATACTAAGAGAATACTGATGGGATAATAATGGATACTGTGTATACTGACAGAATATTGATTGGATAATAAGGGAATACTGTATATACTGACAGAATACTGATGGGTCCCATCAGTATTCTGTCAGTATACACAGAATACTGATGGGCTAATAATGGAATACTGTGTATACTGACAGAATACTGATGGGCTAATAATGGATACTGTGTATACTGACAGAATATTGATTGGATAATAAGGGAATACTCTATATACTGACAGAATACTGATGGGCTAATAATGGAATACTGTCAGTATATACAGTATTCCCTTATTATCCAATCAATATTCTGTCAGTATACACAGTATCCATTATTATCCCATCAGTATTCTCTTAGTATACTCAGTATAACATTATTATCCCATCAGTATTCTGTCAGTATACACAGTTTTCCATTATTATCCCATCAGTATTCTGTCAATAGTTTTAGTTCCAGCAGTGAAATATAATGACATAATTTATGGGAAATGCAAACAAGTGCCTGCAGGTGTAGACTGTAAGAGCCACAGCTTGTGTAAATTCCAAGTAATCTCCTTCCTTTCCACATCTGACTGTGTCCCTTCATGGCTGGCAGGCAGGTTTTACTCCATAGTTGTGTTACTGTTCATTTCATATAGGAAAACATTATGTAGTACGGCCTTCTGTTAAGTGTTTTCCAACAGTTCTTGTGTACCCCATGTCAGTGGACCAATAGGATGATAACATTACCCTGTATATAAACACACATGGAGATACTGAATAGAATATAAAGTAATAACGTGACACTTAAAACCAATGTCATTGTGTCCTGTCAGGGCAGCTGGTTATTCTTACAATTTAGAAGATACATTGAACACACCATTCAATTCTGGATGTACCCTTTACACCAACAGACTACCGGTCAACAAATCAATTACCGTATATACTCGAATATAAGTCGACCCGAGTATAAGTCGAGGTACCTACTTTACCTAAAAAAAGAGTAAAAACTGATTGACTCGAGTATAAGTCGGGGGTAAAATATGACCACTACTGCCTTCTGATTCTGTGTGACCCACCATTCCTTGGCACTCCAAATGTTTGGAAACTACAACTCCCAGCATGCTTTATTAGCTGGGAGTTGTAGTTTCCAAACATCTGCAGTGACAAGCAGCACCCTCAGGCCAGGCCCCCCAGTTCAGTGCAGACTTACTGTTTTAGTATTCAGCTGCCTCTCACTCTGCCTCTTGGTCTGCAATCCGTCTGCCGCATGCCTCTGCCTCTTGGTCTGCTCTGCAAGTACCGGTATTGATCTGCCCGGTGGCCGGCTGACCTCACTAATCAGCGCCGGGCAGTAAGACAGGCGCCGATAGTGACGTCAGCCAACAGAGACCAGTACTTGCGGAGCGGCTGCCGGATCGAAGGTGAGTTTTCAGCTTGACTCGAGTATAAGCCGAGTTAAGGTTTTCAGGCTATTTTTAAAGCCTGAAAACCTCGGCTTATACTCGAGTATATACGGTAGTAGTCTGTAGATCACAAAGTGGTGCAGCCGACATTTCGGTGCAACCCAATTGCACAGCCTATTGAAATCCACACAATTGGCCAAAATCTACCAAACTTTTAAACCATTACCCAGCTTGAACAAAAAGTCAACCATGCCAAAAATTTCCAACCAAAATATTGTAGCTACTGATGTACTGGGTCTTATTAAAGGAGAACTATTGTCCCCCATCTTCTTCCCTCTCCTAGTTATTGTACCCAAGGTGAGGACATAGAATGCTAGGTCCTCACCCCTGGGTCTTACCTTTTTGCTGAACACCAGCCCTTCAAATTCGGCTCCTGACTTGCTCCTTCACTTCCTGGTATTCAACCAATGGTATGCCACTGCACTCGAATGCACTCCGATAACGCAAAATTGTGCAAATCGCAACGTGTAAAAAGTGTGTTACTGTTTGGTCGAGTGTGGCCTCAGTCTTAGACTTTACTTTTCTCTTAAACTTCCTTGGTGTTGAATACACATGTGCTGGCTAACTACCATAACTTTCCCATCCGACGTTCCCCTGACAGTGGCTTGACATCAGTAGAACTGCCTGGAGCAGTCTTTTTTCTGATTGCCTTACGATCACTAAATAAAAGGCCATTAGGGGGAACTTCTAGTGGCTTTAAGTGTATCATTATATCTAATAGAATCAACAATGGGACATCTAATCAAATGTCTCATTGGTGTATGGCCAGGGCTTGGATGCACTGTAGGGTTCTCCTGCTAAAAATAGAAAATATATATGACCAATACGTGTATGTCAGATCCAATGGAATTCGCTAACAATGACATAGTGAAACAGTAGTTTCCAAGTCCAGTATTGTTTCTGTGGGAACATTGCTGGCCTGTGATTTGTTTGGGTTCCTTAGAAAAACAGCAGATAGGATTCTTAACCAAACTGGGATAGGGAAACAAACCTGGCAGACGCCATTTCTCCATACACATTCTGCAAATGGTTCTTGAATCATTGGTGGAGCTGAACAAATCTTAGTTCATTCTTACAGAAATGATTAATGATTAATAGTCCAGAGCTGCTTATAAAAGTGAACGTATCAATTTAAATCATTCCTAGCAGGAGAAAGTTAAAAAGCCCTCCTGTCACTTTTAACTCCTCCTCCCGAGTCATTGACTCAGACATGCTCTGTGTGCTTTACTCAAGGAAACAGAGACAAGCTGTCCCATTAGATACTTTGTATCTCTTTGTACTAACAGAAGGAGGAAGTCAGCCTGACCTCAATTAAATTATCTTTTCCGGGAACACATTTGAAGGGAATAGAGCAGGGATTCTTAAATGGTGTGCCTACAGATGTTGGAAAACTACAGCTCCCAGAATTCCTCTACAACTACAGAGGGGGGGTTGGAGTTGGAGTTGCAGTTTTCCAAGATTTGAAGGCACACCTTTTGAGAATCCCTGTAATAGAACCTGCAGCTTCTTTTTATGTTGGAGGCAGAATATTTTGCATGATTGAGATGTTTATACGACGGTTTCCATTGCTGTCCCGTCTGGTTGCATTGTAAGCTGCAGTTGGGAAAGTTTTTAGTTAAACCCACTACTCTGACATGTTCTCTCTGAAGAAAACGATTACGTGTTGGCACATCAGGCCGCGATACTGATTTTTTTGATGACAACAGACGGGTTCCCAGCCAAGTTAAAAGAATGGGCTCTTAGTAAGCACAATTGGAACACATTTTTTTAACCTTCCTATTAGAATTTGCCAAGGAAGTGGTCTGGGTGTTTGAAGCACGAGTTCCAGAATATCCAATTTTCTTTTCTCCGAGTCGGACCTGTCTCAGTTATTTGACATGTGTCACAGATCGAACAGGAACAGTGTTGGGAAGGCGATTCAGTAATGATACACAATTACTCACATTTACAGCCAAATAATCCTTGGCACTTTATGTTCATGTGCCTTCTACTAAGGCTTACGAGCATGTCTGAGGTCATGGAGTATAAAGTGCATGGGTTTGCATATTTCTATTTTAGAATGATGTGAAAGAATTAACTGCCAAACTTGGAAGGATAAAGGCGGTTTATGTTGAGATCAAATTAAAGTAATGTCCGTGATAAGGCACATCATGCTTTATACTGTAAGGCTATGTCAGGTCACTTGGAATGTATAAGCATATATGTGTAAATGCAATCAATGCAATGCTAAAAGATGATTGGTTATGGGGCTATTGCACTGGTGCACTTCTGAGCTTACATTGGATAACAATCTAAACCAATTTTGTCAGCCGGGGCACAGGAATCAGTAAGGTTCCTTGCAAGGTTGTTAGGGGTTCCTTCAAAATATATAGAATAAGATAGGGAGAGAACAGGCTTCAAATCTCCCTCCTCAGCAATATGCAAATAAGGAACAAAGACTTCTGGGAATTTTCCATGTTTCCATGGAAGCTCTATAGAATGCTATCAGGGCGATGCACCGAGTGCCGCTATCGGCAACCGGTGCAAACAGCCTGTCAATGTTATATGCCGATAGCGGATCGCTACTTGGCGCTGTTCTATTCCGGCACTTTCAATGCCAGCTATTAGCTGGCGTTGAAAGTGCTGCAATAAAATGCCGATTTCAGCATATAACATCACTTGCGGCGGCTGCGCTGTTAACTTTCGCGTTAGCCATGCAGCCGCCGCAAGGAAGGAGTTAAAGTCACGCTAACCGATATAACATCGGTTAGCGCAACTTTAACTCCAAATCAGGAGCGATGCGCCCGTTGGTGCATCGCCCTGATAGTCTTTAAAAAGACGTCTACGGCATTCCACAAGCTAAATTCAAAACCAGAGCGCCAACTACAGACCGGTAGTGTCAAGAAGTGTACAGAATGGGATTAAGTTATATAGGGATATAGTTATAGATAAAGATTTCAACATGCCTATTATATGTGTATAAATTATGTATTTTGATTAATCAATTGAGAAATAGATAAATAAAAATAAATAATAATGTTTTATGTAGGGGTCCCGAGCCATGAAAATGGTTGAAAAGAATCTGCAATGAAAAAAAAGGTTGAGAAATGCTGATCTACACTGAGTAAAATTGTGAAAGCAATAGCCAATGGATCCGGAAATGAAAGTCTCTGATAGGCAGGAGATAATGATTACACAGCACAGCATCCCATCAACACCTTTCTCTGCCTTACAGTCTACCTTACAAAGAGAAAAAATAAAGGAGAATTATACTCTGAAATCTTTATGGCTCCTCCCACAGTCATTGCCACTGACAATTTCCCCATCTCTGACATTGGAGAACATATGTTAATGATGGAGGGGGAGGAGCTAGAAAGCAGTCAGTTACTGCAGGAACATAATTCTCAGATGATAAAGTTGAAAACCAAAGAGGTTACAAATTGCAACCTAGAGAGAATAGATCTGGTAATTGTTTTCAATAGGCCGCACTAGTTTATCATATTGACATGATCAGTTTATGGGGTAGAAATATCTTTGGGCAAATTTGCACATTTAGAGTATTTCTTGTAAAATTATATTGTTTATCTCTAGTGTCATGGGGAATTCACCCCAATCATGTTCAATGAGGCCCCACTAATTGCCCCTAGAGTCCCCTAGTGCACTTGGTGTTACAAAGATATATTAAAACCTGGGAATGTGTGAAGGTTCTCATTCATCCAGGTCATGGTATATCTGTTGTATTCAATTAGATCAACTGGACTTGAAGTTTAGTTCTTGAAGACGTTTCGCTAGTCATCCGACTGGCTTTCTCAATTCAGAATGACTTGTACAAGAATCTGTGGCAATTATGTACCCTGGAACGTGACTGGTTCAAGAGAGGTGTTAAGGAGGCCATTTATGGGAAAATAAAGAAACCAAGCCTAAATAGAGGTTGTGGGGGTTTCGACACACACTGTCTGCCATGTACAATGTTGTTTTGACACCTTAACTGGGCGTTCCTATAACACCTCTTAGCCACTATCCAATCACACCACCTTAACACTTGGCTGTGATATGCTAATTGGGATTTTCCAGGTACATAATTGCCACAGATTCTTGTACGTCATTCTGAATTGAGAAAGCCAGTCGGATGACTAGCGAAACGTCTTCAAGAACTAAACTTCAAGTCCAGTTGATCTAATTGAATACATGAGATATAAGCTGGGAATGTTCCTTATAGAGTTCTGTTCATTACTATTTACACTATACATTTTAAATGGTTCATGTATCGATCTGGGAGCCACATAAATCTTATTGCTAACTGTGTATTTGCCTTGTACGTGTAATTTCCCTCTGTTTTATGTACATTTAACATTACTGACAGTTGATACCACTAGTTTATCTCCTTAGTTTCCTCTTATCATTTCCAATTACCTTAAAACCATTCTATAAAGTGACTATTACATGATCCTCCCAGCTATATATAACCATGAACCTATGAACCTTGCTATATTGTGTGAACATTGCTACTGACATTGCTACTGGGTGGTCAGGCAGCATTTGTGATATGGGTGAAATGCTGTGCCCCCCAAATAGCCCCCTGCGTGCACATTACTGAGGTTTACCCTATATCCCAATCCCTATTCATTGCCCCCACCAATCATGAAAGGACATGGACATTCGTGTGAGGAATAAGGAGGCAAGGAGAGCAGTCAACTGAGATAATACCCAGAGCAGATAACTACCAGGCAGTGGGGCAGAGGTGCTAGTAGTTTCTATGAGGGAAATTTATCACAAGGACTCAGGTTTACACAAAGGACACAATCTGTATGGGTTCTGTTTAGTTTTAAGTTTAACTTTAGGTCATAGGATATCAAGGAACGGATAGTGATAAGGCAGCTGGTGACTCCAGAAAACAGAAGAGAGACAATTCATTTTATTGTGGACATTTGTAGAAAATGGGTGAATCACACACAAGAGAATCTGCTAGCACTGCCATAGGGGCCTCTAAGGAGAATTAACTTAAAGGGCATGTCCACGCCCAAAACTATAATCCCCCCCACTACTGGCCCCATTGTGTAGTGTAGTTTAATACTTACCTCACATCCCAGCTCCATAAGGTTCTCCTGTAGTCCCCCCCCCAAAGTCCCAAAAACTGCCCACCAGGAGGATATCAGAGTCCATATAGGACACTGCCTCCTACCTGGCCTCCGGGAGAAGTTTGGCATGCGTACTGCAGCCCTTCTCCCCCTCCCTCCCCCTCCCTCTCCCTCCCTCTCCGGATTCCCCTTCCCCTAGCATTAATCCCCTTTAATATAGTAATCCCCCTGGTCCCCCAGCCCCAACCGCATCATTTTTATTTTTAGAAAGTGCCCCAAACTTTTACTTACCTCCCCTCTTTCCTCCACTGCACTGAATGACCGGCAGCCGCGTCCGTGATTGGCTGCCGCTCAGCCAATCACAGACGCGACTGACGGTCCCGCCCCTCTGCTTGCATTCTCGCAAGCAGAGGGCTGGCAGCCCGGCGAAGGAAAGAGGGGAGGTAAGTAAAAGTTTGGGTCATTTCTCAAAATAAAATGATGCAGTTGGGGCTGGGGGACCGGGGGAAGGCTATATAAAAAAATAGATTTAAGGGTGGACATACCCTTTAAATTTGTGCTGGTTTCGGCCGAATGGGCGTTTTGACCTGTTGGTAAATCACGGGCGATCGTGCGGTTCCCTATGGGGCCACACGATCTGCCGCGTGAATTGTCGGTCGCTGGAACTATTGCCGCGACTGAAGTCAAACTAGTGAGTGCTATTATGCAAGCGAACCCACCTTTACAAACTCCCTTTGTCGGTCTGATCCAATTTGATCTACTCTCAGCTGATCTGCCACATACATCAGACTGTGTGTGACGAATCATCTGACCAGCAGTCTGTTTTATTTCTAATTAGACATAAGAAAAAAATGTTTATCAAAATAATAAATATTGTATTGTATCTAAACTAAACTTTACACACAGCTTAACGAGCTCCAAACCCCTTGGTTATATTTCCCCTTTCCCTCGCTGGCAGACACACACTGTGATGTCAGCTTTACGGCTGTGACTGACCCCTGGTTTTTGGAAGAGGCAGAGAGGAAAGAGCTGTAAGAAAGTTTAGAAGGATCTTTGGAAAAGGAAAGTATATAATATTAAGTGAGTTGGGGGGGTATTAACCCTCTAAAGCAAAGTGGCAGAAACTGACGTTCAAACACAGACAGGGTTATTCAATAAAAGTTCTTATCGTTAAAAATGGTGCTTATTTTGCCCCAACCAATCAGATGTTAGCTTTCAAATGTTAAATAAGATCTGATTGGTTGGGGCAAAAGTAGCACCATAAGAACACGATACTTTTATTGAATAACCCTGATTGTGCGTCCTGGGTCGGCCTTCGCAATCGCACATGAACCTTAACTCTCTATAAAGTTTAGTTAACAGGCTGCTGATGCCCTTTAACATCCTTTAAAACCTTTCACCAGAATTAGCTTTAAGGGCTAGGGCACATTTGCGTGTTTTTACGTAAGATCTGATCACAACACGATCACGCGTTAAAAAGCACACGCTAGTGTTGGCCAATTCGTCTGGTCACACTAGGTGTGCTGCTCTTTGTTGCATTGTGACCCACTTTTTGTTGCAGTCGATCTGCCCGTGTATGGGTAGCTTAACAGTCTGATAGATGTGTGTCTGTTTTTAAATACCACTACTATGATAACTTTACTATTACTATTTTAATGTTGCTATTACTGTTATTACGTTACTATTATTGTTATACTGTTACTATTACTGTTATAACGTTACATTACTATTCTAATGTTACTATTAAAACTTTACTATTATTATTATTATAACTTTTACTATTTTAACATTACTATTACTATTAAAATGTTATTATTACTATAATAACATTACTATTATAATGTTACTATTACTATTATAAGGTTACTATTACTGTTATAACGTTACTATTACTATTATAATGTTCTGATTACTATATATTATATTACTATTATAACCTTATTTTTACTATTATAGCCTTACTATTATTATTATAACCTTAGTATTACTATTATAATGTTACTATTACTACTATAACATTACTATTATAATGTTACTATTACTATTATAACCTTACTATTACTATTATGTTACTATTACTATTATAATATTACTATTACTATTATAACCTTACTATTACTATTGTTACTATTACTATTATAATATTACTATTACTATTATAACCTTACTATTACTATTAATAATGTTTACTAATATAGCATGTTGGAACATACACAACCCTCTAATGGGTAAAATAGAATAATTCACAGCAAACAAAGGTCGGTTGAAAGAGAACTTCAACCTAAGTACCCGATTAGACTCCCAGCCGGGAGGCACTCCACCAATATCTAAAGGGAAATAAATCCCCTCAATGGGGGATACGACAAAAAATACCGCTCAGCTAGGTTGGGTTGTGAGTTTATAAAAGGTAAATCTTTAATATGAACATAGTTTTAAAAAGCAGATTCACACATAACAGCCGTAATGGTGCCACACATATAAGGTTAGTTAGTAAAGGTATCGGACAACTGGGCATCCCCAGCAAAATAAAACCGGTAACCTGCAGAAAGAAGCAGTAGGGAGCAAAAAAGTTATAGGCCAAGCAGTTATAACAGTTAGATGCAAGCTGGGCCGTCCGCGAATCCCAAATCCTCTCCCAGGGGGTCGGGTAACCCGAAAACCACAAAGCAGCGGAAGCTGTAGCATGCACAAATATAAGCAATAAAAGTTCTTATCGTTAAAAATGGTGATAATTTTAATGTTAGCACCATTTTTAACGATAAGAACTTTTATTGAATCTCCCCATTAGTCTCCGCCGATGTAATGCTGTATGCAAAGCGTGTTCCCTTGAACTCGAAGGTCTGCATCATTATAAAAGTCCTGATTATCAGTCGCTGTGTTCAAACTTTGTTCATATTAAAGATTTACCTAGCTGAGCGGTATTTTTTGTTGTTTCAAAAGGGAAATAAAGGGATTTATTTCCCTTTTGATATCAGTGGAGAGCCTCCCGGCTGGGAGTCTGGTGGGTTACTTACAGTAGGTTAAAGTTCTCTTTCAACTGGCCTTTGTTAGTAATGCTACTATTATTATTATAACCTTACTATTATTATTCTAACTTTACCATTACTATTATAACTTTACTATTATATATAACCTAGCTATTATTATTATAACTTTACCAATACTGTTATAACTTTACTATTACTATTATAACTTTACTATAATAACCTAACTATTATTATAACTTTAACATTACTGTTATAACTTTACCAATACTGTTATAACTTTACTATTACTATTATAACTTTACTATTATAACCTAACTATTATTATAACTTTACCAATACTGTTATAACTTTACTATTACTATTATAACTTTACTTATACTATCACGACTTTGCTATTACTATTATAACGTTACCATTGCTATTATAACTTTACTATTATAAACTAACTATTATTATAACTTTACCATTACTTTTATAACTTTACTATTACTATTATAACCTAACTATTATTATAACTTTACCATTACTGTTATAACTTTACTATTACTATTATAACTTTACCATTGCTATTATAACTTTACTATTATAACCTAACTATTATTATTATAACTTTACCATTACTGTTATAACTTTACTATTACTATTATAACTTTACTTTTACTATCACAACTTTGCTATTACTATTACCGTATATCTTTACTTTTACTATCAAGACTTTGCTATAACTATCATGACTTTGCTATTACTATCAAGACTTTGCTATTACTATCATGACTTTGATATTACTATCATGACTTTGCTATCACTATTATAGTATATAAACAAAATGGGTCTATTTGTTGCGGTGTCTGTGTTGTGGGATTATTTGCACCTTTTGGGCCGTATTTATAAAGCCACGCAATATTTACAGACCACGGTGGAATTTAGCGGTATTCTATGATAAGCGACAGTATGATAAGGAGCGGTAATATAGGTTACTGATTGTTCAGAAACATTACATATCTGTAAATTGCATTCCATATACAGACTGTTTTTACTGTGCGTTATTTTATGTTCCCGCCGTTCATATCTGCCATTTTACGATTACGTTTTATTGTACGATATCGGTCGTTATTTTACATTGCTGATCGTTAAAGCCTGTGGTATTTACATTTTAGCACAGGCCCTATAATAAATATGTCTCTTTGTGTTCACAGAGAAACCTAGCAGACCAGTTACAGAGTCTGCAGATAGAGAACTGCTTCATTTGATGTGTTTTTCCAGGATCCTAGAGAATGCAGGGTAAACCCAGTGCAGACATCCCAGCTGTTTGTGATCATATCCAGATGTTTAGGACCCTGTTCCATTGCACATCTTGTGCCACTGACAGCCCAGATCATGACCCTTGTCATCACGCCATGGCCAGCGTGAAAGAGCTGTAGCTGGCGCAGGCCACCCAGCTGTCTGCAGAAGTTTTCTATGGGCGAATAAATGGTAAATCCAGCTCCGTGTTAACAGATCCATTCTCACTGAGTTCACATTTCATATGTTACAGTGAAATATGACAATGTCTGGTCTGGTGTAATCACTTTGGGCCTGTTTATCCCATACAGGTATCATGGCTGCCTGGTAATTCCATCCTTGCTGGGAATGCACTGAGTGGCGGAATCTTTACTATGTTCTTCCCTGGGACAGGTGTTCAGGTGCTGGAAGGCTTTGATATGTTATCAGTAATTTCCTTCTCTCGCCAACCTGGAGCAAGTCGTGGTGGAGCCTTGTCAGTCACATCGCCGTCCAGGGGCGAAGGGAGCCTTGTTCTTGAAGTGAGGATGACATGATCTGGGGATTGGCCAAGGTTCTGATTACACCTCATCAACAAAGCCAGAGTCACGTTACATGGGAGTCACATTGTGTTATGTTCATATTGAGTGTCAAAGGTTTGTTATGCTTAAAAAAAGAGAGAAATCACTTACATGTCAGTAATTAAGAACAGTTCAAAGACAGTAAGACAGAGGGAGAGTTCCAGTTAAAACATGTAATTACCATTACACCAGTTTGTATTTTATTATAGGAAAGGGGGTTTATTCCCAGCAATGTATTTCCTTTTATTTTCCATTTAAGAGACAGAACTATTCACTGTACACACCGAGCATATATCCTCTGCATGATAGCATGTATGTATGTATGTATGTATGTATGTAGGTATAATTTCATTTATAAAGCACCACTTGGGTACACAGCACTGCACATTATCAAATACAGAGTATACAAACAGGGGGATAAGTGCCATTATACAGATAGATAAAAATTAACAATTTCATACATCGGTTAAGAAAGCATATATATAAATTATGTATAAATGAATATAAGTGCAACAAGCCTCGACACATTAGGAATGAGATCCCTGCCCCGAAGAGCTTACAATCTAAGTGAATAGCATTGAAAATACAAGTGGGAGCTGATAAATATATTTTAATAAACCCAATGTATTGATTATTCCTAATTACTATCACTGATTATTATTATCGTGGGGCTGTTACGTCTGCATCAGCATTTTACGACAAGCAGGGGAGAAACTGCAGGGGCCCCCAGCAGCTTTTGAGGTAGGCCCCTGACGCTCCCCCCTCTTCACACGAATTCAGTTTTTAAACAGCTGATTGCACATACATAAGGTGCAGGCGATTAGCTGTTTAAAACTACCTTACTTATGTATGCACAATCAGCTGTTTAAACACTGCCCTTTTAGCCCAGGGCACCCCCATTTTCGGGGGGGCTGTAGTTACTCCATTCACATTATTAATGTCCAATATTCTTTACAGCCTTGTCGTTACTTGACTGCGTCATAAATCACCAGTGTGGTCCGTTTTATATTGTGCAGTATTTTACTGCATTTACGGTGCAGTTTTGCAAATTTGTGATACTGCACCTTTAAAAATAAGGCCCCAATAATGAATGTGTGTGCACACATCCCACCCTGCCATTTGAGGCTTAGGGACAGGGGGGGAAGGGGGAATGGCAAGGTAACATGACATATGTGACATCATCTAGGGGGTGGGCAGAGGCAGGGAGCGTTCCCGGGGGTGTGGCTTGATGAGGGAGAAAGAGGTCCTTTCGGTCATGGAAGTTTGGGGTCGTCTCGCGCAAGTACGGGAGACCACCCCAGAATTTGGGAGACTGCCAGGAGAGGTGGGATACCTGAATGTGGTTTACATAGTCAGTTATGCAGAAACATAGGCAATGTTATTGTTACCCATATTAACCAATCAAATGTCACATTTGCAATGCACATTCAGATACTAACACTGTGGCACACACAGATACTGCCGCTGTAGTTATTGTCATGTCCGTGGTCCCAAGGCATAAACAGGACAATATAGGAAAGTTTAATATTGTGCAGCAGTAATTTACTTCAACTCTACTTACCCCACTGAGACTTGTCGAACTGGAAATCTGCACCTGATGGCTGCCATGAGTTGTAGACAATAGTGTACTATGTAATAACTAGAAAGGGAACGTTTAAGTATAAACTTTGAATTTGGCTTGAAAGACACATTTTGGAAGGGAATTTGTGTGTTTGTGCTGCAGATTTTAAAACTCAATAATGTCAATGATGAGTTGTTTTTTACTTACCCTTTAAATATGTCACATGCATTAAAGGTAGGTCAGTTGGTGTGTGTGTATTCATATCAGGTTAGGGGATAAAATACTAACTTTTTTGATGATTGGTCAAAATGTGTTTTTTTGACTATAGTTACCCTTTAAATATGGCTGCCATGGAAATGGAAGGGTGGGTCAGTAGGTGTGTGTACCTGGATCAGGTTGGAAGTTAAAAAGACAAACTTTTGATTATTGATCAAAATTAGTTTTTTTGACTTTAGTTACCCTTTACGTATGGCTGCCATAGTAATGGATAAGTAGGTCAGTATGTGTACCTGTGTCGGGTTGGGGGTTAAAAAAAACCAAACTTTTTTGATGATTGGTCAAAATTAGGTTTTTTTTACTTTAGTTACGCTTTAAGTATGGCTGCAACAGTAATGGAGGGGTAGGTCAGTAGGTGTGTGTACCTGTGCCACGTGGGGGTTAAAAAAACAAACTTTTTGGATTATTGATTTTTTGACTTTAGTTAGCAAGTATGGCTGCCACAGTAATGGATAAGTAGATCAGTAGGTGTGTGTACCTGGGTCTGGTTGAGGGGTATGTCTTTTTTGTGTTTACAACCACAAAACTATCTTTTATTGAGGATATATCAAAATTCGTTTTTTTACTTTAGTTGCCCTTTAAGTATGGCTGCCACAGTAATGGATAAGTAGATCAATATGTGTGTGTACCTGGGTCTGGTTGAGGGGGTATGACTTTTTTGTGTTTATAACCATAAAACTATCTTTTATTGAGGATAAAACTAAATTTGTTTTTTTGACTTTAGTAACCCTTTAAGTATAGCTGCCACTGTAATGGATAAGTAGATCAATATGTGTGTGTACCTGGGTCTGATTGAGAGGGTATGTCTTTTTTATGCTTACAACCATGAAACTATCTTTTATTAAGGATAAATCTAAATTCGTTTTTTTTACTTTAGTTACCCTTTAAGTATATCTGCCATAGTAATTGATAAGTAGATCAGTAGGTGTGTGTACCTGGGTCTGGTTGAGGGGGTATGTCTTTTTTTTGTGTTTACAACCATAAAACTATCTTTTATTGAGGATATATCAAAATTAGTTTTTTTTATACTTTAGTTGCCCTTTAAGTATTGCTGCCACAGCAATGGATAAGTAGATCAGTTGGTGTGTGTACCTGGGTCTGGTTGAGGGGGCATGACTTTTTTGTGTTTACAACCATAAAACTATATTTTATTGAGGATAAAACTCTTTTTTTTTAACTTTAGTTCCCCTTAAGTATGGTGCCACATTAATGAATTATTAGATCGTTAGGTGTTTACCTTGTCAAGGTTAGGGGGTATGTCCTTTTTGATGTTTACAACCATAAAACTATCTTTTATTGAGGATATATCAAAATTAGTTTTTTTTATACTTTAGTTGCCCTTTAAGTATTGCTGCCACAGCAATGGATAAGTAGATCAGTTGGTGTGTGTACCTGGGTCTGGTTGAGGGGGCATGACTTTTTTGTGTTTACAACCATAAAACTATATTTTATTGAGGATAAAACTCTTTTTTTTTAACTTTAGTTACCCTTTAAGTGTGGCTGCCACTGTAATGGATAAGTAGATCAATATGTGTGTGTACCTGGGTCTGGTTGAGAGGGTATGTCTTTTTTATGTTTACAACCATGAAACTATCTTTTATTGAGGATAAATCTAAATTCGTTTTTTTTACTTTAGTTACCCTTTAAGTATATCTGCCATAGTAATGCATATGTAGATCAGTAGGTGTGTGTACCTGGGTCTGGTTGAGGGGGTATGTCTTTTTTTGTGTTTACAACCATAAAACTATCTTTTATTGAGGATATAGCAAAATTAGTTTTTTTACTTTAGTTACCCTTTAAGTATGGCTGCTGCAGTAATGGATAAGTAGATTAGTAGGTGTATGTACCTGGGTCTGGTTGAGGGGGTATGTCTTTTTTTGTGTTTACAACCAAAAAACTATCTTTTATTACGAATATATCAAATTCGTTTTTTAGTTTAGTTACCCTTTAAGTATGGCTGCCGCAGTAATGGATAAGTAGATCAGTAGGTGTGTGTACCTGGGTCTGGTTGAGGGGGTAAGTCTTTTTTGTGTTTACAACCATAAAACTATCTTTTATTGAGGATAAAACTAAATTAGTTTTTTTTTACTTTAGTTACCCTTTAAATATGGCTTCCATGGGAATAGAAAGGTAGGTCAGTAGGTGGGTGTACCTGTGTCTGTGTGGGGGGTTGTGGGTTTCACTGTTTTTATTTATGACTAGAGATGTTCGAAACTGTTGAGTTTCGTTTAATTTTCAAAATTTTCGGAAATTTCGAAAGTTCGAGTTTCGATTTTCCAAAATCGGCTACTTTCGATTTTTGTTACCATTATAGTCTATGGGAAAAAATGTCCCAAAATTTGCAGATAATGCCGTAACGCTTCCGCGCATTCCTTAGCTAGAAGATAGCACACTTCTCCTATATGCCCCGCACGTCTGTACATCTGTTTCATGTCTCTAGCTCAAAAACTGTGGGAGGAGATACGGTCCAAAGAAGCGGAAGAAGAAAACGGAAAAAGAAGAAGAAATAGAAAGAACAGTAATTTGGCTTTTTCAAGCCAAATTAATGATAAAATAATGTAAACAATGTGTACTGCATGTGCGTTAATACCTAGATTTGTTTTATATTTGTTTTCATTATTAATCTTCAGCAGCCAATCAGATATTATCTAATTGCAGTAATAGCAATAAACAGGTAAACTTTGCAACTCTTATTTGCACTGAGAATGTGTTAAACCATTGGAAATAGGAAAATACCATTGGAAAAAGGAAAATAACCATTGCACGTGATCCTTATGTCCCTTGAACAGCAGAACATCAGTGTGATCCCTATGTTTGTATCTGTGCAATGAAAACAATGACAGTTCAATGACAATTGGAATCAGAAATTTTGTCTATTTAACCAGGAAAGAGCAGGAAGAATGTGAGGTCTTGACCTGGGAGGATCTTCAGGATTTCAATCCATTTACATTAACTGCTGATAAGGTTTGACCCTTCCCAGCCCCATGTCAACCAGTGAATAACCAAGTGACAAGATCCATGTGTAATTCCCATTGACTCTTTCTCTCTGACAAATGTAATTCAGTCCGACCCAATGGAGAAATCCTTTGTATGTGACAAGTCTACTGACCTCAGTTAAAACATGGAGCAGATAAATCCCAACAGCTGGTTCCTCTCTTAATGGGCAGATTAAGTTGTGGGAACCCATCAGACAAATTAGAGGAGGGAGGTAGATGCTTCATCAGCTAAATGGACATTTCCAATGCTTCAACTTGTCAACTGTCAGCTTTCCAGTCATGTTCCTTCCCCACTACAACTGTAATATAATAGAATGTACAGAGAATAACCAATAATAGTCTTAAAGGAGAACTATAGTGTGTACAAACTTCTTTTAAAAAATGGTTAAAATGAAAAGTGCTTGGGACAGGGATATAGGACTGGTAATTCCTACCTCCCAATATTCTTTCTGTGAGGAGCACCAGCCCAAAGAAAACTGATTCTGCCAGTCTTCCTCCTGGCTTCAGCACTATCTTTAACACAGGAATAGTCCAGGACTAACCTGGCAAATGAAAAAGGTTAGTGCTCCTTATCTCCTCAACTAAACAATATTGGGAGGTAGAATAATCAATCCAATCTCCCTGCCCCAGGTACTTTCCATTTTTATAAAGTCAATTTTTAGTATAATAAAATAATAATATAGTTATCCTTTAAAAATAATAATATAGTTATCCTTTAAAAATAATAATAATATAGTTATCCTTTAAAGGGAATGTTACCCACCCCACTGCTATAGGGGCTTTAAATAGGTTTTTTTTTAAATAAAGAAACCCTCCATTGATGGAATATTGAGTATTTTGAACATTCTGTACATTTATAGAACTCTATGGTACATTTGTTGTGTGTGCACAGTTGAAATGGTTTGTGGGTTATGTGTGTTCATGATGTATGATTGTTTATTCTGTGTCTGTGTGAATGTTGTAATGCACTGACATGCAATTCACAGCGTGTGAGAATTGTGCTAATGTGGCCTAGCAGTCCTGAATGAGGGTAAAACCCCACACTTCCTATGTAATATTGGGTTGTGTGTATTTTTAACAGCGTCTGTTCCCAAACCTTAATGGGGGAGTTGCAATATATTGTGCTATCCCTCAAATAAGTGTAAAACCCATGCAGCCCGATTTCTTATCGAGAGTTTTCCACTGCCTGCACCATTTTTATAGGCTTTTAGAAATCGCGTGGTACATGCAATGTTAACATTTTGTGTTCATTTTTGGTACTTTTAAGCACAAAAATTAACAAAAAGGCCCACAAAATATTGCAATATTGAACTTTGTTCCTGTGATGTATTAATGGTTGGAAAGTGGTTAAAGGGCATTGCCACCCCTTTAACTAAGCTTTGTATATAGCTAAAGAATCCCAATACCTACTTTTCATTATACTTCCCTTTTCCAAAGATGAAAAACCCGCAGCTGTCACCTCTCCAGGTATCAGCTGTTCTGTAAGTTTAGAAGCATCTTTGGAGAAGGGTAAGTATAGGGAAAAGTAGCTTTGGGGTTCCTTAAACTATCTAAATATTTTTTTGAGAGTGTGGAGATGCCCTTTAATACATTGGCAGGACATGTGCAGGTAAGCGGCTATAGGGAAATACATGTATTTCATTGGGGTAAAAAATCTCTGCTCCTTTGCCAGGAGAGCCACTAGGGGGACTGGCACTGGGAACAAATTACTCTCCTTTCAATAGAAGTCAATGGTGGCACAGTCCTGCAATTGGGAGCCATTGGCTTCTATTAGATACAGGATTTCCTGAGCAGACCTTTCAAGCTGTCCAATCACTGGGGATCGATATAACATTGCCCCTTTGGGGTCCTTTTCTCTATGTTGATGCTTGTTTTGTGCCCTGGATTATATAAGGTCTCACTCCCTATAATGACATATTTAATTGCCCTTTTTGTTTTGCACACTACAAGTAAAGTGATTATTCCATTTAATTGTATGATATGGTTGAGCTTGGATAATTGTGAGCAGTTTGGCACGAGGAGAACATCCGTTATGTTGCCACAGCTTTAAATTGCCTTAAATGCTTACAGCTGGGAAATTTCAAACCAAGGTCTGTTATATCCTTCAAAGCCCCCGACCCGCTATCATTTCTTCTATAATAGTATTTACAGAACAGGCTTTCTTCATCTTTCAACGACTTTCCTATTAGCTGGGTTTATGCAACTTAGGAGACCTGTGTAGAGAACTGTCTAGTCTGTCGGGTTGCTGGTCATTGGAAATGTCTTTTATTTCCAAGAAATACATGGAACAAAAAAGGAAATGGTCTATTTATTATTAATGTCCCCCAGGGGTAACATTTCATTGTATAAGGGCTTCCAGGGAGGCAGAAAGGCAAGGACCCTCCTGGACTGTGGGCCTGAGACCATGTGATGTTATGAACCTGCAGAAAGTCAGTGTCTCAAGGTTAATACAGAAATCCTGAGAGCTAGATTGATTCCTTTTCTTACCCAAAAGTTAATGTTTTTGGGGTTTAGTTTCCCTTTAAATAGTATACATCCACTTACATGTCTATTTCTGTTTAATAACTGTAGCATTTACAGACCGGTAAATAAAGTAGTATAACGATATAAAGGTCAGGTTCACCCAACAGAAAAATCACGTAAATCTTAATTATTACCCCAAAGAGTGCAATACTCAACCCACACCCCAATCCACTAGTAAGGATCCTTTTGTTTTGGGATTAACTTGCCTTTTAAGAAGCTGCCATTTAACACTGTTTAGTATGAAACCCCATTCAATTGCTGTTACAGAGATATAATATATATCCTGGACCTGCTGTGTAACTTGAATACACTAGGATTGAAATGCAGTGACGTGTTGCCATGATAAAATATTTCTTTCTATTCCATAGCTTGTTTGAATGCTTCCAGCCATGCAGTGTGATCAAAGGGAAGGGGAAGTTCTACCTGCATTAAACCTTTCCAGATGTGGTCAATGTGTGTTCCTTCTGTTCTAAATTATTCTGGTCTCTAATTCTAGTTTCACGCATTGGGTCAAGATCCTGCCTATGAAAATGATCGGTTGTATCATTGCGTGTTACCATTTGCTACCTATATAAATAAACCTGCAACTGGGATTCATTCATTCATTCTTTAATGTGTTTAAAGGGAAAGTCCAGTCCCAAAATGAACTTACATACAGGTAAATCAACCCCTAAACCCTAAATGGTAATAGTTTGAAATCTGTCTAAGTCTAACCTGAAATCCTGCACAATGTCCTGTTTCCCCTGTTTCTACTTCCTGGTTCTTCCAGCTAGTAACTGTCAGTTATGAATTTGACAGTTGACATCATAGCCAATGACTGAACGTGAATCCCCTGTCTGACTCTTCTGAGCATGCCCAGGCTCAGTACAGGCTCAGTACAGGTTTCTAAATTGCTCAGTTTCCATGAGGCATCCAGAAGCATAGCGGGCATACATTAATGAATTCATAGGACAAACTAAAGGGCATGTTCATTCCCAAAAAGATTTTACCCAACACCATTGGTATAATTAGGAATTAATGCCCCCCCAGCAAACCTATGATTGGGGCCCCTCTCCCTGCTTTATGTACAGTCTTTTTCTGGAGGCTGTATCTGTAGGGGTACATTATCCACTATATAACTAGTTCTTAGCTATGTCATCAGTTATAATCATTGGTGCCACATAACTTACTAATACTTGTGTGCTATAGAAAACATTGCACATACTTTAAGAGATTCAAAATGATACCAAAGCAGGAGCAAAAGATTCTGGACTCTCCATACAAATAAGCTAAACAGCCAGTTAGTATCTTATTGCTGGTCCCTGCTATGGCGAATCCCCATACCGATTGGAAATGGGAAGCAGCTGGCTATGAAGAGATGTTACACTGCCAAGTAGTGAAATCTGAATAATGCAGTGTCTATAAAACAAATTGAAATAAAACAAAAATACAGGAAACAAAAGAACAAGACTAAATAACACGCACAATAACACATCTTGTTAATGATACACAATTGTATGAAATTTATAAATACATTAGATATTACCCCCGAGATATGAGCACACAATGGGCCATAGCTGAACATTTGGACATGACTTGTGTCTGCATAGTAGATACAATATGAAAGACACACAGCCAATAGCGATCTATAGGGAAAACCGATTAGGTTTGCTACTTATATTCTTAGAAAATGCAGAATACGGTACATTATTCAAAACCCACCGTTTCCCTTATACACTAGCAGTTGTACCCGGCGTTGCCTGTGCACACAAAGTATTTTTTACATGCAGGTGTGTGTTTGGCTTAGATGGAAGAGACGGGGGGAAAAGTGCACAGTTGGTAACGTACGTCATGTATTTAATAGTTATGAGTTGAGGAGGGACGTATAGCACATAAGTATAGCAAAACTTTATATACAATATCAGTTTTTCCACCGTAAATATACAAATGTTGTGTTGAACATGCTACATGGAATTTGCCGTGGGGAAAACGTTTATTGCAACTGAATATCGCAGCACTTGAGTTGACTGACAGGCGTCAGTGTCTCTGAAGCATGTGACCTGTGGCTCTTTGTCTGTGTAGTTAAATCCGGGCTACATTCTGTCTGAAATCTATCAGGGTGATACACCAATGGGCGCACTGCTCCTGATTTGGAGTTTAAGTCACACTAACCGATGTTATGCAAGCGAATTGTTATATGCCGTAATCGTCATTCTATTGCGGCACTTTAAACGCCAGCTAATAGCTGCCGTTAAAAGTGCCAGAACAGAAAAGCCTCAGGTAGTGATGTTCTGAGCACCGCTATCGGCATATAACATCGCTGGGCTGTTTGCATCGGGTTGCAGATAGCGGAGCTCGGTGCATCGACGTTTGTGTTTTTATTTAGCATGCTCTATATTTTGCACATCTGTTAGCAGTGTGTCCCTTTGTTTGCACTTTAACACTTTATCCTTGCACAAGGACCACTTTATATTGACTATTAGATCCCAATCTATAAATTAACTTTCTGGTTCGAATTGAATTGAACATAGTCTTTCCAGGGTTTATATTTGTAAATAAATGTTATTCATATCACCAATAGTAACATAGTCTTTCCAGGGTTTATATTTGTATATAATGTGGTCATATCACCAATAGTAACATAGTCTTTCCAGGGTTTATATTTGTTATAAATGTGATTCATATCCACAAATGTAACATGTCTTTCCAGGGTTATATTTGTATATAAATTGATTCATATCACCAATAGTAACATAGTCTTTCCAGGGTTTATATTTGTATATAAATGTTGTTCATATATCACCAATGTAACATAGTATTTCCAGGGTTTATATTTGTATATAAATGTATTCATATCACCAATAGTAACATAGTCTTTCCAGGGTTTATATTTGTATATAAATGTGATTCATATCACCAATAGTAACATAGAGAAAGAGAGATCATACATGACAGAAAATCACAGCATAAGAGACCACACGATTCATCACAACCCCAAAAAATGCCTGTGTGTACCCAGCCTCACAATTCACTTTTCAATTGATCACTAAGAACTATAATGTTCAGAATACTTTCTATCTCAATTAGCTAATAAGGGGATCTCTATCTGGGAAAATGTGGGTGCATGTTGATTGGTTCAACTACTTTTTCACATTTATCTTATCCAAAAATGTTAGTGTAACTTGTGTCAACCATGCTTGTAACATGCTCTCTGTACAAGTACAATGCAAATCCTTCCAAATATATCCTTCCTACAGCAAATAGCATTTCCAAAACAAATACCAATGTGTTTCTCATTTTGTAATTTTCATGTTCAATATTCGTCTTTACTAACTTGAATTAGTTACCGTATATACTCAAGTATAAACCAAGATTTTCAGGCTTTAAAAAAATCCTGAAAATCGAACCTCGATTTATAGTGGGGTTGGTTTATACTCTAGTATATATGGTAAATTTTACATGGCAAATGGATTTTAGGTCTCTATAACGTGCAAAACAAAATGTAATTTTTCATTATCTCTATTCTTTTAACTTAAAGGAGTTTTGAACTTTTAATCGAAAACATAATTCTGCAATAGTAATGATTCCTAGGAGAATTCAGCCTCCCAATCCCACAACCCCCTGCAAGTAGCACATTTTCCCATTGGCCAAGTCTGGAATCAGGAAGCAGAAACTTGGGTACAGTAAGTAGAGTAAAACCAATACTGCAAATGTTTATTTTACTAGCAGTTAAGGTTTTCACCTAGATAAAAGTTCCCCTTTAATAATGATTTTCTTTTTTTCCTATATGACAGACCCCCCCCCCCTCCAACTCATCTCTTCCCTTCCCAGTGGGTACTGTGATATTATTTAGATTAATGTACATGTTTGAAAAAGAAACATCATTTTCAAAATTGTTTAATAAATAAACATTAGAGCTCGCACACAGAGAATTAACACGTTGCCTTTTGCAAACAACTTGTAAAAAAACATATTACAGCCATAGCAGATAATGTATTAAAACAGACTTGCATTTTACCATATTAACTTAAAGTAATACTGACACTACTAGATAAATAAGCTACGGTAATATTAGAGCTGCATGTCATAAAAAGGCACATTTCATATATCAGTTCAGGCCATTTATTGTTTAACTGAAAGTGTGGCTGCAGCAGGTTAGTGCAGCGGTAGGTAAGTAGGGGGCTAGGTAAGTAGAGGGATTGGTAAGTAGAGGGGTAGGTAAGTCGAGCGGTAGGTAAGTTAGAGTGGTAGATAAGAGAGGGGTAGGTAAGTAGAGGGGTAGGTAAGTAGAGGGGTAGCTAAGTGGAGGGGTAGGTAAGTAGAGTGGTAGATAAGAGAGGGGTAGGTAAGTAGAGGGTAGGTAGGTGGTAGGTAAGTAGAGGGGTAGATAGAGTGGTAGGTAAGTAGAGTGGTTTTATGCACACATGTTAAGTTGATCAGAAAAGATTTTTACACCAAAGTAATTTTTAATTAGCCAACAAGGCTTTAGTCTAGGGGCAGCACTTTTGGTCACAATTCAGGCGCAGCTGATAGACAAACATCTATTTATGAAGGCACGGCATTGCAAAGTTGCGATACTGCCTCTTTACCATCATTGTAAACTACCGGTAGCAATCGACAGTTTACTATGTTGCCCATATTGTAAAATAATGACCGAGGTACAAAATGGCGATACTGCACAATATTTCACTACCAAGCCAAATCAACTATTGGATACAGCAGTGATCTTTAACAGCCATGGTTATAAAATAACGAGGTGGATTTTACATTACTTTGCGTCTGTCTCATTAGCAGTCATTACAAACCCACAGTATTGTATTGTCAAGTGTTTATAAACATAGCCCATAGCACTGTGAAGAGGCAGGCTACACAATATCTACCATTATCCTCAATAAAAAGGTTGCCAACCCCGTAAAATCTTAATTTCTTCATTGTGAAACAGAGGCATCAGTTATGGAAACAATTTTGAAACTATTTTGAACAACTTCTGTCAGGAACACAAGTGTCACCAGCAATTGTCCAGCACCAATCATAAGGCTGCTCAGATTGACTGACCTGTGTGTATCGGCCTTAACAATGCGTATTGCTTTAGCCATTTCACAAGTAGAGTTGTTTAAAAGAGTTATTGGAAAAAAAAATGTATTGTTTCTCAAATCATATACGGGATCGACTTTTCAATAGATCCAAAAATGTTGAGCGGTTTATCAGGAAAGCAACGATCAGGTCAGGCAGAAAAATGACCATCGATCTTAATTTCAGACCCATCTTGACTAAGATTTAAAGATCGGAGCCTCAAGGTGGGATGTTTTAAGCAGTTCTTCCAATCGAATTTTTGATCGTTGCACTCGATTGGAAATCTGGTTGGAAACATCCAATGATTTATTTTCTTTCCACTATAGCTCTCAGTCTATTGAATAAGGAACAAAGACTTCTGGGAATTGACCATGTTTACACATGGAAGCTCTTAGGAATACTATGTCTTTTTAAAGACACTCTGGGTTATTCAATAAAAGTTCTTATCTTTTAAAATGGTGCTAATTTTACCCCAACCAATCAGATGTTAGCTTTAAAATGTTAAATAAAATCTGATTGGTTGGAGCAAAATTAGCACCATTTTAAACAATAAGAACTTTTATTGAATCTCCCTGACAGTGTTCCTAAGAGCTTCCATGTGTAAACATGGTAAATTCCCAGAAGTCTTTGTTCCTTATTTGCATATTGCTGAAAAGTATCAAATCCTGAATTCTCTCCCTACCTTATTTAATGTATTAGTGACGTCAGTCTATTGAATGAATCCTTCAAAAATCTCTAATTACAGGTGGGATTCAGTATAAACAACTAACACCTAAATTCCTCCATTAATACATGTCAATGTCTGACTACATCACAGTTCCTAACAATGGGTTGCCTGGCAGCTTTCACTTTAAAAGAAAATGAGAAAACATAGGACCTAGAACAAGTTTAAGTTGTAGAAGTTCGATTTTGGGGCTTTGAATTGGACACAATTTGTATGACAGGGTCTAGGTATGAACATATGGGAGGGAAGAGGGGATTGAAAGGATGGTAACTGGTACATTTGTGAACAGAAATGTAAAACACAGGACACTGGAGATGAACAATATTAATTTTATTTTTGAACAGGCCTGTGACCTTGCTACTAAGTGCAGGTTATCCTCTACCTGCTTCCAGAGAGACCTGTAATGCATAGTTTGTCATAGGGTGTCATAGTTTGTCATAGTGTGTCATAGGTTGTCATAGTAACCATTTCTCATTTTTAAGTTTAATTTCATGCAGGCCCCAATGGCTGAGAAAAAAAAAGAGTTTGGAAATTTGTTGGCAAAGGCCACATAAATGAGTTTCCCAGTTTTTGGCTGCTGGGGCCAACCATAGTCAAATCTCTCTTAACAGTGGATGCATTGTCCAAAGCTCATTATTTCTACTTCCAGTCGTCAAGTTATTTGTTATTCTATCCCAGTTCTCTGTTTTGTTGTGTCATAGGATCGGACTACTTCAGACTGGGAAACGACACCGTGTTCTTCTTGGGAAAATGCGTAGCCATCTAGAAAGAAGGGATAGGGGAAAAAATAAAGGAGGAAAGGAAAGAATTTGAAGAATGGCACATTGTACAAAAGGCTGAAATATATCAAATGACCTTGATTGTGGACAAGCAGATTTCCTTTGTAACTAAACCACAACCATAAACTGTAAACGGCCTAATCTTCAGGCTAAAGATTTTTATTTGGCAGGAAGTATTTAAACGTTCATATTTTGGCCTGGTATAATCTGGGTGAACAATGAAAAAAAATCAATAAAGCTCTGTTAATAACATAGTAATATAATAATAATAGTTTAAGTTTGTCAGATGATCTACTAACCCTAGTTATAAAAAAAATCATCAGACATATATAATAAGAGGTGCAAAAATGTGCCCGAGTTGTTAATTTGAAACAACCAATCAGATGTTACCTTTTTACTGGTCTACTACTATTATTTGATAGCCTCTGATTGGTTACTGCAGATCAACAGCACAGGCAACATTTTGCATCTCTTATCAAATAAGCCCCATAGGATCCAGGCCAATACAGGTAAACCCCATGAAAATTCAAAACAAAGAGGTTTAAAGGATAAGTACACTGGAAAACTAAATTATGGTCAAATGGAAGATGCAGCTTTAAAATTGCTTTTGGCATATTTTTTTTCCCTAAGCCCCCTCAGAGCCTACCTGTTGAGATTTAAAGTTGCTGACATATTGTTAGCTGCATGTTTAGGTCCTCCCCTCCGAGATTATCATCTACCTCCTGATTGGTAAGCCTCAATAGGTAAGGCTCGTCCGCTACGTGGGCTCCATGCACGTGACGTCACTTAACAAGATTGACGCACTGATGTCACATGACAAGATTGACATCATGCGTGCAAACGTCTGTGCGCGCACTGACACATGGAGCACACGGAGCGGACGAGGCTGACAGTTCACCGTGACCACATAGGGGATCACTCAATCGACTGTGATTTTCCAACATACCCGATCGGCCTTTTAATTTTTCCGGCTGACCGACCGATACACAGTAATATCAGTAGGTCCGGAAATTTGATTTTGTATACCCAGCCTAAAAGCACAAGATTATTAAAAGATTCTATAATCAGAGGCCAAGGGATCCGCACAAAAAATGATAATAGCAAATGTGCGTCCGATTAACATAAACAGTGGGGCCTGCTATGCGATCGGATCGCAAAACCTTGTCGGAATCGTGTGAGAATCATGCCAGTGCGGCCTAGCCCTAAGAGTCTGTGGTTGTGTTCTCTACTTAGAATGGAGTAAAGTTGGGTACCCACATTAGCGATATAGGGACGATTTTGTTGGTACAGACGGGATTGGCCCTATATCACTAATGTGTGTATAGCTGAAACGGATGTTTCTGATATTGACGAACGTTCGGCTTCCACATTGGAAACGGTCGTTCTGACTAGAAAATTTCCCTCAGTCGCGGCTGGCCCCCTGTAATAAAGTATAGGGAGTATGGCAGTCACAAACGTTCTCCCTATACTTTATATTGCAGACTTTAAAGATTCTGTCTATCGTCTTTGACAGACTGATACTGTGTGTACCCACTTTAAGTTAATAGACAGAATATGTATAAGAACATAAGGACAGACAGATCTAAAAACCCATAATGAAGAACCCCTATAAAACTGGGAGTCAGGAAACATTCGTCAATTACCAATACCAGTATTTTATGGGAGCATTGTTACTTTATGGCACTATGAAAGACTGCAATGGTGAGCCTATGGGTGATACCACACTTTCACAAAACTTTTTTTAATGCGGTTACATAGGGCCCTGTTTATAAACCCATAGTATTATACATTATCGATACCGCCGGTATATAAAGACAGCTAATCGCACGGTTCGTCAATCTACTTTACGGTAACATGACCGCGGTCATGTACTGCTGCAGTCATTAAAGACAGTATTCCATGGCCTGTACCGACACAGAATACTGAAAAATAAATGTGAAAAAATAATAAGAGTACTGGGATACTTTTCCTATGGACTAACAGTTTATTTAGTTGACAGAGCTGTACTCATGAAGGGGGTTTAGCCCTCGAAAGTTTGTCAACTAAATAAACTGTAAGGGCTAGGCCACACTGCTGCGCTTTTTTTGCGTTCTTTTTCCATCTCATTGAAAACGCTGCAACGCACCGAAAACGCGTCTTTTTCGGGTGCGTTGCGATTTGCGTTCCGCATTTTAAATCGCATGCGTTTTTCAATAGTTAATGAAAAAATGCATGCGCAAACGCAATGAAATCGCACATGAAATCGCATGCGATTCCGTGTGCGATTGCGTTTGCGTTGCAGTGTGGCCGTGCCCTAAGTCCATAGGAAAAGTATCACAGTACTTATTATTTTTTCACATCTATATAATGGACTAATACGGCACTACAATAATTTTCTATACCTGAAAAATAAAGAAGCATTATAAAGTGACGATTGTTAACGGTATTTTACACTGCCGGTAAAGGCGCGATACGTGCAACGTAATCCTGTGTACATAAAAGCAGCCTATTTTCCAACAATTTCTACATAACTTTAGGGAACGTAGCTGCAGTGTCTGATATCTTCATCCATGACTAGAAGACCTGATTTTAACTGATGATAGCCTAGGGTCTCACAGATATTAAAGTACAAATAAATGTCTTTTTGCTAGGAGCTCCCTTCTTAGTAACCATACCTGCTACACACTTTAATTAAAATCCAATCTCCACCTGCCTGGCGTGCACAGGGGTAAAGCTAAGCTGCTGTATTATTTACAGTCACATACTTACACGATACACTTTGCTGGACAGAATTAGCACGAAAGAGGCTTGGGGGGGTTTTTCTGCCAAGTCTCTTCAACAAGTGGTCACGTTCGTTCAAGCTGCAATGAGATGAAATAAACATTACCTTCAGTGCATGACAACCGGAGAGGAAGCAGCTGCTTAAAATGTGGAATAGTCTCTTATTACCAGACCGGACTACCCTGATACATTGCTGGGCAAGAGAATCTACATGCAGGAAACCAGCGTCTTATCACCAGGACAGGGCACCATACTCTGTGACTTTAAAGAAGAAGTAGATTTGCTTTTCACACAGTAGCCACAGCACAAAACAGTGTAGGACTAACGAGAAATTCTGGTTATTCTTTACGTATACCCCAATGTATACCAAGGGTAGGACATGGATAGGATTCTGTTAAATGAGTACTGCTGGCCATACACGGACCAAACGCTACACCGATTCAGGGTAGGATCCAGTTCATTTGACCTGGAGGTTTGCCTCTGGATTGGAAAAAAGAAAAATATTCAAAAGGGTAGCCGTTGACAGCCTGGTAACTACAGACCTGTAAATCTGGCTACAGACCATAGGATTTCTTTGTTGCGAATTAGCAATGCTCCGCTGTGTGTGGTCCATAAAGGACTGCATGATCCACCATGGTTTTCCAACATGTCCTAATGCCCATTCATCCAATTTGGATGAACGAATGGTTGGACATCTGTCGCGGCCAACATTTTGGGTTGGTCGGCCCAAAATATTGGATGGTTGGTCCAAGCTTAAGTTTAACATCGGTGGTTGGAAAGATACTGGAAACTTTGTTTAATTGGTAAATCTAAATATTGTTCAGTGGTCTATCAGTGTGTGCACCAGGCCTCAACAGAAATCTGTTTGCATTGTGTTAATTAACGTGTTGACAGATTTTTGTTTTAGATTAAATGATAATATTATACACAGGGCAACTACCACACAACAGATCTAATGTGCAATCAAATCAACCACAAAATGATTGTCCCAGGTGGTCGTGGGAACAAGACAGGAACTTAATCCATTACTGTATATACTCAAGTATAAGCCATGGTTTCACAGTGAAGATTGAAGACTGCCCAGGCAAGTTAACACTGAATGGGAGTGGCGGCTCTCGGGGGGAGGGCAGTAATTCCATACAGTAACCCCCAATTCCTTGCCACTGCAGATACTCGAGTATATACGGTAACTTCTTATGTTGTTCTGCAGTGAGATTTAGTTTTGAATGTCTGTACATAAATCTCTCATTGCTATTCCATTCATGCACAGCCACTATTAATCTGGCTATAAATATCCCCTTTTTAGTTGATTGCACAACGGCTTCTAACAAAATCTGTAGTTAGTTTATTGCACATCTACAAACCTGTCTCATTCCATTATATCCTCCAAAATTCCCTTTAAATAGGTACACTATTGAGAAATGCATTACACAGAGCTGTGCTTAGATCAGGTTCACTTCATTATCCTCCCTGTGCTGTTCTGCACTACGTTGTTTCTATAAGTACAGTATAACTACTAATGTTGGAGGGTATGTTACATGGGGATCAATCATTTAGATGGTGCTGAGCTATCACATTCACCATAGGCCCATTATACTGGGAGCTGCAATAGTGACTGACAAATAATTTTTGTCTCAAAATAACCAATCCCATCACTGGCGGGGATGTTCCTCCAGATAAAGGATCAGTAGTATTGAGACATACACTGGCAGATATTGTCCGAATTCCATCAGGATCCAACAGACCATTCTATGGTTCCCATTTCATAAACAAGCTGGATACAAAGCAGGTCAATTTAAAAAATATATTTGAACTGCAAGTCAATTAAGAATGGGAGCTGTCATACTGGTTTTCTAAACAGAGGAATTCTCAAAAGACCACAACTAAAAACAAAGCAGCCACTCGTGTGTACCAGTAATTTGTGCACGTAAGGAAAGCTTGGTCTTAAGGCTTTTTATTTGAATAAGTATTAATTTATTAAGGGGCATATTTATAAACGTCCGTTAACTTTCCGCCACCGGGTTTCCTGGCATTTTTGTCACAATCGGAATTACCACAATTCCTAAAATGGCGAAACCCAGCGGGTTAATGTTTCTGGCAAATCGTAGACATCGCATCAGTTACCGTTTGCTTCTATTTATAAAGCGTCAGTAACTGTATTCTCGCGTTAAGTTCGCCCGTTTCAATCCGTCAACTTTGAGTTGGCAGAAACAGCCGAGCTTGCAAAATGGCCCCCTCTCCCCCAAAGGCTAAGAGGGGGTGCTGGGAAAGGATTGTGCTGCGGGTGGTCGCATCAGAAATATGATTGGTTTCTGTATAATCATGTGCATAAATTGACCAATCAAAATTGGATTAGGTCCTTCAGCAAACCTATATAAAGAGGTCCAAACCCTGCGGAGCTCAGAAGTCATCGCAGTTGATGCCAGAAGAAGAGGTCGGCAACATCAACTCCGTTAATGTTGCCAGTGCCGACCGCGTCACTGGCGCCCGTGTGTTAGCAACGTCAATGGAGGTGGTGCCGCTGGATGGAAGAAAGAAGACACGCCAAAGTTGCAAATTTTGCCCCAACCAGATCTTATTTTGCAACCAATCAGATCTTATTGAACATTTGAAAGCTAAAATCTGATTGGTTGGGTCAAAATTAGCACCATTTTATACAATAAGAACTTTTATTGAATAACCCTAATAATCTTAGCGAAGAGAGCTAACATTTTTGCTTTTTGCCCCGATGATCGCCTTTATAAATATGGCAATAATTTTTTCCACTGCGAAAATAAAGATCTTTTATAAATATGCTCCTAAGTCTTGGGTTTACTTATAATAGTTTGTTTACTTTGCTATAAGCCAGGGATGTCAAACTTGCGGCTGCAGCCAGGAATGCTGAGAGTTGTAGTTTTCAAACATCTGTTCAATATCCCTGATATAAGCATTGTTACAGAGTGCAAGTCTTGCCTATTAGAAGCCTGTATTATTTCCCATAGTGGTGAAACCTAGTGTGAATGAAACATTCCACAATGATGTAATCCTCAAGAGTTCTGAGGTCACTAGTTAGTTTGATGAACTGATAGAAACATATTGCCCAGCAATCCACGAAAAAAAAAAAAAGCTTTTGGGAGATCCGGTACTTATACATCATCAACTACATTACATTAATAGACTGCACAGCTTTGCACTGAACCCAATCTATAACTAGGGAGTGAACACCTTATTATCTACTGTATCAACCTTATTATCCACTGTATCGACCCTATTATCCACTGTATCTACCTTATTATCCACTGTATCTACCTTATTATCTACTGTATTGACCTTATTATCTACTGTATCGACCTTATTATCCACTGTATCGACCTTATTATCCACTGTATCGACCTTATTATCCTCTGTATCTACCTTATTATCCAATGTATCGACCTTATTATCTACTGTATTGACCTTATTATCCACTGTATCGACCATATTATCTACTGTATCAACCTTATTATCTACTGTATTGACCTTATTATCTACTGTATCGGCCTTATTATCTACTGTATCTACCTTATTATCTACTGTATCGACCTTATTATCCACTGTATCTACCTGTTATCTACTGTATAGACCTTATTATCCACTGTATCTACCTTATTATCTACTGTATCCACCTTACTATCCACTGTATCTACCTTATTATCTACTGTATCAACCTTATTATCTACTGTATCTACCTTATTATCTACTGTATCGACCTTATTATCCACTGTATCTACCTGTTATCTACTGTATCGACCTTATTATCCACTGTATCTACCTTATTATCTACTGTATCAACCTTATTATCTACTGTATCGACCTTATTATCTACTGTATCGACCTTATTCACAGTCTCTACCTTATTATCTACTGTAGCAACCTTTTTATCTACTGTATCTACTGTACCTTATGTACTGTATCGACCTTATTATCTACTGTATCGACCTTATTATCCACTGTATCGACCTTATTATCTACTGTATCAACCTTATTATCCACTGTATCAACCTTCTTATCTACTGCATCGACCTTATTATCCACTGTATCTACCTTCTTATCTACTGCATCGACCTTAATATCCACTGTATCTACCTTATTATCCACTGTATCTACCTTATTATCTACTGTATTGACCTTATTATCCACTGTATCGACCATATTATCTACTGTATCTACCTTATTATCCACTGTATCGACCTTATTATCTACTGTATCGACCTTATTATCTACTGTATCTACTATACCTTATTATCTACTGTATCTACCTTATTATCTACTGTACTTTATTATCTACTGTATCTACCTTATTATCTACTGTATCTACCTTATTATCTACTGTATCTACTGTACTTTATTATCTACTGTAATCTACCTTTATTATCCACTGTATCTACCTTATTATCTACTGTATCTACCTTATTATCCACTGTATCTACCTTATTATCTACTGTACTTTATTATCTACTGTATATACCTTATTATTCTACTGTATTTACCTTATTATCAACTGTATATACCTTATTATCTACTGTATCGACCTTATTATCTACTGTATCTACTGTGCTTTAAGCTTTCATCACAGTATTTAGTGATGAATGGAAATATATTTGAGTTTGATAATAAAGTATGACAGTGTCAGGATACATTTATCACATATATTGTGACTATTCAATACACAAAAAAATCAGACAGGACAATATAGGAAACGGGAAAGTGCAGCAGGTGCCATTGGTACATTTCATGTACAGTGATACCACTGGATTTGGTTTCTTCATTCTTTAGCTATAGGAAGGACATTGCACTTTAAACAATAAACATACTGTCCTCGTTCTCCCTGAGAGGTAGTGTGTCTGGTCATTTAGTCCCATTGCTGATCTATACCACCAATGAACTGCAGCCTTGTTCCCAGCAGTTATCTTTAGATCAATGAAGGTGACGCCGCCAAGCGTATCAGTGCATTTGACTTATGATTAAGTTCTATGGAGCAATACACCAAGCACTGTACCAGGAAACACTTTCTGTTTTCAAGCCCCATGGCTGTTAAAGCAATACTGTCGTTTTTCCCTGTGTATTTCATTTATAAAGGGAAGTATATTTTGCAAGAAAAAAAATCAATTCGGTTGTGTACAGCATTAATAAAATGGTTTCTATCACAGACATTTTCTGATGGCGTGTGTGGTAAAGGATGGCATACCCATACACTTTTCTTCGGATGTTCTCGATAATACCGTACCGTCCAAAACACTACCTGATCCGTTCTATTTTGCCGATCGACTTGCGATCGCAATACAAAATATATAATACAATCAATTGTTATTGTTGTGGATTCATAAAGCGTATTCCATGGCACTTTACAATTACATATATACATGCACATCAGGCCCTGCCCCCAAGAGCTTACACTCTAAGCACATTTATTTGACACATACAACCTATCAGTATGTCTGTATGATTGTGCCCAGAGGAAACCCACGCAAGCACGGGGAGAACATACAAACTCCTTGCAGATGTGTCCAAGGGTGGAATCGAACTCAGGACTTCAGCGCTGCAAGGCATCTGTGCTAACCACTGAGACACCATAATTCCAATGATCTTAAAGCCTGACATTGATTTGATTGGCTTGATTGAATATATCATGTGTGGCTGCAGTTATATGGGAAGATTTACAGCTGAAACCTGTAAAAGATATATGGTTCATAGGATTTGGAAGTAACGATTGGCTGCACACCCTGCAGCAATCGATTGTGTATGGCAGGCTTCAGTGAGTTGGGCTAGCGTATTACACAGCTATAGTAACTATAGGAAGTTTGCACAATCAGATTGCTAAAGCTTGTATATACAGGCTGATATTTAGGTTGGATTGAATGTGATTTTCAACCTTTGGTATGAACATTTGTTCAATCATGGACAATTGTGTGATTACCTAATATATCAACATTGTCTTGTTTCCAGTTCATAACAATGAGACAGCCAATAAGCTGTAAGAACCAAAGATGTAAAACAATTACTGAAATCCTTTAAACTGTCTCAAAATATTTATAGTAAATTATCCTATAACATTGATGTATCGGGTGAAGTGCGGACGGGAAGGGATTTTTGCCCTTGATAAGAAGCCGCTGTTGCCCACATTACGATCTAACACCCCATCAATTCCTGATTTTTTTTAATATGACTTCATCATAACTTTGGAGTCAGCCATCTGCCTGGAATCCCTGTCTCTAGTTTTAATCCCTTTCATTCCATTGTGTTTCCATTCTGTGCAATCTCCCCCTCCACTGAGATGTGATGGTGATGTGTCTTGGTAACAGTGTTAAACCTTCTGCACTTTCTCATGACATGGAAGCTGTGAATGATCTACAGGCAGAAGGGAAGTAGACAGAACAGTGGAACATGGTCCTAGGTTTAGCAGTGTTTGGTCCTGTTATACTAAGATTCCAGGTGTTATAAACTCAGTCAATGGAACTGTTTTGGGGACACATTAACAAGTATCCCACACAGTCCCTTCTCCATGACAGGTTGAAATTGAACCTCCCAAGTATAAGGAACTTCTCAGTATATTCCTTATATATTCACATACAGAACCTTTTCTCTAATTCTAGATCTGAGTGATTTAAATAAGGACAATTTAATGCCGTTTTCTCTCTCCTCTCACGTGCAATAGAAGCCTTTGCCTTGTAGACGGCAATGAGGGTAAAGCTCACAATGGGGGCCAGAAGGCATTAAGCAGCCTATTGAGCAGCCTATAGGAGACATTCGCCTGGACCGGCAGTGCTTTGTCCCAGCCGACAGCTCGCTAGCAGCGAACAGTCAGGACCAATTGTTTGTGCATTGTTCCCAACGAACCCAACCCAGACTAATGTTCTGTTTTACTGAGAAACCCACATTTGTGCTACATCATTAGTGTCTTTCATGGTCAGGGATGTGACACTGATGACAAATCTGACATGAATTGCTGAATGTTGTTGGTATCGAGAGCTATTGGGCAAGGAGGAGAATTTCCACCGCTGGTTCCCCTTTACTTACAGTAGAGGGAGACGATAACATCAGCCCATGTATGGCCACATCGAATGATTGTTCTGTATAAAGAATATATGGAATCGTTGCTTCTGTATATAATATATATATAATAATGCAATGTTCCAATCAGCTATACAACCACCTCCAGGATTTCCTAATGTCCCGGTTACTGCTCACTTAGCTCCATCACAGTGTAGTAGGTACAGTAAGTTCTGTATATAACCCAGTCTCAGCATTCACCTCAGGCAGCTGCAGGGTTAATATTGATACAGATCTCTATGCTGCTGTCAATCACAGGGCAGACTGGGTACATTTTTGAAGCATACAAATGCTGCTTCTCACTCAGAGCTCAATTGACAATGTAACAATCTATATAAGAAACAATGTAACAATCTATATAACAAACAATGTAACAATCTATATATAAGAATCTATATAAGAAACAATGTAACAATCTATAAAAAACAAACAATGTAACAATCTATATAACAATGTAACAATCTATGTAACAATCTATATATAACAATCTATATAAGAAACAATGTAACAATCTATATAAAACAAACAATGTAACAATCTATGTAACAATCTATAAAACAAACAATGTAACAATCTATGTAACAATCTATATAACAAACAATGTAACAATCTATATAACAAACAATGTAACAATCTATATAACAATGTACCAATCTATATAACAAACAATGTAACAATCTATATAAGAAACAATGTAACAATCTATATAACAATGTAACAATCTATGTAACAATCTATATAACAAACAATGTAACAATCTATGTAACAATCTATATAACAAACAATGTAACAATCTATATAACAATGTACCAATCTATATAACAAACAATGTAACAATCTATATAAGAAAAAATGTAACAATCTATATAACAATGTAACAATCTATATAAGAAACAATGTAACAATCTATGTAACAATCTATATAACAATGTTACAATCTATATAACAAACAATGTAACAATCTATATAAGAAACAATGTAACAATCTATATAAGAAACAATGTAACAATCTATATAACAAACAATGTAACAATCTATATAACAAACAATGTAACAATCTATTTAACAATCTATATAACAAACAATGTAACAATCTATGGACACCGGGAGAAGTAGACCAGCAGACAGCACAGTGCAGGTCCATGCATTGTATGAATTCTAGAACTATCCTCAAAACTGTAATTAAAGGTTATATATTTTTCAGATATGGCATAACAATTACATTTGTAAGAGAATTTACAGAGGGTCGCTGTACTCCATGTTTGGGTTTTTCTTGGGTTAAAGTTGCGCTAACCAATATACCCTTTGAATTGAATCAACCCTGTCATCACATCATCAAGAAGTGATGTGAGATTTACCTGGAGCAATAGAGTTCTCTGGGTGAATCTCGCCTATGTTTTTTTCCCCATGCGCTACGGAATGTGCATAAGTAACACATAATAGTGTTCTCACTAATGCATTCTGTTTGCGGTGCAGTATTGCATTTCAATGACACTGTTGCTTGCATCTGTATCCAGAAGTACATGCATCTCATTGCTATATACCAGGGTTTCTCTCAGGGTGTGCTGGTCTAAGTACCAGAGCTGTGCCTCACAATTTTGGTAGTGGAAATATTTCACTGTTATAGCTTATATTTTAGTTATGTTTTAATGATATTGGATAGTCAATGGCTCATTGTTTGTGCCATCAGCTTGAGATTAAATAGTCTATCGCATAGCTACACGTGGCCCCAGAAAAACATTAATCTTGTTTCATTGCCAGACTAGTCTCGTACACACGTCCGATTATACGCGAGACCCCCAAGAGCGTGCACACACATGCTGAGCGTGATTTTCACCCGATAATTGCATGTGTGTATGCGAACCCTTGGGCGTCGTTCTTAATTCTTCATGAACGGCAATGCGTCTGAGGGAATGCATACACACGCGTCACTATCGTCCGAAATGGCCAATTCGGTGCGCATCTGTCTTGAGTTTGGGCGCCATGCAATGAGTGTCCTATCGAACATGTGTACTAACCTTAAAGCTGGCCATACACCAGCAAATATCCAGCAAATGGCAGTAAAACAATAGATCTCAGCACCAACAAACTACCGGCGTAAGCAATGAGATCGACCGGGTTAGAAGATAAATTTCCATTCCACCATCTCCTTTTACTGTTGTAAAGGAACCTGGTAGCATTGCAAAGTGTTTGGCTGCTGGAATGACCCCCAGTATAGATCATTGCTGTGTATTGGTGAATCACCACCACTTCCCAATCAGATTCTAATAGGATCTCCAGTGAATTTGCGAAGGGGGACGGCATTTGTATGGCCTACATTCTTTCCACTCCACAAATACAGATTATAATCCACACCATGTAAGATAAACAGACGTGATTAACGCATTTCCTTCAGGTGCTCCTGACAGTTCACATTTACTGATGCTTAACTATGATTGATCACAACGTGCACACTTCTAGCATCTGAGAGTTCACCGAGTATCTGCACATATTGACTAATATGAACATTGCAGTCTGTATAAACATAGATAATCCCCAATGCCTTGTTTATATGAACTGCAGGAAGATTAAATACCAACTGCCAGACTGTTATCTGTTGAAAAGACAAATGTGGGGAAAGCAGTCGCAGTATCTCACACTGCAAATAATGTCAGGCTCCTGAAGATGTCTGAGGATAATATTATAGTATTTACCAAAAGGTAATAATTAGTCTCAGGGTTCTTTCAACCATTGTTAGTCTGTGTACACGTCTGTCTCCAGATTGTCTGTCTTGTTTACCCAGGAGCAGCTATTTACCTTTACAATGAACTCCGCACTGTTCGAGTTCTATACAGATCATTAGATTCCTGTTCATTGACTCCCACATTAAGGAGAACATTTAACACAAGGCAGATCAAACTAGGCTTGTGTGTCCCCACCTGCTCTCTACCTAAAACTCTGCATTACTTTCACACCTGATGGCATTTAATAGAAATTATAATAGGTACAGAGCTGGGGAAGAGAAGTAGCAGCAGTGGGACTTGTTTAAGAAACAAAGGGCCATATTTAAAAACACGCGTTATCGGGGATCGATCGGCTCCATGTGTGCAGGTTCCCTTCGCAATGTGCCGACAGATACCAATGTGATCTGTCTGCACATTGCTATGGAAATTGCAGGTGTATGGCCGCCTTAACAGTACATAAAATCCAGCTAATAATACACAAATTTAGAAAATGCTATTTGTACTTTTATCAAAACACATGTTGTGGTTACGTTACCGTCCATCATCCTCTGTGACCGGTGAAATTATTTACATTCAAAAGTCAATGAATTATGGGGGTGTTCCTAACTGCAAAGGATGATGGGTAGAAGTAGTAGGAAAAAGGTATGCAAGATTTTGTTAAGGTTTAAATATACTGTTTCAGGTTCCCATTAGGTGAGAGATCACCTGGGATAAAGTGACTTTTTGTTCTCCTTTAAATTTATTGTTTTAGCACAAATAGGAGACGTATCATTGACAGATTTTCTGAATTTCAAGTATTTGTAAAAGGCCATATTCAGTTCTCTTTCTTCATTAGATGTGTGCCGATCCGCATTAGGTTTCCATGACTTTGGTAGGAAAGTGCTCTCTGTTATTTTACTTCAAGGGGGCCTTTCAGTGATCAGTTATGTGTAGATCCTTTACAGTAGCTGCATGGTCAATTCCAGGGTCAGGGCTATTAAAATTACTAGATATACATCTGTATTCATTGGAACAGTAGATAAATAAGATACTTTCATGCAAGGAGGAGACTTGTCATGTTACTCATCTTAATTAACTCGCAGACCAGCTTTATCTGCAAAAAAATCAGTTAAAGTGAAAGGGAATCTCACAAGGAAGTTTGTCCCTTGTAATAAAGTATGAACAGTCCTGTTTCTTTAATTCAAAAGAAAAATACTAAATGCAAAAAAATAAGGAAAACACAAAATCTGACTAAATAGAAAATTTGTAGTTTGTAGTATTGTCCCATGTAAACGAGCATGCCATCAACAGACTAGTGCATTAAACACACTACACAATGAGCCACGTGAGAAATGTTGATGAACAGGTGTAAAGCTAGCTATACACGGGCAGATTTAAGATTGCGGGCAACGATTGGAACAACAGCTCAGAATGTTGAGATTGGGTCAGAAGATGTGTTCGGTGGAAAAACTTCCGCCTGGCCAAATCTTTGTTGTCTTGATAAACTGCTCGACATTGTCAAGTGGTAGGTCAGAAAAACTAAAAGTGGGTTTTGTTGTTCTGACATTTTGAAATCGCTCCAAATGTTGAGCTTTAGGCTGCGTACACACCATACAATATTTCTGACAACTGACTGATATTACCAGAAACATTGTATGGTGTGGGTGCGGGCTGCCGTAAACCAATGGTTGTCTGAAAACCAGCAGAAAACCCATGCAATTTTTTCGGCCTGATCTACTGATACACTGAACTATCAGTCGGTCGGGCTGAAAAACGGTGTTTGTTTTACATTGATGGGCCCTTTTACAGCTTTACTCAGGGACAGGAGCTTTAAAATTAGCTTCTGTAAAAATTCTTATAAATCACCTACAGAACCTCAGGACTATCAATTTAGAACTGCCGGTTTCGTAAGTGGGTTTGGTGGAATTTTCTAAATTCAGAAGTTATCAATGAAAAATGTAATCGAAGTTACATTGAAAAACTGTGTTTGATAAACAAAAATTAGATCAAATTTTTGTTTCAGAAATTGCAATCGAAAATTCAAACAAAAACAGTGCAGGTCCAAGAGTGAAGCCCATGACTTGATATTTCATTGGGTTTTATGATTATTTCGCCATTAACTAATAATTTTTTTTAAACTACACATGTTCTTTCCTCTCTTTACCAACCTCTTCTATTTTTCAGAAATGCTACAGTACTTAACTGTAACAAAGGATTTTTTTCTCTTTGACAGTAGATATAGACAAAATAAATACCGGTAAATGTCCTTTTATCCTCGGTAACACACCTCTACTTGTGATTGGAGGCACAGCCACTGTGCAAAGGTAACTTGAAATAGTACCTTTCATTGCAGCAGGTAATCCGGGGCCTCAGCTGAAACTTGTAACTACAAGATGTATCATGACTGTTTGTTCATCTTTTGTATACTTCGCTTTCCCAGAATTGTGGCTATAAAGTCATCAAAACAAGTTAATTGTTTTCATAAGTCCATGAAAAGTCTTGAGGATCCTTTAACCTAGTTAGACGGGGTTGTATTCTTTAGCAGAAATTCATTTAATGTGTCTCCTTTGTATCCGGTTATATTTACTGAAAAAGGAATAGTTTTAAAAACCAAACAAACAACTTAACTGACCCTGAAAAATGTCCTATAGAGCTGTAGCTGTGATGAGGCGTGTAATCAATATCTAAGTGTTGAACAATAAACACAGAAAACAAGATGGCTACAAGTGGCCTAAAAAAGGTCTGTAAGAGGCCGAGCTCTGGACAGGGATTTTCCAGTTGTCAAGTTTCTAGGGTTCCCTGTGGTTGCAAGGAACTGATTTATTTTGCACTTTATTACCTACGTTACTCACCGGATGTTTAAGGATAATCATGTCCCCATTTTGACAGAGTAAGCTGGCCCCTCCCTCCATGCAGTCAATCAAGGCTGTAACAACTGACATTACAACCAATGACTGCTGTTTCATCTGCTGCCTCCTCTGCACATGCTCAAGCTAATAAAAAGCACTGACCAGAGGGGAGAGGAAAATACCTTTGCCAGAAAGGAATAAACCTCATCATAAAATATCTGGTTACAAATTCATGTAATAAACTGGAAAATATAGCAGTTGGGGTTGGGGCAATTAACTAACATGTCGCCAGTTTGTTGTTTTAATAATGGACATGCCCTTAAATATAGCGATATCGGCTCGGGGCAAATTCCGTTGTGCCTATAGTCTGTTGAGATGTAAATCCCTACAGAAGAGTTCTTCCTTCTATAAATATAAAGCAGCTGATTTGATAGATTTGATAAACTATTATACTACAATGTATTAAGTATAAGTAATGGTGAAAATGAATGAGATTTGAATTTCTCTAATTCATCCAATCCATTTACATCATATCACTATACACTCTCTGAAATACATCTTTAACGTGAAGTCCCCTACACTGAGGGTATGTGATGGGCGGCTGTGTTACTATCACTATAGGACGTTGCCTATAAAGCTGAGCAGTTTTATTAGTAAAGTGTCATTTTTAAAGACTTGTTTCCACTAAAACAGGAATTGGCAGGGGGTACCAAGCTGTACTGCAATTTAAGCCACTTTCAAACAGATAAAAATACACACTCCACAAGAACAGGACGAGGGGTTACAAAGTTGAAATACAGAACACAATCCTATCACAACACTCAGCTACTTAAGGGTACAAGTGCCATCCCCAGAGACATGCATGACTAAAGCAGGTGTGAAAGGTCTAAGATTTATACTGAATGGATGAAAGAGTCTGAGTCTGAAGAATGCTCAAGAGGCCAAAACATGAAACACACACAGCAATCTTTAAAAGATTATCCACTTCACCATTATCTAGTGCACAGATGGACCACCCAGTAAATCTGGCAGTAAATAAGGGAATAACAAACAAGGCTGTAGGTCTGGAAGGAAGAACAGAGGTGGGATGCTTACATCTTCCCTGTGCATGCCTTGTAAATGTGAGCGCAATCTGCATGGAAGAACAGAAAGGACAGGGAGCAAAAGAAAAAACTAAACGTTACTATTGGCAGAATGTGACATGCAGGCTTTACATACACAATAGGGCAGGGGGTACAATGCAGGACGGGGCAGGGAGGGAGCATGAAATTAGACATTTTAGAATGGAAATTATTATTTTAAATATTAAAATATCAAGAAGCAGGATTGCCTGAGAGGAGGTATGGACATTGCAAGGGAAAAGCAAATAAAATCCAAAACAAACAAATAAAAAGCCAATAAAATTTAGGGATCGTGCAAATCTCCACAACTCCCATGTCAGTACTGTAGAAAAGATGCAAGTTAAAATATCGCTGAGAAAACAATAATAGACAATATGGAGTTATTGAAAAAAGTTTCATTTTTACTCAGTAAGGGGCATTTTTTGGTTTTAGGACCCATCTGTCCTCTTTGCTGTTTCCCGAGTAGATTAACCATTTAAAATGAACACCTTCCAACTGACCCATTTCTTGTAGGACCCATTTTGGGTCTTATTTCCAGTGTCCAGATCTTAGGCAGAAGCCCCACATTTCCAAAAGAGGGTGGGACTGGGACGTAGGAAGACCAAAGCACAGATTTTCGGCAAAGTGCAAAATATTTTCTGGAAAACGTTGCCGAAATCTCATCTTAAAGTCACGCTAACCTATTTATCAAACATTAGCATGATTTAAGGAAGGGATTTGCATCGACTGCGAATTGTGAATTTATACTGCACAGGTTACTTTACAAATGCCCCCTTTGAGTCTGTGCATGGCATCATCATATCAGGAAATTGCTAAGGCATGGTACACATGAAGAGATCCTTCGTCCAGATCGACTGTTCGGCTCTTCTGACCGGTCTGGCAGGTCATAGGACTGACAGTCACAACAAAAGAACTAACAGGGGCCACAGTTTGCCGCAACCAATCATGCGGTCCATAGAGGCCGTGGTTTTTGGAGAGGCAGCCAATCACAGTTGCGGCTGCCAGCAATGCAGAGCGCCACGGGAGTGAAAGGCTGTAGATTTCCAATTCTTTTTTTTAGTAATCTGACACAGCGGTTGAGGGTTAGCCTACACTACAGAAAAAACTTTTAAAAGGCATGTCCACCCCTTTTTTTAACTTTTGGGGTAATGTAGGGCTTCCTCCCCCAGCCCCAACCGCTATATTAATATGTGCAGAAACTCCCCTGATTATTACTTACCTTCCCTCTTTCCTCATGGTGTTCTGTCCCAGCCCTCTGCTTGCATGAAACTGCAAGCAGGCGGCTGGACTGGCAGCTGTGTCCATGGCTGGCTGAGAGGCAGCAAATCACGGATGCGGCTGCCGGCAGTGGAGAACACCAAGGGAGAGAGGTAAGGTAAGTAATGGTCGGGGGAGTTTCTGCACATATTAATATAGCGGTTGGGGCTGAGGGAGGAAGCCTTACAGTAACCCAAAGGGGTTTTACACTAGGGGGAGTGAGAGGAAAACGGGAAGAAGGAGGCGGGAGGACTGCTCTGAGCAAGCCAAAAACCTCTGAGAGGACACCTCAGAGGCGGAAACAATTTCCCTCCCTGCAGTGCTCCTGGTGGCCAGTTTTTGGGACATTACAGGAGAACCATTTGGACCTGGGATTTAAGGTAAGGATTTTATTATACTACAGAGTGGGGCCAGCAGTGGGTTAAATTCTAGTTTTGGGGGTGGACATGCCCTTTAATGTTAGGTGGAAGGGCAGTCAGGAAGGGTTCCAGAGGGTGGTTGGGATCCAGAGAGTGGGAGGGAGGGCTCCCCCTGCACATGTCACACTACCTCCTGGAGGCAGAAACTTTTGGACAGGAAGATATATCCTACCCTTCAGTTTCCTGGACTTTGGACAAGCAATGCAGGAGAACAAATGGGAGCAGAGATGTATGGTAAGGATTTTTTAAATCTTCACAGTGGAGCCATTAGTGGTTCAAATTTTAGTTTGGGGGTGGACATGCCCTTTAAGACTTGTTGCAATATAACCCTAAACCCAGAGTCATAAAGGTGGGTCTAGCAAGACAGTAAACCAAGGATCAGTTTAATCTAGGAAGTGTTAAAGGGCACCTCCACCCTCCATATTAACTTTTACCTATATTGCAAGGCATATCTTCCCACCCCCAACCGCTAAGTTAGAAGTTAAAAAACAGCTCCTGGTTCTAGCGTTGTTCTGGTCTGGCTCCCCTGCCTGCCAGAACTAAAAGCAAGGGGCCGGACCAGAACTTCTGAAATTCAAGAAATTAGTCCAGATAAACTTATAAAATGGAAGACTAGAAATCACAGTTATTGTTGCCAAAGGGTGTGCTACCAAATATTAATGGGGAACTGTGGCTCTCTTAATACTCGCATTAAATTATTACTTGCAGTGTCTTTATCAATCCTACTAGTTCTCTGGTTACTTTCCTTTTAATTGCCCAGGGCCTCAAACCATAAACAAGCCCCTACACATTTGAACAGCTGTGCTGGCTCCATTTCATAGAATAATAATTATATTATTACCTTTTCCCGTTAGAATCCCGAAGCACGGATTTTCCAAGTTCTTTGGACCGGAGCTCGATTTCCTGAACTTGCTCCAGCAATGTTTTGCGACAGGTGTGCTTTACCCTGCAGTCGAGAAGAATTGGAACATGTGTAAATGACCCAGCATTGTAAATCCTTCATTATGGCTTAAGCAATAAAGACCGGCTACAGGGCATTAAATTAGCCACCATGGGCATAGGTGCATGTGTATAATAAATGTAATATCAAAAGACCAACGAAGAGCAGAAATACACAGCACACAATTAAATATACGACGCTATTGAGAAAGCCTCGTGTAGAGGCGTAACGCGTATAGCGTTCCCTTTGGCTTCTATTCCTTGATGTGGAACCTACTTACCTAGCACACAGCACTGATGTGTATCCCCATGGTGTTACCTTGACTGGACTACCGACTGGACAGATAAGTTGATGACTGTTTTCAGGATATTGGAGGGGACCTGTAGGTTGAGTAAGGGTTGTACTTACAACAATTTTCCACACTATGGATATGTTTGTATATATATGTTTTTAATGTTTTAACATTGCTATCACTGTCTATCCCCTGGGTACTGCCTTAATAAAGGGAGTGTATATACACTTTGGTATATTTAATTGTGTGCTGTGTATTTCTGCTCTTCGTTGGTCTTTTCATTATGGCTTATGGTTTGCACACATGTACGATTTTGCCAACGATTCCCGACACCGAGCACTACCCGCGAAGAACGGCCAAGAATCGTCAGTGTGTATGCGTTCGTTCGGGGATCATTGACAAAATCGTATGGGTGTACGAACCTTAAGTGGGGCGATTCCAAATCCCACAGCTCTAAAACATTGACATGTGTTGGGTATTTTTCCCACAAAATTCAGTTCTATAAAGAAAATAAACACAATAATATTGCCATAAGGACTGTCCAAACAACATCCATTGCTAGTGGATTTTGGGACTATTATGCCAGCCATAAAATCTTCATAACATCTATCACACCAACAGATTTACCTCCCGACATTCCTGCCACGTTCTCCAAATGGGCCCATTCTTTATAATCAGTCAAGGAACGTTGGAAGGCAAGTTTCCTAATGTACGGTCAGTTTAGGAAAATCAGGAACATCACACCTTGCTAGTCCCTGCTATTAATGCTTTCTACATTGACATAATCCCACCTTCAAAATCAGGTGTCCGACCTATATAATCATTTTCAAATATCTTGAGGGATGAAGGCTGGACATCCCTGTTGTAAAAACACTAGTACAGGTAATACAATTTGTTTTTCCTACACATGCCTAGAAATAAAGCTTCATACATGAATGTGACCACGGGGCCGACCTGCGATGCACGATGTTTATGCACGGCCATTGTGACTAAAATATTGGATGGTTTTTTCAGGTGGCCGTGACCGATGTCTGACTGTTCATCCGAATCTGACGAATGGGCGATCAGATGGGTCGGAAAACCACGGCTTATTGTGTGTGGCAAACTGTCAGCCGCAGCTACTTTTGCCGCTACCAACAGTCCTTAGTCTTGGCCGACTGGTCCCAAGTGACAAATGGTCGGCCGGGACAAATGATCCTATCATATGTAACCAGCCTAAAGCTTGTACACACGTATAAAATCTTACTGTCGACGAACGACCACCGAGTGCGTGCACACGCATGAAGAACCGGCACTTTGCCCGGTAATTGCATGTGTGTTCAGTTGGGCATCGTCCACCTTGGCGGATGCAACAACAACGCCCGACCAAACGCATACGCACGTTCGTCACCCATGTGCACGCGCTCGGTGTCTGTTTGCCGGCGGTAAGATTGTATGTGTGTACGAGGCTTTACACTTAGTAGGGAGTTCTTGGTGAATAAAATATCACACACAGTTTTTTCCACTTTGATTGGCTTTACATATGTTTCTACATTCCTCTATAAGGCTGAGCGTGTCAAACAACATGTGAGATGCACTGTTTAGATCAAGAGCCCTGGACACTATTTAGCACATTAAAGGATGTAATTACACACTGATTCTCAGGGTTAAATTGTCCAACCTTGTTTTGCAGCTTTTTAGCAAAGTGCAGCTAATCGCTTGTTTGTTTTTCCCAGCAGGGAACCAAGCATGGCAGGACACTAATTAAGTGCTTTGTCCTCATAAAATAAAATTTAAAAAAAAAAGGAATTGTTTAGCTAAATGGAAGCACATCTATTACAAGCTATTAAGCTAGGTACACACCTAGCGATTTTTCCTCTTGATCCGTTCGATACTTTCGACCGGTCGGCCAGGAGGAAGGACTGTCAGTCGCGGCAAAAGCAGCCGCGTCCGATAGTAACCGCGACCGATCGTGCGGTCCATAGAGGACTGCACGATCGGACGAGGTTTTCCACCATGTCCGATTCGGACGAACGGTCGGTCGGACATGGGCGCATTCGGATGCGATAATTTCGATCGGACCGAAATATCTCATCGTGTGTACCTAGCTTTAGAAAGGTAGAAAAATGACAGATACCAAATAAGGAAATGAACAATAATAGTTTAAGTGGCTTATGGTATACAGATACAAAGACATAGGGACTGATGCAATTAGATGTGCTACTAATTTGCACCAACCAATCAGATGTAAGATTTTTACTGGACCAAACCCCCCCACCCCTTTTGCATCAACCCTATAGTCCTTGCAGCCACTGGTAACTTCTTCATTTATGCAAAACAAACTGAAGCCCACTCTTAATAAATCACATTAACCTTCACTTTGTTTTTCTGTAATTGGGAACTTGACCTACCATTATAGTTTCATTTTCATAAACATGCCCATCTAATTATTCCCTTCCAGTTCTTATTTACAGAAAAACCCACTTTCTTATATTACAGTACGGTAGATTAATGTCGGGTCTGATCTCTAATTACAGGCCTCTTCTCTCTCAAAGAAAATGGCTTGAACCAAGCTTCAGATAATATATATTCATGACCCACAACACAGAGCCTTGTAAAGTGAAAACATATTGAAATAAATTCATATGCTTCTTGCTAGTTTATTTTGTAAATCCAGGCTAAGAGTACAATATGTCAACTATTCTCCATGTGTTTGATACTAATAGTTGGTAGTCCTGAGTGCGGAGCCTCCCTTCGCTATATATCTGGCACAAAGGGTTTTGACTGTTCCCCAAGCAACATTCTCTGGCAGAACAAAAAGAAGGAATTACAGAGAAAGCTACTGACTAGAGTCTTTTGAAAAGCACCACATACGATATCGTAACCCATAATCCCGCTAAGCTAAGAAAATGTTAACACATGTGGAGGGCACAAATATAAATATGGAACACAGAATTATCTGTAAATAAAGCAGATTTGTTTCTGTGTTTTTGTGTTAACTTTTCCTTTTACAATAACTGCATGTGGCGTGCATTCTGGGTGCTACATAATAATGACTGAATATTACATAGCACTTTATCTATTCACATCAGGCCCTGCTCAAAAAGCTTACAGTGTATTCACCCTATTACACACATACCCTGTCTACATGCACATAGTGAAGATCACACATGTCCTATCATATGGTATAGGTGTATGCTACTTTTGTCTGCACTTATGTCCTGTCACTTCAGACGACTGACCGCTACTTGGTGCTAATTTTGCCCCATCTTTTGCCCCATCCAATCAGATCTTATTTAACACTTAAACGCTAAGGCATATATTTTCAGCCGACCGACCGATCCACGGCACTTTTGGTTGGTTGGTTGGCGACCTTACGTGTCGGCAAATCTCGATCGATCACGCAGTTCCCTATGGGACCGCACGGCCGATCAGTCGGGACAAATAGCGAGCGCTCAGTCGGGACAAATAGTCCCTTCCTGTGTACCCAGCCTAACTAATTGGTTGGGGCAAATTTTCAACGATAAGAACTTTTATTGAATCTCCCTGTCAAAGTGTTATGGAAACAAAAATGGTATTTTATTATTATTATTAATAATAATTATTATTATTATTACAACAGAATTATATTAAGCCATTTTACAAACTTCACCTTTAATGTTTATCCTGATGGAACCCTGCCCTCTAAACAGTATTATGCACCAATACAGGTATTTACTGATCTTTTCCACCATCATCTTGTGTGGCTCGAACTTACATTCCCTGTCCATGACTAGCCAAACAGGTAGGCGAAACATCTTTTCTTTTTAAAGTTTATCAGGTTTTTAAGGGGTTCAAATGGTAGCTGTGGTGGAAAACCACATGTAATTAGTTCCCTTTAAATATTAGAGTGATTGGATTCAGAAAGCTGCACTCTTCCAATATGCGCACACACAGCCATTCTACACACTTTAATCATTCGAACTAAACTATACTTTCCACAGGTCAGTTGCTTCTCTCCCAACGTAGCCATAAGAAAGTTGCTGAAGGGGTGCTGGGGCGTTCATTTATAATGGTAAGTAACGTGGTACTTTCCTACTGGGATAATACATTTCTGTTGAAAATATTTTGGTGGCTAAAATACTTTAAAAAATATCTCAGTTTTGTTTATTAGATGTCCAGTTTGACAGGAACAGAGAGATGGCCACAGTCCAGCAGAACAAGCCATGTAAACAGGACTCCAAGTCAAATCAAGCAGAAAATGTTATTTTATGGACTAAAGATTTTTTTTTAGAATGCAAACACACAGCTAAATCACAACTGCAACAGGCTTTGCGGCCCATGTAGACAGAGTCTTCTAATCATCATTCAGGTAGGATTTAGATTCTGAATAGATGAGTCTTTGAGATCATCACTGTTTTTTTGGTAACATACAATAGGAAGAGATGGCGGTGTTTCCAACCGAAAATTCCACGCCTGCTAATAACACTGCCAGCTTTAAAGCTAATGGAAGAAAAACTAGGGTCTGCTCCTCTGGTAGTTATGCCCCTTGTTTGACTCCCAAGATGAACATATGCATAGCAAGGGTTCTTTGAACGCACTACGATGTCAAAGGACACCTTCAAGCTATAACACATTTTGCCTGTGCTATTTCATTTGCAGTTAACTTACAGGGTTATTCAATAAAAGTTCTTATCGTTTAAAATGGTGCTAATTTTGCCCCAACCAATCAGATGTTAGCTTTCAAATGTTAAATAAGATCTGATTGGTTGGGGCAAAATTAGCACCATTTTAAATGATAAGAACTTTTATTAAATCTCCCTGTATATGCTCTAACGTGTGTACATTGTTAGTATGGATTAGGGAAAACAACAAACAGGTTATTAAAATCATTTACTTACGCTCTCCATGCTACATCCCGGATTAGACAAGCCAATGGTACCAGCAGCAATCCCAGCCAGAAGTACCCAGATGTCAACACCATCCCAGCCTGCAAACAGAAAAACAAACGTGGTCATTCGAGTAGAGTAGTAAGGGGGTAAACACTCTCAGTAGTGGTCCCAGTCATCCATGAGTATAGGGAACCACAATTACACAATCCCCCTTTTGACAATTTAAAAGAGAAAGGAGAGTTCTAAAAAATGTAATGTACGGACTGCATTTCTGGCGGTTAAGCTCAATGTACAGGGAGATCCACAGTAACGGCAGACATAAAAGGAAATCATGAAGATAGGACCCTGGACAATGCAGATAGTGTCTCATAAATCAGAAACAAGCAACATTTAGCCCTCAGCTGTTCTCTAATAGCATTCACAAATCAAAATGGAACCTATGAATCAGGGATGTATGGTTTTTGATCTACAGCTCGATGGTTCCCATGACAGCTGTCTTGTGCTGGAGTTACAGTTTATATAACATTCTTCAGGCTAGATAATTTTCTCCAAAGTTACTAAGCCACATTATATTGTATACCTCAACATTTCACACGTAAACTTTATTTGTAATACTATAATATTATATAGAATTAAACAATATAATGTCCTTTAGTGGCGTATCTTCCTATATTAGAAGACTTATTGATTTGGGCAGGCCTCTGGTGGGACGTAGGACTGGTTGTGTGTGGGGATAGCAAACGTCCATGAGATGCTTAACCAATTCAGTGGTCCATCACAGAAACATGGAAATTAACATCCAAATGGCAGAAAACAGAATAAGTAACACAACATTGCAGAAGTAAAATGGGGTGAATTTAGAGCGGCTTTAACCTCTTGTTTGCACTGGCTGCACAGGGATCATCAAAGACTCCCTCGCAGCCACCACAAGATACTTAATATTGACTTTGTGTCTTTACCAGCATTGCACCTGGATTTACCCATCATACCTTTCAATTCTGAATGACTTTGGGGACGTCAGGGTGCTGGAGTGATAGAAGACATTTTGTATTTTTATTTAGCATGGCCATCAGTTAATTTGGTTATAATTGGCTGCAGATGGTTTGTGAGACTTTTTTTAAAGAAAGCTGTTAGTTTTAACATCTGTTTATTAGATTCTAGATGCTTAATCCACCAACCATTGACAAAGTGACAAGACAAGGTAATGCATTGCTGATAGTGCAAATGGTGAGTAGGACAACACCCATGTGGCAGATATTCAGCTAATTTGTTTTACCTATATACTCGAGTATAAACCGTCCCGAGTATAAACCGAGGTACCTAGTTTTAGGTAAAAAAGGAGGAAAACCACATTGACTCGAGTATAAACCGAGGGGGTAGTATTTGCCACTAATGATGTTTGGAAACTACAACTCCCAGCATGCTTTATTGCTGGGAGTTGTAGTTTTAAAACATCTTAAGTTGCAAATACTTACAAATAAGAGTAAAACCTTCTTTATTTGTGCATACTGTATGCACAAAAATGGGAGGATTTACCCCTATTTGCAAGTATTTGCCACTTAAGATGTTTGAAAACTACAACTCCCAGCAATAAAGCATGCTGGGAGTTGTAGTTTTCAAATATCTTAACTGGCAAATACTTGCAAATAGGGGTAAATCCTTCTTTATTTGTGCATACAGTATGCACAAATAAAGAAGGTTTTACTCGTATTTGTATGTATTTGCCACTTACAGATTATGTCCTTGTGTCCCTGTGCAAGTCAATGTTTCTCCTACCTTGTCCGTCGGCCGCGCGATCCGCATCCTCGCTCCACAGCCTCTGCGCATCCGATTATGTCACTACCCGGCGCCTCTCACTTTGCGGCGCCGTTAGTGTCATCATCCGGATGCGCAGAGTCGTGGAGCGAGGATGCGGATCGCGCAGCCGACGGACAAGGTAGGAGAAACATTGACTCGAGTATAAGATTTTCAGGCTTTTTCTAAGCTACATGCAGAGCACGATTCATAAAGGATGGAATATGCAGGTTGATATTTTGGCTCAAATACCATAGCACAGAACAGTTTGATATACATCATGACATACATCAGGGAGATTCAATAAAAGTTCTTATCTTTAAAAATGGTGTTAATTTTGCCCCAACCAATCAGATGTTAGTTAACATTTGAAAGCTAGCATCTGATTGGTTGGGGCAAAATTAGCACCACGATAAGAACTTTTAATGAATCTTCCTGTATATCTTATAGCTATTTATTTATCTATCCAATAGCCTCTCTTTTAGATAAATACTGTCTAGAGTAGATGTCGGACACAGAAGTGTATACACACCAAGCTTTACTAAAACAAATAAAGGCATGGGGATGTTCCAGTGCAGACCACAGTATCCTAAGTACTTCATAAACTCTCTTCAATTACTAGAACATCTTCTAGGTTTTCCTTATCATTACTATACATAAAAAAATGATGCCCACATGTCCAAAATCAACCAATGGCAGCCAATTTGAGCATTGCCAGCCCCCTGGGTATAAAAGGCAATGTGACCAGCGCCATTTTGTCAGTGTGTTGGAGTGTGTTTATTGGAGACCTTAGAGTGTAGGAGTTGGAGAGTTTTTTGAGATTTCTGTGTGTGGATTTCAGCGTGGTGGTTTAGCACTTGTAGTTAACCACCACTGTATTCACACATCTTGAGACCCAACAGTCCTTTTAAGGACTACCCTTGTGAGACCCAAAAGAACTTTTAAGGACTAACCCCCCTATAAGTCCTTAGGATCATTTTTGTGTTAGACCATTTAGAGGTCTAGGTGTCCTGTTTTTTTGTTTGTTTCTGTATCTGTGTGTTTGTGTAACTGACAGTGCTGCCTTAAGCAGCAATCAGCAGATTTTACTGATTCAGCGTTTGGCAGTGTGCACGCCAAATTGGAAAATTTGGGCTGACAGATTGAGCTGTGGCGACGGGCTCGGGGCAGTCTGGACCTGAGCCACCTCCCTTGAGCGGTGAGTTTCTCGACTATTTCCACATTACCGGAGTTTGATGGTTTGTGTGTATACCTTTGGACGCTTTTATTGTCGTGGGAGCGAAGGGATCAGGGCTTAGGCACCAGGGCCAACTTTTGTATGAGTTTTGTTTTCACCAAACTGTTATCAGTTTATATATAGTAATAATCAGTCTCATTGTACTGGTCATTAGTTTTCAGCACACCCGACTTGCTATTAGCGAAACCTTTATTACGTGTATCCAATAAGATATCACGTTTTGAATAATTACCGTATATACTCGAGTATAAACCGAGGCACCCAGAAATTATGACCAACTGCCTTCTGATTCTGTATGACAGCAAACAGCAAATCAGTAATAGCCAAATCCAGTATGGCTATTACTGTGTGGGACTGCTGTATGGGAATTCTGCTGTCCATTTAAAGGGCAAGTAAAGCCTCAAAACAATACAGAATCAGAAGGCAGCAATAGATAACATTCTCCTTCTAATTCTGTATTGTTTTTAGGCTTTAGTTGCCCTTTAAATGAACATCAGAAGTCCCATACAGTAATAGTCATACTGTATTTGGCTATTACTGTATGGGAATTCTTATGTCCATTTAAAAGGCAATTAAAGCCTCATTCCTTGGCACTCCAGATGTTTGGAAACTACAACTGCCAGCATGCTTTAGTTGCTGGGACTTGTAGTTTCCTAACATCTGCAGTGGCAAGGAATAGACACTGCAGGAATTACTGTGCCTTCCCCCCCTTCTAAATCCTCACAGTTGCCTTCTCTTACCTACTCCACATGTTCCCCTGCAGGCTGCTCTGGATCTTCTCTCCTCTTCTAAGCTCCAGCGGCAGCATGCTCCACTTTGCTCTGCTGGCTGACGTCACTAATCGGCGCCGGCCTCACTTCCCGGCACCGAGAAGTGACGTCAGCCAGCAGAGGATGCGGAGCGTGCGGCCGCCGGATCAGGTAAGTATTTGACTTGAGTATAAACCGAGACTCGATTTTCAGGCTATTTTTTTAGCCTGAAAATCTCGGTTTATACTCGAGTAAATACGGTTGTTGCTCCTGTTCAAGTGGAATGTTTTTTGGATCGTGGGGGGTGTAGTCCCAAGTGTACACTTTATAGTTGTTTTATTGTTATAAGCAGATTTTGCTGTCTGATTTGCTGTTTGCTGTCAGTTGTCTGTGTCATATTTGTGCTTTTAGTGTTATCTGTTTGTCTTTGTGAAAAAAAAAAAAAAAACTTTGTGTTTGTTTGTTTCTGTGTGTGTTACTGTGTGTTTTGTCCTCTGTGTCATTTTGTCGCTTGGTCTTTTGTTTTGTGTTTGTGTATTGTGTGTGTGTATGTATATATATATATATATATTCACAAGGTAGAAACACACTCACGGGTCTTCTCATTTAACATCGACTTTAATCACAAAGTTTACGCGTTTACGCTCACACAGGAGCCGTCATCAGAACAAAGTGTGTAACAATCAAACACCATTAAAAACCTTGCATAACCCCACCCCCCGAGTCATCACTTCTGCCCATGTGAACATAATAACAGTCTTAAAAACATTATAATATATAAAAAAGGATATCAAAAAAGGAGAGTATCTATATACCTCATTCGTTTCCACTCCAGGGCATGTCCAGTAACCCCAGTACGGGACACCCACCACCGACACTATAGCTCTCATGCAGTACACAGCCCGTATCAGGGGGTGTTGTAACGGAGAGGAGGACCCGTCTCTCCACTGAGAATGTGGACCACCTTACATTCATCAAGATGAATGAGGCATGGATCATATCTCAGTACAGCACCCCTATTGCTGATACAATACAAGGACTGTGGAAGCACTCCAATTAGGCTAATTTACAACTACATTTAGCGGAAGTGCAACTGATCTGGTCAAACATTTATACAAACATAGAAAGATAATCAATGCACATTCCTAGGCCCCATACAATATCATATTATCTGCACACTGGCATACTTTATAAACAAAGGGGTTTTAGTATACATTACTGTGTCACATGAATGAAAAGCCTCCAACCACGTCAAGGTAACCCCAGTCTGGAAGGTCCTAACTTCTAACCTTTTTAAATTTCTTTTACTTCAATACGATTAGCAAACTTTGCATTTCTTATTCTTACACACCAGATCAATATAGTCCATAGATCCATGAGAGAGCCTGCTATATGGATCCAGTGTGTAAGAATGGGAAATGCAAAAGTTTGTTAATGGTATTGAAGTAAAAGAAATTGAAGGTTAGGACCTTCCAGACTGGGGTTACCTTGACGTGGTTGGAAGGCTTTTCATTCATGTGATCACAGTAATGTATACTAATGTATACTTTCATCTTTTCCTTTCAACAGTTATTAAAAAGGCGAATTTTCATCAAAAGCGAAAATTATTTAGCAAACTGCAGCTAATTACCAAACTATTTCCATTAATATGGGAACATAGCATAGTGCTGTGTAAGGAATAGTCATGTTAATGGAACATTCCAGTCAGTAATGATGTTTGGCGAAAATTCTGGTAAAACTGCAAAAAATGCAACAAAAGGGAGAAAAGGGCCAAAAAGGCAAAAGTTCACCTATTTATAAATGGCTTTAAATAAAAGAGGGGCAAAAATAGCTCTGAAATTACACTAGAGAGGAATCTTTCTTTTTGCAGTGGTACCACACTTAACGCAATGAATAAGGTGAAAACTATTGCCACATATCGCCTCATCAATACTTTTCCGCAAAGGCGAAAGCGAAAATGAGCGGTTTTAATAAGGCGAAAATAGCGCTAGATGTCACTGTGAAAATAGTGAACTTTTATAAATATGCCCCTAAGTTACCATTGATATTTTAATTGTATTTCATTCGAACTTTTCGATCTATTTGACTCCCATTGACTTTAATGGTTCCGTTTTCGAACTTTCCATATAGTTTGAACGTTCAAAAACGGACCGAACTTTCGAAAGTTCGGCCATCTCTAATTATTATCTGCTTGTAAAGAATTAACAGCTTCACATGATATTTGCGGAAATGTTGGGTGTTGGTGGTCAAAACACACATCTGTACCAGCCTTTACAATAGCTATATGTTTTTCTTTGGCCTGGCTTTTTATGTTTATAGTGAAATCCTGGAAGGCCCGGTAACAAAGTTAGCCAATGACTATTCTGATAAGGATCACCAATTTTATGGTAGTCACTACCAATATGGGTAGTGACTTGAACAGTAGTTTTAAAAGTGAAACTACAGACTGAAAGATTCTCAGTCGATAAATAAATATTTTGAAAACCATTCCCTATGCAAGCAATTGCGTATAAAACCTGGAAAATATATCAAGGAGATCTAGCTCTAGTGAATGCATTGTGTGCAGCAAGTACTGCATTGACCTGTTTTTGGGGGACATACAATACCAGTCAAATACCAGTCAGTCAAAAGTTTGAACACACCCTATCATTTAATGCTTTTACTTTTTTATCATTAATATTTTAGACTTTCTAGATTAATATTGAAGTTATCAATGCCAGTCACATGAAAAGGGTTTCCAATATTCCAATACTCTTGAAGAAGTATAATCAGTGAGACTTACCACACACCCAGGGAGATTCAATAAAAGTTCTTATCGTTAACAATTTTTGTGTTCCACAAAGACATGCCGGGTAGAGCCAGAAATCTGGATTCATCAGACCAATTATCGATTCCCGCTAGTCTTATGTCCTTGTTTTTTATTGCACATTTCTGCTCTTCCTGTTGTTTTTTGCAGGAAGTCAACTATGATGGGCTAATTCACCCAGTATCCTTTAAGCAGATGCTGGTAAATCTAGTGCAAGGATTCTCATTGGGTGTGCTTCCACATGTTTTGAAAACTCCCAGCATTCTCTGGTTTTCCTTTGTAGTTGAGGACTGCTGGGAGTTGTAGTTTTCAAAATATCTGGAGGCACACCGAATGAGAATCCCTGTGTCTAGTGAACTTGTCCTCTGGAGCAGAGGTAACTCTTGGTTCTTCTTTCCAGGGAAAGTCAGTATGAGAGCCAGTTTTAGCAAAGTGTTTAATGGCTTTTGCAAATGCACTTAAAGACACATTCAAATCAGACAGACTGACCTTTATGTCCTAAAATAATGCCGGACTGTCATTTCTCTTTACTGTTGCCAGTATTATATTTGGAGTAGAACAGCAGTCAACTAGGACTATTCACTGGATACAACTGGTACCAACCTGACCTACATGCAAATGATGTCTCAAACACATTATAAAGTCATAACCTTATTACTGAAAACCATTGCAGGTAACTTTCTTATGAGGCTACTTGACAGAATGCCAGAAAGTGTGCGAAGCTGTCAGAAAAGGGTGGCTACTATGGAAAATCTAAAACAAAGTCTGGGTTAATGCTTCTTTGTCTACTATATAATTCAATACATTACTTTATAGTTTTAATGTCTACAATATTAAAGGGTCACTATATCCAAAAAACAACTTTCCTTCCCATAAAACTGTTATTGTATAAGAGTCAGTAGGAAGTATTCCTTCCTCTCATTCTGCTTTTGTTTAAAATTAATCAGCTTTAGGAGTTCTGCAGCAGTTGCAGATTTCCAGCTCCCTGGCTGAGGATAAAGTAAAAGAATTGTTTCAAATACATTTGTCAGGCGTCAGGCAGGGAAATGGTTTACCTGACACTTTAATTTGCTAACAATCCTTTTCTTTGATCTCGAGGAAGACAGAGCAGCAAGGGCTCACTGATTAAACTTCTCACTGAATACAGAATAAGAGGTAGGGATACTTGCTGCTTATAGAATTATATATAGGGGTATGTTGACCCTTTAATCTATAATGAATAAAATAATAAAAATAATGAAAAGAACAGTCAATGAGAAGGCAGTGTAACTGTATACTTGATGGATGTGCCCTGTGGGCTAAAGTGAAAAATCTTTATTTATATGGCAGCCTTCACTTTCTTTTTTTTATTGGCCAACACCTAGTCATCCTATCCAATGATGTCATTAACGGGTTTAGTAAAGAGCACTAATGATTTTCATAGATTAGGACCTCCGACTACCCACCAATTTCACACGTTCTGTGGCTGTTAATGATTCTCGGCTGCCCTAACCAGAACTCCCATTTTAACAGGTGCCTTTTCTGGTCTTGTGCAAATTCAACAAGCCATACGGATTTGCAGGAATGCCTGTGGGTTCTATGGGTTTCCTACGACATGGCATCGGAATACAGATCTTGAACCTAATAAGAATATCAACTGCTAAACTGCTTAACTGTGTATTGATGGCTTTATGTTACTTGAAGGGAAATCTGCTATAAATATTAAGTCCTGTACTGTCTGGCTTCTATCCGACATGGGTCCTATCAAACCTTAGCACAAACGGCAAAATGATCTCAGGGGAAGAGCGAACAGAGATTTCTGGCACATACAGAAAGAGTTTATTTGTGTAACTTGCCTTCAACATCCTTCAAAAGGTCTATTATACTTTTTAATAGCCAGATACACCTGCAACTCAGCAGATATGTTGAACTCCTTGCAATAATAGTTAATAGGATCCTATCTTAAAGATACTCTGGGGGAAATCTGAGAAAATGACATTCATATAACAGAATCCTATAACGACATTCATATAACAGAACCAGGATAACATTACTTCAACAATAATAAATGGGCAACGTGAGCCCCATTAAATGTGTTGGGGTTGTTAATCATTCTATATAAATTCCACCTTTCCAAGTAATCTGAATTAGCCATTCAAGGTTAACCCTTGGCGATGGTGCAAGTTTATAACTATTAATTCTAATATACTTTATAGTTCCATGGTCTGTGATTTAGATTACCAAATAGAGCAGAGAAGACGACTGTAGTGTAGCAATCCCAAGATGGTGGGAGGAGGGAGGAGCATTAGGTCAGCCCCCTAGATATTTAGGCAATACCATACTCCTATCGGATTGGTTCCAAGACATCGGACTTTGACATCTGACGTCTGCACATTCTGCAGCTCCAAAAATAACAATGATTTCTCCACTCTCCTTAAATTATTTTCTAAATGTGGGTACACACATTACCAATCTGTCAAAGATGACAGACAGAATCGTCAAGTCTGCAATATAAAGTATTGGGAGAACGTTTGTGACTTCCATCTTCTCTATGATCACGGCTGACTCTATACCCCCGACCAAAGGACACAAAACATTCATCTGCATTGTTTGTTTTGGCTGTACACACATTAGTGATATAGGGCTAATATATCACTAATGTGTGTACCCAGCTTAAGCCTGTTTGCTGTTATAACTTAATATTTGTATATGATTAAAAGAGAACTAAAGTGCGGTTTATGTAACCCCCTCCCCTAATAGTACCCAGGGTGAACACCTAAATTGTAGCATACTTCCTTAATCTGATACACCATAACTTTAACTTTAAAGCACTCAGTCAATAGGAAGATGTGCTCTGCAAGGAGTGCTTGTTAGACAGTCTAAGGCTGGGTACACACCAGCAGATATTTTCGGCCAATTCACAGCACTTTCGGTTGGCCAAAAATATTGGCTGGTGTGGAGCGGCCAGCCGCGACCAACCTCAATCGTTCGTTCGTCTGGATCGGACGATCTCTATGGGACCGCACAATTGATCATTCGCAGCTGAATTTGCCATGACCAACGGACATTTGTCCTGGCCGAGTGATCGCTCGTAGCGAGTGCTCAGTCGAGACAAATAGTCCCTCAGTGTGTACCCAGCCTAATGTAACGGATTTAAGGTAAACACACGGGTAAGGGGAGTTCAGGTCCTCACCCTGGTTACTATAATGTGACCGAACTGACATGTCTGATAAAACCTTCATCTGATTTGGGTTCAACCAACATTGCATGGCTGAAAAAGTGTGGCCAATATTTTGACCCAACTGACCGTAATATCAGCTCGTTGGGTCGAAATATTGTCTCGTGCGTAGCTTTTGGCTTAAGATATCCTTTATAAAAATATTCAGAGAAGTTGCTATGTCTTACCTCCTGTTCTTCTATAAAACCTGCAGGAACCAGGAGAGAAGATACAGAACTTACCCAGTCTGCGCATAGTACAAAGTGTGCAAAGTGTCGGGACCTGTCAGGAGAAAAGGGGAGGGGTGTGAGACCATGTAAGTTCCTTACATTCTCTCCAGGTTCCTGCAGGATTTATTGAAGAATGGGAGGTAAGACATAGCTCCTTTAGTAAAGCAGAAACCCCCAAAGTCAATTTCTCCAGTGGAGATTCCCTTTAAAGGTTATGTCAACGCTTACCATTAAATATATCCTTACCTTAAGAACTCCCCAAACCCTGAAACTGTTATACTTAACTTGCATTAAGTGCGATTTTTATAAAAACGGATGAAATATGGTTATCTCATGCGTTAGAAAATCGCAATAGATTGCAGTGCAGTGGGTTCTACTTCCTGGGATTTATATTGCATATTGTAAAGGGCCAACGGAGCACAAAACACACCAGTGGGGCCTAGCGATTAAAGAACAAAAACTTGTACAGCTGTATATCGCAGTATAGTGGCGAACCATTTTTGCTTGTGGCTCACTATAAGCTGGCCCACAGCCATCAACCCAAGGTTTCAATCACAAAGTTCTTATTATAATTTGCCCTTGAACAGACAATAAGATTTGTATTTGCTAATGTCCCTGGTTTCATGCATCAGAAAGCTACTTTCAGCAGAAAGCTACTTTCAGCAGAAAATACAAATACAGTATATTGCATATATATCATTTTATATACTTCAAGAAGAACTAAGGGATTTATGGCACCAGTCATGGCTTGGTGTGATCTGGTGTCAGTCCTTATGGGAAATCATTTTAATGATTGGTTTGTGATTATTTCATGCCTAGAACAGCCAATAGAATTCTGTTGCTCAATTTAATTTTCCTACAGTTGCATTAAAAACATATGTTTTTAAACAAGAGTTGGTGAAATGGAAAAACCGTGATCGTAAGGGAACGTTACCCAAATTAAAGATGCTGAATGTATGAGTGATTGGGCTGACTGGCTGCCAGTTACGAGCATCTAAATGGGAAATCTTGTTTTGGCCAAATATCTCAAAATTGCACTCAAAGGATTACATTCCTAATACCAATGTCAATGCAACTAGATGCTAAGCCAGCATATTAAATGATGGCAACTTAACAGAGATACAGATGGATTGCACTTGGATTGGGTCTACAGTAGTTATTAGAATAAAACTACAGTCTGTTTAGATATGTAGCATGTGACTTAATATGGTTACACACATTACATATACCTGACAGATCCAATGGGATTTGGCAAGTTTTTGCAAGATGTGTGAGGCAAAAACAACTGACAACGGCGCAGACTGACCACCACCGTCGGCATTGCTGTTGGTCTTTCCTTGACACCGACAGTGGTTAAGTGGTTAGCTCATTGCAGCGCTGGTTCCTAGATTAAGATCCACTCTCAGCCACATCTACATACTGTATATGTTCTACTTGTTCTATTGCGGGTCATAAAGACTACAGAAATCTTGTGTGTGTGATAGTGTACTAATATTGTAAGCTATTTGGGACAGGGATAAACTATCACTCAGTGTATGGCCGCTCTGACAGGCTTATGGCTGTTTACGACCAACAGATCATCAACAATGCCTGACCACAGTCCCTACAACAACCAATAGTTGGCCAAAACACCCGATCTCTGACACTCATGCATCGCAGGTCAGGCCTGTGATAACGCATTTTACGGAGCTTTAGCCTTGTTCTGTGGAGCGAAAAAGACAACCATAGTCTCTTTAACAGGGAAGAATTAAATGATTAAGTGATGTACAGGATTTCCTTAATTGGCCAATTATTTCCTATACGATACAATGCTGCAAACTGTAAAGCTGCCAGAAAGACTCCATATTGTACTCCTGGGAAGTGCATGTTGTATATCTGGACACTTATAAATACTGTTCAACATACCAACTTCTTTTCTGGAACAAGTAAGGCTTGTATATTTCCTAATTGTATAAATCAAATACATATGATAAATAAACAATACTTTTATATAAAAGGCATACAAGTATTGCATAAAAATTAGGTGAATGCATTATGCAAATTTACACAATAAAACTTGAATTTTATGTCCACCCCTCCCATAAAATGTTAAATTTACCTTCCCTAACCTCACAATAGCGACACTACACACGCCCCCCCCAGTGTTACTGAAGACAAATATTCAGCCTGCAGTTTTCCTTCATTTTCCCCAATTGTTTTTCCACCTCCTTTTTAACCTGTACGAACTCCTTATGGGGAGTGCGGCCTGCAGGCTAAAGAATAAATAGAAGGAATAAATAAAATAAATAAAGAGGGTAAGTCACTATTGCAAGGTCGCTGTCTTCCTTGGTGGGAAAGGAAAGTGAAATTTTGTGTGTGGGGTGGCCATGCCCATTAAATATATCTACTCTACTATACATTGTGGATTCCTTTGACAATATTCAATGTATTTTCGGTAATTTATTTTTCTCACTGTTCAGACAACTGTTGAGCGTTCAGACCAGAACAACTGTGGTAAGTTGGAAGATTGGCCCTTGTGATTCCAGCTGAAATGTCTAACTGCAAATCCTTGATCCTTCTAAACTTCTTCCAGTTGTAAAGGAAGCACCTGTTTACCAACTACCCAAAATAAACCCACCTTAATGTGACAACATACATACTTATTAGTGATATCCACTTCTCTGGCTTCTTCTGTAAATGAAAAGGAAACTGATCCCAACCATACGAATACTTATTTAAACTTGTAGTTGATGGTCTGCCCTCTTCTTGTATCCGGGGCCTGGCTTATAGACATATAGTGCATCTTCCCGGATTGATGGAGAGAGCAGGGCAGAACTGAGATTGCAACTTAAGCCTCATACACACGTCCGATCTTGGCACCGACCCATGCCCGATAATCGTATGTATGCTTTTGGTCGGGGGTTATTATTGATTCAACCCCGACCGAACACAAACACACGTGCGATTATTGTCCAAAATGGTCGTTCGTTGCGGGTGTGCGTTATGGTCGTGGGATGGTGCCATGATGAGACATGTATACAAGCCTTTAGTATTAGAAAAACCCTGCCAGTTTAGTCCCTCACTTTTAATGAGAGGGAATGGCTGGAATTTTATTTTTTGTTGTGGGGGCCTTTTCGTTCTTAAAATTTTGGGTATATGATGGGATCCTGTGTACCGAACCGACAGTTTGATACTAGATGAGACCAAGCTGTGGTTTTCCTACCCATCTGATTGCCCATTCGTCTGATTTAAAAAAAAATCCAATATTTTGGGGCCTATCGACCAAAACACAGAAATGACGGCCGGTCAGCCCAAAGCTGCACCCAGCTTTAAAGTCCCCATATCGGCCCAATAGTGGCTCTGCCAATAACAACAGTAACAATAAAACACTGACATAGACTGAGAATATGGAAATGATTTAGAAGTGTATTTATGGATCTTTTCACATTTTTATTTGCCATACAGCATTAAAATTGCTAAAGACTTTAAACCTGCATCGTCTCTCCTCATATACTCTGCCGGGAAAGCTTGAGAGATAAATCTTGCAAATGTGTTAACGCCGTTTTGAAAGGAATTCTATCTAATATTCCATAATACAGGGCAGCTGCAGCACTAGTGTGGAAACCGAATGTACTAACAGATGGTAAGCCATTGTATCAAACTCTTTCTATACAGGGTGTTTAGCTGCAGAGCTGATCTAACAGGGAATGGATTTGCTTAAAAGGAGAAATCACATTACCTCTCCATTCTCCTACAATGTGTTTGCTTTGGAACCATCACAGAAGGCAACTTAATTATGGTTCTTAATTCTACATAGTATGAGCTGCACTATGTGCAATTAAGGAAAGCATTAAGCAACATTCAGGGAGATTCAATATAAGTTCTTATAGTTTAAAATGGTGCTAAATTTGCCCCAGCCAATCAGATCTTATTTTGCATTTGAAAGCTAACATCTGATTGGTTGGGGCAAAATTAGCACCATTTTAAACAATAAGAACTTTTATTGAATAACCCTGTAAGTGGGTTATTCAATTGATGTTCTTATCGTTACAAATGGTGCTAATTTTGCCCCAACCAATTAGATGTTAGCTTTCAAATGTTAAATAATATCTGATTGGTTGGGGCAAAATTAGCACCATTTTTAATGATAAGAACTTTTATTGAATCTCCCTGTAACTTTTTACTAATCTACGGAAGTTATCTGCAGGATGATTGGATGTTGCAGATTACTGGAATAATTTGGTTCCATTGCTTCCATTGGTAAATTCAGATAGGTGCACACATAGGACAGCCACTACATATTACATGCAGATTCCATCATAATCTGTCCATAATATGTGTCAATCTTTATATACCTTTACCTGATTGCCCTCCCTAAAGTCTGTTTGTGGATACATTAAAGCAATTGCTTTTGGTTCTGTTTAGTTAAAATAGGATGGCCGATGGCAGGCAATGGTAATATTCATTTAAAAATGACAGAATCTTTGTCCGATGGTGATGGCTCATCTTTACCACACAACCACAGACGATAATCATCAGATCTCATTGGGATCTTTCAATCAGTCATGTGTATACTCATCATGAGTTACTGGGAAGAGATGGAACACAGAATTAAAAAACAACACAAGCCTAGAAAATGAAAATTCCCTGTGTTTTACAAAGTTTAGATACTCATTTTACTTTCTACTACACATGCTGAAAATACAAGATCCTCTAGACAGTTTTCATTAAACTGAGCACAACAGCAGAACAGCCACAAATGCATTTTGCCTGGCTCGGTTGACTTATGTTGTGCCTTTTACTATAATTTATCTTTCAACAAGAAAAGGCAGATGTCGATCTGATTGACAATCCAGTCAACACTAAGAATTCCTTACGCTCAGATGTGTATAATTAGGTTAAAATAAATGCGAAGAACATACCAGATAAAGTATTTCACATTTTATAATACAAAGACCAGCATTTTGATCTCTTTTCCTGGTTGTTTAAAGCAATTTCCTTCCCACGCAAAATTTCCTTTTCTACGAAGGCAAGCGCACATGTGAAAACAGAGGAAAAAATGCACAGGGAAATTTAGATTATTTATCTACAAACCGAACACATAAACCATAGTGTATTTTCAGACATTCAAAGACAAAGGGAATGTTTTATGCAAAACGCAAAGGAGGGAAATTAGCACAGCCAACTGTTGAAAAAATCTATTCAGGCGACTCTTCTATTACTAAATTATTCTGTGCAGATCAAGAAAAATGAGAATTCAAAAGCTTTAATATTGACAAGTATGTTAAAGGGCATCTCCTCCCTTAAAGGGTATGTCCATCAAAAAAATCCTCGATGCCTCCAACGCTTTTACTCTCCTAAGCACAGTGTGCGCATGCAAAGGACTGGAGATGCTCTGTCAGCGCTGTTCAGTAAAACAGTTAGAAAGAAAGTAAATTTTTTGATGGACATACCCTTTAAAAAAAAAAAAAGGCGAATTGTCAGTTATTTTACCAACCCCAACTGCTATTTTAATCAATTTATTACATGAATTTGTAACCAGATATTTAATGATATGTTCTCTTATATATCTGCCTCCTCCCTCTGCTCAATGAGATTTTACTAATTTGAGCATGTGCAGAGGGGGCACCAGGAGAAACAGTAGTCAATCGTTGGTTGTGAAGTCAGCAGTCAAAGCCTTTATTGACTGCATAGAGGGAGGAGACAGCTTACTCTGTTAGAATGGAAAATTTTCCCCAGTGCTGGCCCCGAATCGTACTTAAAGCCCTTTGCTCCCGCGGCTGTCTTCACACACTTTTAATGTAAGAATTAATATAGGCAGTCCACAGCATTATGTGTGCAGACATGCTCATCAGTGGAATGATTTTGTTGTGGAAACCTAGCTAAGGCATTATAAAATCTATGAAGAAAGATATCAGAGGAATTTCCAGAGGACAAAACAGGCACGGATGTTTTTTTTTTACAGTCAATTTACCATGAAGTATAGACAGTAACATATTTTGCAGACAGACCATAAAACAGACCCTTAATTAAACCCATTTAACCTTTTTCTCCAAGGCATGAATATTTTCTCCAGACACTGGATAATTCAAATACATTAGTGATTAGCGGTGTAGCTAGGAATCAATGCGCACCTCCCAGCAAAACTATGATGGGGCCCCTATCCCATCTTCATCTAAAGTGTTTTTCTGGGAGTGGGCTATATCTTTCAAAGAAAAAAAAAAAGATTGGGCCCCCCTGGCTGGTCCCCTGGTTGCAGGGTTTGCTACCCTGGTAGTTACACCCCTGTTACTGATGGATCCCGGCTTCAAAACGAACTGCAGCGGATCCAACATATTTTTAACATTTTCTGAATCTCTGAAATTTTCATTGAAAAAGCAAAAAAATAGCCACATTTTTAAATTCCATTAGAAAAAACAAAAACTGCTATTAAACACTTGACAATTGCGATTATAAAATTGCAATTAAATTGGGTTCAAATGAGATTTTTGGAACTTCATTAAGTTCTGCGGAATCACTGTCAGAAGGAAACTTAACAGTTTTGCTCATCTCTAATATAGAGCGTTTGGCGTTGCTTTCCTGATGAAGGTTCTCTGTGTAGCACTAAAAAGTTGAATAAAATATGTTCTACATATAAATAATCCATTCCACTGAGAAAATCTTTATTTATGTTTTGGAAGTAATAGACAGGAGAGCGGGTGCTGAATCCCCAGGGGAACCTGATCAGACACCTGGGATGAGTCCAGGTGGAAACATTTACATGACAGTTTTTGTGAATGACTTGCGGTTTACAAGGAAACCCTGTTGCAACCAATAATTTTCTCCCTGTTTCTTATTGCAGAGCTTGCTAAAGGCAGTTTAACACCGTCTACAAATATTAATCTTTGATCTACAAAAAGTTAAGGACATAACTAGTAACCATTTAGAAAAACAAAGCATTTTCCCCAAACATTGTGTCAAAAAGTCACACTAAGCATTTTTTTGCTTTAGCATACTTTGCGTTCATTCATTCAGGTTTTGTGTGTGACAACAATGGTTAATATTTGGTGTATGCCGTGCAAGCTATATTATATCTTTTAAGACAGATTTTGTGTTAATTTTCTGTACCCAGGTCTTAAACACATGTAGCATACTTACATTTCTCACCAGCGCAAGGTATAACTAGAAAGGTAAAGTTTAAGTATAAACTTTGAGTTTGGCTTGAAAGACCCATTTTGGAAAGGAATTTGTGGACTTTGTTGTTTTTTACTTACCCTTTAAATATGTCACATGCATTAAAGGTAGGTCAGTTGGTGTGTGTGTACTCATATCAGGTTGGGGGATAAAATAATAACTTTTTTGATGATTGGTCAAAATGTGTATTTTTGACTATAGTTACCCTTTAAATATGGCTGCCATGGAAATGGAAGGGTGGGTCAGTAGGTGTGTGTACCTAAACAAACTTTTGATTATTGATCAAAATTCTTTCTTTGACTTTAGTTACCCTTTACATATGGCTGCTATAGTAATGGATAAGTAGATCAGGTGTGTGTACCTATGTTGGGGGTTAAAAAAAAAAAAACTTTTTTGATGATTGGTCAAAATTAGTTTTTTTTACTTTAGTTACTCTTTAAGTATGGCTGCCACAGTAATGGAATGGAAGGGTAGGTCAGTAGTATGTACTGGGTAAGGTTGGGGGTTAAAAAACTTTGTTGATGATTAGTCAAAATTGTTTTTTTGACTAGTTACCCTTTAAATATGGCTGCCATGAAAATGGAAGGGTAAGTGAGTAGGCATGTGTACCTGGATCAGGTTGGAAGTAAAAAAAACAAACTTTTTTGATGATTGGTCAAAATTAGTTTTTTTTTAATCTTAGTTACCCTTTAAGTATGGCTGCCACATACCTGTGTGTTTACCTGTGTCGGGATAGGGGTTAAAAAAACTAACTTTTTTGATGATTAGTCAAAACAATTTTTTTGACTTTAGTTACCCTTTAATGGAGTAATGGAGGGATAGGTCAGTAGGTGTATGTATCTGTGCCATGTGGGAGTTAAAAAAAAAACAGTAGGTGTGTGTACCTGGGTCTGGTTGAGGGGGTATGTCTTTTTTTGTTTTGTGTTTACAACCATAAAACTAGTTACCCTTTAAGTATGGCTGCCACAGTAATGGATAAGTAGATCGGTAGGTGTGTGTACCAGGGTCTGGTTGAGGGGGTATGTCTTTTTTTGTGTTTACAACCATAAAACTAACTTTTATTGAGGATATATCAAAAGGAGTTTTTTTTAACTTAGTTACCCTTTAAGTATGGCTGCTACAGTAATGGATAAGTAGTAGATCAGTAGGTGTGTGTACCTGGGTCTGGTTGAGGGGTATGTCTTTTTTGTGTTTACAACCATAAAACTATCTTTTATTGAGGATAAATCTAAATTAGTTTTTTGACTTTAGTTACCCTTTAAGTATGACTGCCACAGTAATGGATACGTAGATCAGTAGGTGTGTGTACCTGGGTCTGGTTGAGGGGTATGTCTTTTTTTGTGTTTACAACCATAAAACTCTTATTGAGAATTTATCAAAATTAGTTTTTTTGACTTTATTTACCCTTTAAGTATGGCTGCCACAGGAATAGAAGGGTAGGTCAGTAGGTGTAGGGGGGTATGTGTTTTGCATGTATGACTATATAACTAACTTTCATTGATGATTGATCAAAATTAGTTTTTTGACTATAGTTACCCTTTAAGTATGGCTGCCACAGGAATGGAAGTGTAGGTCAGTAGGTGTGTATACCCATATGAGGTTGGGGTTATGTGTTTTTGCATGTATGACTATATAACTAACTTTCATTGATGATTGATCAAAATTAGTTTTTTGACTATAGTTACCCTTTAAGTATGGCTTCCATGTGCCTGTGTGGGGGGTTGGGGGTATCACCGTTTGGATTTATGACCATGAAACAAACTGTTTTGAAATATACACATTTGAGGATTGTTACTATTGTAGTCTATGGGGAAAAAATATCCCGAAATTTTTGGATAACGCCGTAACGCTGCCACGGATTCCTTAGCTAGAAGATAGCACACTTCTCCTATATGCCCCGCACGTCTGTACCGAATTTCATGCCTCTAGCTCAAAAACTGTGGGAGGAGATACGGTCCAAAGAAGCGGAAGAATAAAACGGAAGAAGAAAAAGAAATAGAAAGAACAGGAATTTGGCTTTTTCAAGCCAAATTAATAAAAAACTTTTCATATAACAAACTACATTTGGCAGTGAGGTTAGAAAGAATATGAGACATTTTTAACTGTTAATATCAAGCAGCCAACCACTGTGCTAATAAACGTTCCAATTGTGAAACGTAACAAATATATCAATTTAGTAAGTGCAGGAAACAGAGGTTGCATATTGAATTCTAACTCTATTGTAGACTGATTGTTAATATTGGGTTTCAAGCTAAATTTCACCCGAATAGTAAATGTATGAATAACCATGTGACATAAAGTGGGCAGCAAAGGACCAGGCATAATGCAATTAAGGGACTTTAAAGGAGAACTAACCCCAATTTTTTTTCACTCCAGAATCTGAAAATATCCCCTTCTAAAAACACCAATAAAGTATAAAATTCCATTATAGTATATGACATTACAATAAATGTAACCCCTTGAAGAACTGGATGTACAGTGACTGGCCACATCCCTGCTCTCGGTCACATGCTCCCTTGCCTAATCTGTCTCATAAAAGGATTGGCTTGAAGCTACTAGTGGGTGTGACCAACTGTAACAAGTTCCTGCAGTATCTTAGGTTTGAGCATGTAAAAAAAAAAATACGTGACCACACTGTGTGATAGAGGAATGCTGGGAAATAAAACACAAACCCTACATTAGAAAGGTAAATTTCTCAACAACCATATCAAAATGAAAGGTGAGACACAGATTACTGTTTTATATCAAGATCTACCTTCTGATTCAATGTTGTTCTGAGTCTTTAATTGTCCTTTAATAATAACTATGTACAACCACAGAGAAAACTAATGCTAACCATAGCAATGCCCATTGATTGACAGATTGTAGAAATGCTGTTCTTACAAAATAAATACATGATTATTCTATATCAAGGTGATGGTTCATAACACCTGGAAATGTTTGCAACATAAGAGATTTATGTATATTATTGTCAGTCTATTTTAAAGTTCATTGCATTGTCAATGTCGTAGGATACTGAATATGTGAGAAGATAAGTCCCTAATGGGTGCAAGTTTAGCATTAGCATTAGGCTCCAGCTACCCATTTCATTTGCTATTTTATGTATTTTTATGTGTTTGGCTGCTGGTACTGGAGCAGCTTTAATGCAATGTTTCAGCATAGGCTATGGAAAAACAGATGCCATTTCTAAAACCTGTGTGAAAGATTTTCTAGATATGTTCCCACTTTATTTCATAGCAGCTAGCGGTTTCTTTTAAAGGAAAGGAGGTTTGAGGTATGCAGGTTTAAAGTGGGGATGTTCAATGTGAGACCTTCCAGCTGGTGTTAGGTCTACAGCACAGCTCCCTTGACAGTCTTTATAGAAACAACTGTTGTGCTCTTATCTTTCGCTCTGCCAAAACCTTCCTAGGCTCCATTAAGGAGTGTCAGTTGCGGTTACTACTGGAGACTCTTACTGCCCACTAATTCCTGTACTACCAACACTGTCAGTGAATGCTGGACAATGCAATAGAACTAATGATGGGATATAAAACAGCAAATGGGCTAGAAGATGGGAGTGGACTGTAAGGGGTAATTATGGGGTGGATACCTCATGCTCCGTATGAGCCACAAAAAAAATGCGGACGGGCAGCTTGTGGCCCGCAGGTTGGGCATCACTGACCTAAGGGTTAGGCCCCACTAGCGTGATTCGGATCGCATATTGCGATCCAATCTTGCTAGTGATTGCGAAGACCCATGTAACTCTATGGAAGAGACCACGCTATCAACATTTTTGGTGCGTTTCGCAATCGGAATTGTGATTGTGCATCCTAGTGGGGCCTCATATTCACTATAAGGTCATGGTTTTCCGACGCGTCCGTTCGCCCATTCAGTCAAACGAGCGGTCGGACATCAGTTGCAGCTGCTCAATGATTAGGGCTGATTGACTGATACACTGAAATGCCGGTTGGTCGGCCAGAAATATCGGATGGTGTGTACCCAGCTTTAGGGTGGATATGCCCTTTAAATTATGTGCTCTACAGAAAGGAACCAATACGAGTCATTATAATTCTGTCTGACTGTATAAAATCTTTCTGTAATAGACAGTAAATAAAGTAGAATATCAAGATAAGAAAACCAATAGAACATAAATAAAAAAAATTGTGCGCACAGTAAGTATTAAAGTATTTTATACCCTCACAGCAGTATCATGAATGACAGAGTTCAATTCATCATGTTATGGCCGCATTTGTTGGAGCAACAGCATGTTCTTTAGTCAAAGGGCAAGTCAACAAGGGCAAAGTAAAATAAATCAAATGTACCATGACCTGAACTTTTAGTGGATACGATTTAGGCCAAGGAATATTTGTCAAGTGAGGAGACTGACCTCTCCAAGACCCTCTCACTTGGGTTTGGGTTTATTTTCAGGATTAAACTGGATGAACACACTTCCAGGGAGATGTAATAAAAATTCTTATCGTTAACAATGGTGCTAATTTTTTCCCAACCAATCAGATGTTAGCTTTCAAATGGTAAATAACATCTGATTGGTTGGGGCAAAATTAGCACCATTTTTAAGGACTTTTATTAGATTCTAAAAATGCACATTTAATATGAGGTTATATTAGTGTAAATAGAACGTAAAAGGTGGGTTAGGTGTGTGTGTGAGGGGGCAATGAAGAAACTGACATGTAATCACACATATAACTGAGTAGTCCGAGGTTGCGGACCCACTAGCAGCGCACAGAAGCATGCACAATCACAATGTTGTTCTGTCTGCTTCCCGCAATTCACCCCTTTCAGAGTACATGTGATACAGACCAGAAATTGTAATCGCATGCGCTCCTATAGCGCACGGAAGAGCTCCAATAGGCTATCACTTGCATGTGCTTCCACTAGCACAATCTGGTCTCAAAACTTGTTCCGAAACACACCAATGGGGCCTAGCCCTGAATAATTCCAACCTGGTATGTGTTGTTTTGCATAAATTAGCATTATTGTTTTAATAATGCAATCAAATTTTAATTTATGGAACGTGTGCCATGGAACTTCTCTATCCAATCTCTGATGCCCTGTACTTTTGTGTGTTGTATGCCAGGAAAGCTTCTGCTGTATGCTACTTAATACCCTCCTGCTGGCCAGACGTGGCACTACATCATGTCTCTAATGTCATTGTTTGCTTGTATGAAACTTGTCTTGTCTATCAGCAGGAGCTACAAAATGTAACAAAATTAGCTTCTCAGAACTGTGTTTTCTAGTCCTGTATAATTCAATTATGACTAAGGTTAAAATGTGTCAAATGACACTTATTACTAGTAATTGCTATTTATAGAGGGATCCACACCTACATACACACAAATACAACGTTATAGGGACAGTATACCTGTCAAATGTTATTCTTAGATGAAAGGCCCACTGAAAAGTTCCATAGGAAACCTTTGAAAAATGGATAAGGAGAGAAGCCGGATGATTGGACACAGTTTCTTGTTTCTGCAAAGCATCAGCAGTAATTAGAGTCGCTATAATTGGTCAGATTATTTATGTTGCAATAATTTGCTGGTAGCAAAAGATCCCATTTTTCTTATTCCTTTGCGGGACTTAAAAATATAGCTTTGTTTAACTCTTGATTGTGTAGCACATAATCAATCAAACAGACTGTAATTAAGGGTTTCTTTGGATAAGGCCGTTTCCCAAGATGATTATATTGCTACTAGTCGGGTCCGCTCAGATTTTCAACACGTTCTACCATAATGGTGGATATTAGCCCAGAACACATTTTACTGGCTCCCTTAAAAAACTACTGACAGGTTTCTCAAATATCTATAACATAGAGGAACGTAATTATTTTAATAACTTCACTTGACCCCTGTCCTAATAACAATTCAGGGGGAAAAACTGTAAGTTTCAGCCAATTGGAAACTGGGATATAACCAGATATTAACCATATCCCTACCTAGTTACACAGTGTGATCACTTGTATTAAAGATTTTCTCTAGGCAATGGGCCCCTGTTAGATTGGGTTTCCAGGTTAAGAATATTTTCCAGAACATTTGGGATTGAATGATTCCAACTGGGAGGCCATTCAGGAACAATGTGACTGTGGCATTGCTTACAGTTCATTCTTAGTACAGGAATCCACTGAGATCTCCAAGTACACAACCACTTAGTCCAGAATAGATTGTTCTGCCAGGTAGGAATAATAGTGTTGATTGTTAGGTAAAATTCTACAAGCGTGCCTTTTAACCTTAAAGTAGAATTAAAGCTAAAACATAACTAAGCCTTATACAGTAGTGCATGTCTATCCTCACCACAAACATTTAGCACCATGTTAAGCACAAATTTTCCTATACTTACCAAAACTGCTTGTATCATGACTTACACAGCCCACTCCCACCTGGCCAGTAGATGCCTCCAGAGCTGCAGCAAGGGATTGGGCTGTGTAATTAATGATAGAGAAGCAATTTGGGGAATAAGTATCAGTGTTGGACTGGCCCATCAGGATACAAGGGAATCCCCCATTGGCCCACACCTCATTCACTAGAGAACAAAGAGAATATTGTTCAAATTTAAATACAGAGGCAAAAGGAAAGTAAAAATGCAATTTGATAAACACAAGGAATCAGTTGACGTAATAGAGATATGAAATGTTAGGTGGGCCCTTAAAAAAGTCCTGGTGAGCCCTTGGTCTCAGATTTCCTGGTGAGCCACAACACCCCAGTCTGACCCTGATACATTTGTGCTATTTCCCTGCTTTTTAATTTGACAGTATCTCCTTAAAATGTGTTTTTTTTCGACCCCCTGGCATTTGGGCCCTAGGCAAATGGAAAAATCATGTGCCCCGGGCACATGCCAGGGAAAAAAAAAATCTTGCATCAAAGCTTCCCTACAGGGTGCTGCTCTGTAATGTGCTTCACCATGCCTCATTAGAGAGGTAACCCTGGTTCAAAGTACAAAAGAACTGGTTTTCTGACTGCTGGATCTTGATTACAGAGAGGACAAAGGCAGGTCACCCAGTATCTACTTGCCAGCTCTGACATGAGAAGAGGGGGAAGGGGCAAAAGAACTGACCGAGCATGTGCAACTATGTACTAGAGTCCAGGACACTCTTTGGAAAGCGGGCTGCAGAAATCAAGAAAAGCCAGAAACCTGTAGAATTGCTTCTGATTTCAGAGGTGAGAAATTATAGAATGCATTCAGCCTTATTTATGTTTACATATGTAAATATTAAATGTATGTGAAGGTTCTGATTCATCCAGGCCATGTTATATCTGTTACATTCACTTAAATCAACTGGACTTGACGTTTAGTTCTTGAAGACGTTTCACTAGTTATCGAACTGGTTTCTCAATTCAGAATGCTGCTCTGTCATGTGCTTCACCTTGCTTCATTAGATATATAACAGCCAGGTGTTAGGGACCTCCTGAATGCATGGTGTTAATTGCATTGTTGGTGAGGTGTTCTCAAACCTGCATCAAAACAGCAAGGTTCTTGTACAAGTCATTCTGAATTGAGAGATCCAGTCGGGTGACTAGCGAAATGTCTTCAAGAACTAAACTTTAAGCCCAGTTGATTAAACTGAATACAACAGATACTAAATATTTGAAATATTTGCATTTTTAAACTAATTAAAATATTATAAGTTTAATTCTCTTGTAATTGCTTTTTAATGAAGTTCATTATTAAAGTGAAATAAACACTTATACATTAAAGTGGTTCCTTGTGTTATTAGGTCACTAATATACTTAACTGATGCTTAAATGCTGACTATTAGTGTTATTTCCCCTCATTTTTGCCCATAGTAATCCATGTGTATCGTTCCTGTTTTGACTTCAAGGAATGTTTCAATAAGCTTGGCTGGATGACCTGAGGCTGCCCCAAACCCTAGGACTCCATAGACACATGACCATTAGACGAATTGTGTTCTGTTGATTCTACACAAAAGACCTATCAACCTATAAAGTCTTTTTATGAGGACTAATCCCCCTAATAGGAACATCTGCAAGATGTTCTTCACCTTCAGTTTATTGGGTGGTCATGTTCTAAACAAAGGTGACAACACTGATTAGAGTAATAGGATCAACTCACACAAATAAAAACAATGGCATAAATATGCAAGAAATAAGTATATATGTAAAGATTGTATAGATGCTATGCTTTGAAAAACATGAGGAATAAGGTGACAGCCCCAACTAGAATATACTTTATATTTAAAAAAAATGTTTCCCATAGTCCTTTGCAGCTGGTGATGTCAACTAGGGATGGACTAGAACTCGAACCTGAGATCGAGCCAGATATTACGAGTTCATACGAACTTGGACTTTTTAGAACTCCCGGAATTTCGCTGATATATTTTCCATAATTATCGAAAATTCTAATTTTAAACGATAACCCTCGTCTTTAAAGCACCATAACCCTAGAATGTGAAGTTTAATTCATTTGAGGGTTATTGCTGAATTTGAGGGTTATCGAATGCCACATTTGAGGGTTATGGCCGAATTTGATGGTTAGCGAACAGCGATAACCCTCGAATGTAGCGTTTGCTAACCCTTTGAATTCGTCCATAACCTTCAAATGCGCCGTTCTGTAACCTTTCAATACTGTGATAACCTTTGAATGTAGCATTCGCTAACCCTCGAATTCGGCTATATCCCTCAAATGGAGCGATTGATTTCGGTAACCCTCGAAAATTCGATGCAGAAGCCGGACAATTGCCCATGAGGAAAGTTAGTGTTTAAACAAGTTTTGGTGACATGTACATGTACATGCTATTTTAACTGTATTTTATCTTTTCAAACTATTCTTCCTTATTGACTATAGTCTGTTTTCGAACTATAAAAGTTCTATAGTTCTAAAACAAACTGAACTTTTGTAAGCTCAGACAACTCTAATGTCAACCACATTCATTCAACAGGATATGTACAAAGTGAAGATTCACCAACAACTATACATGCTAGCATTTTTATAATAAACATTATAGCAATAAAGATCCCCATTTATTATACGTTTATCACAAAAAAATCATCTAACATTATTACAGATAACAATATTCAGTCACTGCTGATCCTGAAAAATTCTTTATTTAAAATGTAGGTCAAGGTTGGTCAATTCCATTATCAGCGTACTTCAAAACCTGTCATTTTCCCTTTTCTAGCAGATGTCAGACTGCTAACAAAATGTCTTTTATGTCCCAGTCTTTCATCTTGTGGATAAGCCTAAGTGATATCCTTGTAGTATTTCCCTGTTAAAGGCAAATTAGTCCCAACAGCTCGCTCCCGCTGCGCTCTATACAATTTCCCAAGTCTCTGACTGTGGAAATCTAATTTTAACACAGAAAAATCGCCTCTTTACCTGTTTTGTGGCTTGGACCGTGTCATTATTAATTATATAATAGGCCCTTAATGCCGAAGCTCTGTTAGGCCATTGACCGGCCTTCTAAATCGTTCCTACTCATTAAAAATGTACTTGAGTGAATTTGAGAGCATATTGAAAGAAACGTTTATCCGTTTGTTCTTCTGGTAAGACTATTGTTCCCTGGTAAGCCCAACCAATTAGCATCATTCCCTGGTCCTTGTCAGATGGGACTTAGATTTGGAATAAAGATCAGATGCTAATTTAGATATAATTGTGACTGTTGTGGATAGAGAGCTGTGCTGTGAAGTTAATGAAGTATTTTAGGGTTCAGTGACTCTGGAAAAGTAATTAAAAGTAGTTAAAAGTAGAAAAATTGCAGATTATGAGCAATAGGAAAATATATCCCTTTAAATATATGTCTATACTCAATGTTACATTCTATATTTTCTGATTACTGTGTATGAGATTTGGCTTCTCAGTAACACAGATATGCTGTATATTTTGCATTATGCTTGGCTCCTTCTGTTGAGGTTTCTTGTATCCAGAGATGATGGACTTTAAAATTTATGGGTCCATTTGGTCTTTAAACAAAACACTCAGCAGGAACAGTAATAAAATCGCCCCAAAATGGAGATTTATGATGGTTGAAGTACTAACATGAGAGCAAAAGACAGAAATAATTCTCTAGTCTAGTGTGGCTGAGGAAAATGTTAGGAAAGTTGAACCCCACTATAGGTACACCAGCTGAAAAAGGTAAATACAATTTAGAGGCTATTTACAATTTCTATGCCAGAAATAAGCATCGATACAAAAGATAACAGAATATGGATTGATACAGAAGATAACTGAATATGTATCGATACAGAAGATAACTAAATATGTATCGATAAAGAAGATACCGGATATGTATCGATACAGAAGATAACCGAATGTGTATCGATAAAGAAGATAACCGAATATGTATAGATACAAAAGATAACCGAATATGTATTGATACTGAAGTTATCCGAAAATGTATCGATACAGAAGAAAACCGAATATGTACTGATACAGAAGATAACCAAATATGTATCGATACAGAAGAAAACCGAATATGTATTGATACAGAAGTTATCCGAATATGTATCGATACAGAAGATAACCGAATATGTATCGATACAGAAGATAACCGAATATGTATTGATACAGAAGATAACCGAATATGTATCGATACAGAATATAACTGAATATGTATCCTAACAGAAAGATAACCTATTGGTACGAATACAATAGAAGATAACCGAATATGTATCGATACAGAAGATAACTGAATATGTATCGTACAAAGAATACCGAATATGTATCGACAGAAAGATAAACCGAAATATGTATTGATACAGAAGATAACCGAATATGTATTGATACAGAAGTTCTCCGAATATGTATCGATACAGAATATACTGAATATGATATCGATACGAAGATAACCGATACGTATCGATACAGAGATAACTGAATATGTACGATACGAAAGATAACCGAATACGTATCGATACAGAGATAATAACCGAATATGTATCGATACGAAGATAACTGAATATGTATCGATACAGAAGATAACCGAATATGTATTGATACAGAGATTTATCTGAATATGTATCGATACAGAAGATACACCGAACATTTATCCATACAGAAGTTTACCAATACATATCGATACAGAAGTTAACCAAATATGCATTGATACAGAAGTTAAATGAATATGTATCGATACAGAAGATGACCGAATATGTATCGATACAGAAGATAAGCGAATAATATAATTTTCTAAAGTAATAAATGGAATTCAACGTGCAAACTAGTCAATGGAATGTTCTTGTCCCTGAGCTGAAATTGAACTTGCAATTTCCACCCTTGAGCAACAGGGCAAAAACTATGTATGAATCTGCAGTCCCAGTCTGTGGGTTACAATATCATAGGGTTCTAATCAACCCCAGCCCCAACCGCTATAATAAAATCATTAGAAACTCCCCTGATCTTTACTTACCTTATCTCTTTCCTCCACCACATTGTCCCGGCCCTCTGCTTGCACGGAACTGCAAGCAGGGGCGGGACCGGCAGCCACATCTGTGATTGGCTGAGAGGCAGCCAATCACGGATGCGGCTGCTTGAATGCCGGGGAAGAGGTAAGGTAAGTAGAGTTTGGGGGAGTCTCTGATAATTTATTATAGCGGTTGGGGCTAGGGGGGAAGCACTAACATATGACCAAGAGGTTTCACACTAGGGTGAGGAGACCAAAATGGGAGGGAGTGGGAGGCTGAACTGCGCATGGCAAAAGTCTCCCGGAGGGAAGACAGGAGGCAGAGTCCTATATGGACTCTGCAGTACTCCTGTTGGACAGTTTTTTGGACTTGGGGGGGGGGTTACTGGAGAACCACTTGGGGTGGAATGTAAGGTAAGGATTTTACTACACTAAACAGTGGGGCCAGTAGTGGGTTACATTATAGTTTTGGGGGTGGACATGCCCTTTAAAGATATAAAACCAGCCTAGAATTACTACATTGGAACTTATGATGCTTTTGCTTGTGAAGGTTCTCATTCATCCAGGTCATGGTATATCTGTTGTATTCAATTAGATCAACTGGACTTGAAGTTTAGTTCTTGAAGACGTTTCGCTAGTCATCCGACTGGATCTCTCAATTCAGAAATTTAGAAATTGAGAGCAGTTGATCTAATTGAATACAACAGATATTATGATGCTTTTCAACTGTGTTTATTATGGGGGAATTCCATCCTTACATCTCTATGTAAAACAATAACCCATTTGTAAAATGTGTCTGACCAAGAACAACTGCTGCTGGAATCTGTCATGTGCACTCAGCCTTCCAACATAACAGCTGCTGTGAAGCACTACTGACATGTCACCTCACTATGGAACCCTGACAATCCAATCAGGCGGGTTACTGCAAATCCCTCTATACCGTGAAATGGAAAATCACTAGATAAGTCCGGATGCGTATAACTGTTTATACATACATTAGGCATGTCACACAGAACTTAGTATGGGTGTATATCTGGCTGGCAAAGTGACGGATGCTTTTGTATATAACATACTCTACACTGGTGGGGGGTTTATTTAAGTTGGAGTAAATTATGTTTCATGAGTTTGTTTTAAAGGCCACCCCAGATCGAAAATCTATACCTTACCTTCCTCACCCACCCCACCCCTAACACAGAGATTGTTATAGTTACTTATCTTCCTGTGGTCCCAGAAGCCCATTATCCTTACGGCTGCTCCCAAAGATGCTCATAGAGAACATCTATGAGCTAACATAGGATTTGAGGACCAGGGAGGAGAAGTGCAGCAAAAAATGACAGTATTATGGGCTTTAGGGACCAGGGGAGGTAAGTAACTATAATGTATGCTATTTCAATAGGTAGAATACTGATCCAAAAGAGGAGAACACAATGCCTGCCACAGTATAAGATACATCGTAACATCAGGTGTGGGGCCATGTGATTGCACAAGTGTATGGACCTTAACTTTTGGTACAGCCTTGCAGTTTGTTTAATATCGTTGCTCTGTATTAAAATACATCAATTAATCAAATTTCTCAATGTATTTTTCTGTATATTATTTTTATTATTATGGATTTATATAGCGCCAGCATCTTCCATGGTGCTTTATAATTACAAAGTCATACATTACATACAGGGTAATACACATTATACACAAGTCATACATATTACATAGACCAGAGCAGGATTATCCACAAGGCAACCCTAGGCAACTGCCTAGGGCCCAGGAAACTTTTGGGGGTCCAGCTTCAAAAGCAGTAACAATTAATAAAAAAGGGGCCCTAAATCATGGCCCTGACTAGGGCCCTACATGTATTAATCCATCTCTGACATAGACAGGCAATATATAATATAAGTACACAGAGTAGGAGTTACTTACAGCAATACCATGATACAATAGGAAAAAGGACTAAAGACTTACAATCTAGAAGAAATGGGGGTGAAACAAGGTGACGGGAGTCACCTTATTATGTCTTACTTTTATTTTATAGAATGACTTTTTATGTTTTTTATTCTAGAACAGTTATTTTATTGTTTTTGATTGGTTAAGCCAGTTAGGGGATATTTTGGTAATGCAGGTGGTTGTCAATGATTAGGTAAGGGCATTTCTGTGACCTCACCTGCTTCCCAGACAGGCTTGGCTCCTAACAGTGCAGACTTGTGATTTCAGAGGGAGAGAGAATGTGTTGCTCTGATGATTTGTAGCTTTTTTTATCCTCCTAAAGCCTCAAAAGACGTAAATGCAGAAACCTATCAACTTACAGATTAACCCTGGTTTGTTCCAAGGAAGACAGGAGATAACTTGACTCTTAACAGACAGGGATCCCTGAGTATGTCACTAGCTGACAAATATCAGGGTTCATAATATGTTTTTCTGTCTTAACTGACTTTGCATTGGATAAATAAGAGATCTGCCATTATATAGTATTGTTTTGTATAGAAATTATATATATATTTACTGCTAATGTAAACAGCTAATTACTATAATTTGGCCATGTTCCACTATTTAGGTTTAGTTAGCTGGTATACACACCTTTCAATATGGACGCATACAGAGTATATATATATAGAGTTTATATAGAGTGTGGTCAAGTCAGAAATTCTGGAACTTAGTGCTAATAAATGTATTTCTGCACTTCAATATATATTTATATATTGAATAGTCCTGATATTTTGGCACTTGTACACTATATACAATGGTTATAACAAGCATTATATTAGATATTCAGGTCAAATGGGGGATACTGGACCAGCACAATATGTACCGTATTCTCTCTATATTTGTATCCATACAGATGGGCAGCACTGAAATGTTGATGAAATAAAGTTATTTTGATACCCAGATCTGTAACCTTGGACTCGTTCATCTTATTATTTATATTTATAATTGGATATAAGCCGTGATATATAAGTGAATAATATGCCAACACCTATTTAAAATAACAATAGGGTTTGCAACCTGCAGAGCTATACCTCTGACCTCTACATCTGACAGACACTCACTCTTTGACATAGTATAGGGATTTTCCCCAATAAAGGTATATATGGATATTAGACAAGATTTACCTTCAATTATGACTTATCTACAACTACCACCATGTTTTGACAGGTGGATAAGTGTCTGTAACATTCTGTGACCTACATGAGAGCCTCAGCTAAAGGACAACATCTTAGCTTACTTCAAACACAGTCTCACATTACTAATATATACTCTCTTACTCTATTGATGTTTCCAAAATAATTTCAATATGACTAAAGCCCTTACACGGAATCCATATTCTGGTCATTCGGTAAATTTGATTGGATCTCTCTAAATATCGATCCTGTGTATATCTTTTTTTTCGATCGAACGCTCAGCAACATTGAGCTGTTTAACGGAAAAACAAAGATGGCCGCACAAGGTAGGAAACTTCAATCAGTTCTTCCAAGCGGATTTCTGATCACTGCGGTTGATTGGAAATCCAATCTATCTATCTCTAGCGACCTATTGTTCTATTTTTATTATTTTTTTATAAATTACAAAAAATCAGGAAAATCATTTCCCAGCCATAGAATATGGTCAACACAACAACAAGAAAATAAAAACAGATATAAAATGTGTGTTGGCTTTTTACCGTTGACTATATTATTATTAGTGAGGATTTATACAGTAGCACTAGCATCTTCCGTGGCACTTTAAAAGTACATGTAACATTCACATCAGGCCCTTTCCCAAAGAGCTTACAATCTAAGCCACTTATTTGACACATATAAGTAATAAGCCTCTCCTGTTGGAAATTGTGGGGGAACCAGAGACCCACGCAAGCATGGGAGAACATACAAACTCCATGCAGATGTCCAAGGGCTGAATTGAACTCAGGACTTCAGCATTGCAAGGCAACAGTGCTAACCACCATGCTATATATCAGGGATGTACAACTCCCGAATTCTTGGTTTCTTCTGCAATGGAGAAATGCTAGGAATTGTAGTTTTCAAACATCTGTGAATTATGACAATCCTATAATTGTAAACAAAGCTCCATATAAAGTATAAGAAGCAGATGCTTAGAAGGACTTGAAACAGGTGGCAAATGAGAGAATCCTTAAATAGTTCGGGATGAGGAGAATGAGGAAGTGCACAGCAATAAAGGGAGGATGACTGATGGACAGACTTTCTCAGTGTTGTAAGATGGTCTGATCATTAGGCTCACTACCTTTCCAAGCAAGAAAGGGGCTGACTTACATTAATATGAGCCGGGCTTTTATTTAAAAAAATTTCTACCATATTACTGCCCAGGCTGGTGAAACACTGTATTGGTGGCAAATCAATTGATGACAGTTTCCCGATATTAGGATACGCCTAGGGCTGTGTAACATAGACCAGTATTTTCCTTCAGACAGAAGATCGATAAACCCAATCAGTAGTGTGTCAACTGGGAATAAAGTCATGCCAATATTTTGGCATGACTGATACCTTGGCAATTAAAGATGACACAATTGGGGATAAATGTAGGTTGCGGTGGTTGATCGGTTAGAACTGTGTGCTTAGCTCAAGTTTGCCAAGAATTATAATGATCTGTTTAATGGGGTCTTTACATTACAAGACGAGGACTCAGTAGACCACAAATGACATTCTGGGCTATGTTACTATTCATTATCTGTCATAGTTCTATGAAGATTGTCACTACATGTAAATATAATTTATCCAAATTTGTATTAGCAATATCTTCCCATTATATTTAAAGTGACCTAAAGACATTACGACACAATGCAAGATCCAATGTAAAATTTCTAATATGGATCGGGTCAGGTGCAGATGGAGCCATCAACAGTGCAAACCTATCCAGCGGTGAAAAGGTTACCTTCAGCCTAATAAAAACCTGCCTTCTATTAGCACATCTGTAACTTATTGCAGACGTCTATAATTTAAGAACAATTGTTATTAGCCCAAAAAACAGAAAGGAAATGAATAAATATGTGCTGGACATTTAACCTGCAAAACCCACACACGCAGCTTTCAGGGATGTTTCATGCTTAAATTTATTACTTTGGAAATTGTTCTATGGTTTTTGTATTTAAGATATTCACAGCCTTAGGGGATACATCTTGAGCGCAGCTTTGAGAGCCAAGACTGTGTGTCGCTGTTTAACAAATCACTGACTGATCCCACTTACCATATTGTAAATAGGATCAATGTATTGCTAGGGGTGTGTTCACTAAAAGGCTGCCTGTCTCTGGACCAAACATGTAGTTATGTCTTTTCTAAAATTGTTCACGCCCTAAGGGTTATAGTATTCTTTCATTTTGTTTCAGCATGTTCTCCCCGATCTCTCCCGCCCCTTTCTCCCCCCCTCCCCCCGCTCCCCCTCCCCTCCCGTCCCCTCCGCTTCTCCCCCGGCCCAACCTACTCCCCGCTCACTGTTCTCCCCCCCCCCTCCCCTCCCACACTTCGCCTTCTTCTCCCTCCCTTCTCCCACTTTCTCCCCCACCCCTCCCCCCCGTTCTCCCTTCTCCCTCCCTCCCGACTTTCTCCCGAAGATAACCGAATATGTATCGATACAGAAGATAACCGAATATGTATTGATACAGAAGATAACCGCTGGAAAAACTCTTTATTTAAAATGTAGGTCAAGTTGGTCAATTCCATTATCAGCGTACTTCAAAACCTGTCATTTTCCCTTTTAGCAGATTCAGACTGCTAACAAAATGTCTTTTATGTCCAGTCTTTCATCTTGTGGATAAGCCTAAGTGATATCCTGTAGTATTTCCCTGTTAAAGGCAAATTAGTCCCAACAGCTCGCTCCCGCCTGCGCCTATACAATTTCCCAAGTCTCTGACTGTGGAAATCTAATTTTAACACAGAAAAATCGCCTCTTTACCTGTTTTGGTGGCTTGGACCGTGTCATTATAATTATATAATAGGCCCTTAATGCCGAAGCTCTTGTTAGGCCATTGACCGGCCTTCTAAATCGTTCCTACTCATTAAAAATGTACTTGAGTGAATTTGAGAGCATATTGAAAGAAACGTTTATCCGTTTGTTTTCTGGTAGAACTATTGTTCCCTGGTAACCCCAACCAATTAGCATCATTCCCTGGTCCTTGTCAGATGGGACTTAGATTTGGAATAAAGATCAGATGCTAATTTAGATATAATTGTGACTGTTGTGGATAGAGAGCTGTGCTGTGAAGTAATGAGTATTTAGGGTTCAGTGACTCTGGAAAGTATTAAAGTAGAAAATTGCAGATTATGGCATGGAATAATCCCTTTAATATGTCTATCCTCATTTACTTCTTATTTTCTGATTACTGTGTATGAGATTTGGCTTCTCAGTAACACAGATATGCTGTATATTTTGCATTATGCTGGCTCCTTCTTTGAGGTTTCTTGTATCCGAGATGATGGACTTTAAAATTTATGGGTCCATTTGGTCTTAAATCAAACAAACACTCAGCAGGAACAGTAATAAAATCGCCCCAAAATGGAGATTTATGATGGTTGAAGTACTAACATGAGAGCAAAGAGCAGAATAATTCTCTAGTCATTGTGGCTGAGGAAATGTTAGGAAAGTTGAACCCCACTATAGGTACACCAGCTAAAAAGGTAAATACAATTTAGAGGCTATTTACAATTTCTATGCCAAATAAGCATCGATACAAAAGATAACAGAATATGGATTGATACGAAGATAACTGAATATGTATCGATACAGAAGATAACTAATATAGTATCGATAAAGAAGATACCGGATATGTATCGATACAGAAGAACCGAATGTGTATCGATAAAGAAGATAACCGAATATGTATAATACC